>JAAIXJ010001752.1:198079-614667 GCA_013403705.1 Heliconius hermathena
GACACCAGAGCGAAGAAATGGAAATATAAATTTAAGTAAATATTTCATCTCCTCGAGTGGGGATCGAACCCACAACCAGTCGGTTTTACAGTCACACCTCGTGCCGCTGCGCCACGACCGGCCTCAATGTAATTTAAAAAGAAACTATTAGTGTTAAGTGTTCCGTTCAATGCGCCGGTCCCCGTTTTTCGATGAATTTTGGAGGAATTGCGTATTAAGTAGCGGAATTTAACGCCGCGCTTTACGTCGAGACCAGAGCGAAAAATGAAAATATTAAATATTTAATTTTCTCCAATGAGAATCGATTCCACAAAGTGCGACAGTCACAGACTTGCGCCCCTACGCCAGATTGGCCTCAATTATAATATTTAAATTTAACAATCATCGTTACCTGTACCGAGTATTCAGTGTTTTTAATACATTTTTACATAGTAATTAACATAATAAAGCAAATTTTGGTGAAGTTTCGGAAAGTATCTGATGGTGAGCGCGATGTTTGTGAGTTGGACTCCCATACGAAGGAATGACATTTTTTTTTAGGTTTTGCGCTGTATTTCGCATAATAAAGTGGGCAGAGAGAGCCTGAGAACCTAGTCTTAAGACACTGTTCCCATTTAGATATTTCCGTTCCCCACTCTCCTCTGATTTCTCGAGGCATTGCGGGTTGAATGGTAAAACTGCCGCCCTTTGCATTGTTACTAGGACAAAGAAATTAAAATAATAAAGGCCAGTTTCACCACTGGCTGATAAAGTCCCGGACAGCCTTATTTGATAGACAAGCTATAATTCTTAGTTTCACAGGTAGCGAACAGCAATATCTAATAGATACACATTTGACACATGTATTTCATTTTTACATAGTTATTTGTAATTTTTAAAATTTAACAAATCATATGAATTATGAATTAGTTCATTAATGAGAAAATGGTTCTTGAAAATATAAGAAACAGTAATTTTGCATTTCATCCTCTATCTGTGCGATAGCATTAATTATTAGATTACTTACTATCTGAAACTTTCTTCGTAACCGGTGAAACTGAGCCTAAATATTTCATTCCGCCGTGTGGGAATCGAATCCACATCAACGCGTTTACAGTCACGAACTTCTGCCCCTGCGCCACGACTGCCTCAGGAATGTCTATGGAAATGGAGAACCGAGTACTTTTACACTACGTTCTTTCTACCTCCTTTTCTCTATATAGAAGAACTCAAAGTAAATCACTTAGTACTTAGTCAAGATATAAAACAAAAGCTTCTCGTAGTATAAAATGTATTATATATTATTATAAGGCTGCACTACAAAATAATGAGCCGGCGTACCATAATTCGTGACTAACAACGCTTAGGACAATGGTCACTTCACAAATCTTCACGAGAAAAGAAGTACCGTTAAGACATTTTTTATAAATCTTGACCAACTTTTAAGCGAAAACTTGCAGCAAAATGAAATTTTTGAGAATGATGTCTATCGAGGCCAGTCGTGGCGCAGGGGCACAAGCGTTGTTAATGTTGCGGGTTTGATACCCATTCCATGGAAATAAAGTATTTTTTTTTCATTTTCTCGTTCTGGTAACGAGGCAAAGCGGGGCGTTGGGATCCATCCACCACTCTACACGCGATGCCTCCAGAATTCGGCGGAAAGTAAGGAACAAAAGTCTTAAAAGTACGTTCCCTCTGCCTATCTTGCTATGTGCGGGATACAGCGTGAAAGTGAATAAACTATAAATACATAAAATAAAGAGCAAAATTGTATGTAACTTTGTGCAATTCACGGAAATTATGTTTGTTATAGAAAAAATCTTATAATTTTATACGAAAATATCTATTCTGCGACCTGATACTCAGAAATACGTACTAGTAAACCATACAATTTTGTACATAGTAAGCGACATAAAAGGACGCAGTTTTTATTTATAAACTTCAACAAAAGAAACCTCCTTTTTTATTTTTAAAATACAATATAGCAGTAGAGAATATGTTAAGTAAATAAACTATTATATATAAAATAATAAAATCTATTTAAATAATATTCATAAAAAATGTGAATCTTCTTGTAGTTATTATATAAGTAATGTATACGTATTTGTTTAATTGCCTACATCCGACAAATGATGGACGGTAAATTCTTTTTTAATATCCTCCAAATAGCAAGGTAGGCAGAGGGAATCTAGGAACCTAAGACCCTAACCTGTTAAGATACTTCCTTTCCCCATTTTCCGCCGAACCCTTGAGGCATTGCGCGTTGCCTCGTTACTAGAGCGAAGAAATGAAAATATTAAACAGTTAATTTGACTGCGAATCGTTACAATTGCGTTAATAGTAAAACGAGACGTAGACGAGAGTGGCGGAACTCAACGCCGATAATAAAGCTCATAAAGCTTAAATAAATATATTATTTATGAGAAAATGAACCCGGATCCTATACTTCACTAGTTAGCCACAGAATTACTAGCAGCATAAGCCTTTTCCAGCGATATTAGAAGTGCTCTATTGATTGGCGATATATACATTATTGCAGTAAAGGCTCAGTCAGCGAAGTAGGTCGAGGAGGCACAGTTAAGAAGATTTTCCTGTATACTTTATCTTATCAATTATTTTTTGCTAGAAAATAGGATTTTGTATTCATAAAAAATATATCCACTAGGTATTAAGTGCTCTAAGCTTTTGTTAGAATAATTAATTATTTTTTATTTTATATTATTCATTAGGAAATTAGTTGTTTGATATGAGTTTTAATTAATGTTGGAATATTATATTTGTATTATAGTATATTTTATTGTTTTAATATACGAGTGATGTAGAAACAATAACCTTTGCTATACACTTTTAAAGGTAAATAAATAACGAATGATGAATAATAAGAATGAATGACGTTTGCATGTAGCACGGATTGGTTAAGAAAGGTGTGCAGAAGGAAACTAGGAACCTAGTCTTAAGACACTCCATTCCCAATAAGATTTCCGTTCCCCATATTCCGCTGAATTCTCGAGGGGTTGAGTTGAGTCGAAGAACATATTCAACCTTACCAGAGCGAGGAAAATGAAAATATTTCTTAACCGTCACCTTTATACTCACCCACTTAGTCCCCTGCTCCACACGGCGACCTCAAAGATTTTAATTTTTAATATTATCTAGATAATAAAGTGTTATATTTAAAAAGAATTCAAAACGAAAACACCCAGATGTACCAACAATTTAATTAACCTTACAACATTAGTTACTTAAACACACCGGCGGACGCCCAAACGGCATAACTATAGTTTATTCAAATTTATTGTACCCAGCTTTAATATACTCCCGCATTCGCGTACACTCCAGAGACCGTTGAAATGTGGTCGGAGTTCGGTTTGTACGGAACTAATAATGCATTTCGAACAAATATTACAGTGCAATGCAACAACGGTTTCGGCCCCGCGGTGTGAATTGGTGACGTGATGACATATGGGCCCTTTACTTTATTAAGCTTTGCGCTAGCTGGTATGGATGGTTTTTTTTTGTTTGTATGTTTTTTTTTGTGTTTGTGTATGGGAGTTTTGTTTTTAATTGAACTAAAATAGCGTTTGTGAATATGTTACGTTGTTTATGATTAAATATCACTGTTTTTAGCTTCGTATTGTATTCTGTATATAGTAGGGTAGTAGGGACGAAGCATTGCGTGTTAAGTAGTGGAACTCAAGGCCGCGCTTTATCTTCTTACCAAAGCGAAGAAATGTGACATGATGGCCTCAATATCCTTTCTTTAATTTATTAAATAAAATCATTGCATTTTTGAGCATTATTGAACAGAACAAATATCTTGAAACATGTTCTTATAATGAAAAAATAATATTAGCTTCGCACTGTTCATGCATAACAGGGTAGGCAGAGAGAACTTAGTGTTAAGACACTCCGTTTCCCACATTTCGCCCAAATTTTCAGACATTGAATATTGAGTGACGGAGCTCAACGCCGCGCATGGTCTACCAGAGCGAGATAAGGAAAGTAATAAAAATTTTAAGTTTAAGCTTTTTTTATTCTTTCACGAATAACATTAACCTATTGTTCATGAGAACTTAAATTACATGTCTCCTGGGACATACATAAAACAAAAAATAATTTATACCCAAAATTTAAAAAGTTACCCAACATTTTCATTAAACCATAAAGACGTTCTTAGGTTACTGTTTAAAAAGTACCCTATCTTATTTGTGGGAAAAAATCGTTCAGAAAAAGGCATCCTCGCTGTCAATAAGGCCGGGGCAATTACGGGACGCAATCGATACCCACGCCGGGGAATGTTTTATGCACGCGGTCCACGCCTCTGTCAACTACAGCTTGTTGTATGAGAAGGCAGGATCAAGAAGAATATGTGAATATTATAAAAAAAAATATATAAAAAGAATACTCTATTATATCAATTATAATGTTTTAATGAATATCTGTGTGGCCTTAGTAAGGTATATTGTTATTATAGAATAAAAATATTATATAAAATCAGAAAAATCTTTAATTATTGGTCACTCTGTTAGTCGTAGTATCCCACGTTACATGCTTTATCCTGTACACAGCAGGACAGGCAGAGAAAGCCTAATATTAAGACGCTCCGTTCCCATTAAGACAATTATGGACGCCGCGCCGCTGCAAAACTCAACAATTTACGTAAAATATTAAATATTTCAATCCCGCGAGTGGGAATCGAACCCACAACTGTCGCGTTTACAGTTGCACGCTTGTGACCCCGAGCTACGACGGGTCTCTACAATAATTTGTTATCCTAACTAATTCTAAAATATAAATATTCAAGTACGTTTTAATCTTTAACTATTGTTTTCCAGATAGAATATAAGTTATACCATAAAAGAGGTCAAAGAAGTAATCGATACTCACAGAGATATGCAAAGCCTACGCCTCTGTCAACTGCAGCGAGCGTGACCACAGCGTGCCATATTATGTATGCTAGTCATTTATCCTCTACATGCTTTTAGAAAAAATGTCATTGGAAAATATATTTCAAGTCAGAGGTTATTTCAGAGAAATGAGAATATGTATATTTGGTTAAAGTAGTGAAAGATTCGTTTAGAAAAAAATATCAATTGGAATTATTTAGTTTTTTATCTGGAGTAGCCGTAAAATCGTATTTGTGAAGTATTTGATACAATCATATACTTCCCAAATACGATGCGATAGTTGTGGGTTCAATTCTCGATACTTATTTTTGGAAATATTCTCGTTTGCTGCTTAGGTTCTATTTTCTTGACTTTTTGAATCCAAAATTAGAAGTTTAAATTTACCTGAGAAGAGTTAACGGATGTTGCTAGCAGAATTAGTTTAGTGCACAAACAGACGTCTCGACGACGAAATTCAATTACTAACTAATTATTAATAGCAATAATAATTAAATATTTATTTAGTAAAGAACAGCAAAATAAGTCACTACATTCTCTCTGCGTCGTCTTATACTATTAATAATTAAGGCTGATGATGAAATTATTAAAACAAGAAGACAAACACTATTCACCTACTGTTCTATAATAGTAAAAAACTTAAATCAGGTACAATACAAACAATGCTAACCAAAAAATGAAAACTAAAATTATAATTTTAAAAAAAAAATATTGAATGACCTTTGTTCTCGCGTTTTGTTGGAATTTAAAAATTCTTTTTCAGTCTACAAATGAGGTCGTTTTACATAAATGGTGCTTTCGGATTTAGGTCAGATCGCAGCTACAATAGATTTTATTTTTATTATGATGATATAGCCGAGCACTACACCGACAAGGAGGTACTAGCTTTAGTACTGACTTAAAATATACTAGCTTTAAAGTACTGACTTAAAATAAACCAGCCCAGGAACTTTTGTTGGTATTATTTTAAAGTTTCTGTTTACGATGAAGAGTTTTGAATTGTATTTGAGCGTATCGATAACAATTTGTTTGTTTATTATTCGAAATTAAAATTCGAAAATTTATCTTTTGTTCGTATAAAATGTATAATTTTATTTGAGTTAATTATAATTGGAATTTAAGTAACGGCTTCACGCTGAATCTCGCACACAGCAGGGTAGGCAGTGGGAACCTAGTGTTAAAACGCTCCACTCCGCTCCGTTCGCCACTGTACGCCGATAGAAGGGTAGTAAGATAATTTGGAGGAATTATTGTCCCACTTTTGTTTTTTTTTTACCCGCTTATCATCTTAGAGAGTAGGATTTAATGGTGTGATTGAAAATGAGCAATGATTAAAACTCTAGTTTACAGCTTCTTTAGCTTAGCTAACTTTCTTCCATAGTTTAAGTTTATAATATATTATCACTACTGTATTAAGGCAACAAACGTTTTATAAGGCCAGTTGTGGCGCAGGGGAGCAAGCGTGCGACTGTAAGCGCGATAGGTTACGAGTTCGATCCATCGCGGAAGCGAAAAAATTTAAATGTTAATTCACTCTGATGTTATGGCAAATCGCGGTGTTGAGTTCCGCCACTCAACACACAATGCCTCCAGAATTCAGCGGAAAGTGGGGAAAGGAAGTGTGAAACGGAGTGACTTAACGCTGGGTTCCCAGGTTCCCTCTGAATACTATGCTATGCACGGGATATTGCGTGAAACTAAATAAAATAAATAAACATGTTTCATTTATTTATTATTTTACGCATATATGTAGCGCGGAATGCAGAGTGGTAACTCTAAGTTCCCTACTTACCTGAAATACCGAAATTGATTACACTTACCAAAAATAAAAAGAATCACGACAGCCAATTATTTTTCAATAAATAACACACAAAACATACATACAATCTAATTACTACATTTCTTCAATACTATTGAAGTTTTCTTTTGTATTTTAAATAACTGTTAACTGTAGTGGCAAGCCGCTTACGGATTGTGACCCTTTCTATGCCATTATGTCATCTCTTGACTTGTAACGAGCGGTTTTACTATACATGTTTCATCTTACAAATAAGTTTTATATTTAACGGAATATTGTATTTTAATATATTATAAAATAAATGTATATGTAAAGGCATGTCGTGGCGCAGGGGCACAAGTGTGTAAATGTAAACGCGACAGGTACGATTCTCAGTGGAAGAAATAAAATATTTCATATTTTCATAAACTCGTTTGAATAACGATGTATATTGAGTTCTGCAACTCAACACACAATCCCTCTAGAAGTCGACAGAAAGTGGGAAACGGAAGTGTACTAATGGGAAAGGAATGCTTTAGGACAAGTTGCTCAGGTTGCCTTTTAGATCCAGGTCCTTCAGGTCTCAGGTGCGGGATAAAGCGTGAAACTAAAAAAATACAAAAGAAGAATTAATTAAATATTAACTCTTTCCTCTTAGTTTTTACTAATAATAAAAATTGCTGCCCAAAATATCCAAAACTTTGTCCTAAAATTTGGCAAGAAAAATTGCTATTTGTTTATTTTAATATACTTTTAAGTATTATTTACACACCAAAGAATCGAAAAAATTGAAAAAACGAAATATCTTTAATGTAGCGGGACCACGAAACCACGCCTCTTGGAAATCGAAAAGAAATCGCAACAGTATACGACAAATCGGATCGTAAACATTAAAGAGTAGAACATAGTAACAAGAAAGGTAAGAGCTCACAATGCTGGCTAAGAAGGTTAAAAGCGGTTAATGATACTGAGCTGAGCTCACTACATTTATTATATCTTTAAATGTATGGGAATTATATAAAGTGTACTTAAATTTCAAATATAATTTATTTTTTATTGACGCTGTATTTCTTATAATATAATATAGGGTAGGCAAAGGGAACGTCTGATTGAGACACTCGGTTTCTCAATTTCAGTTAAATTTTTAAGACATTGCGTATTGGTCGGTGGAACTCAATGCTCGCTTATTTTGATGATATTGATGACGGTGATTGTAGGCTCGTTCGTCAGTCGGAGGAATTCATTATTTTTGTCTTAATTTTTGTCTTAAGCTGTAAGCTTTGGTAAGACAAAGAGCAGCGTTGAGTTGAACGAGTTCGAATATGCAACATAGTCCTTCGTGACTACCTCTATGCGGAGTACAGTCTAAAACTAAAAACAATTGCCACTTTTTTATTTAAGAATTTAAGGTTATCTTCGTTTCTCACACAAAAATAATAACCAAAAGAAAAGTCACCGCTTCCAATGATCCATAAAACACTGTGTTTATTCTTCTTTGAGGGCGTGGGTATCACGTGACTTCTGAACATTATTTCAATTAGCTATAAAATAAATACTTACTTCAATCAGTACTTTATTATAACAGCCTTATATTCTTTGATGTACAATATTTATAAACGGAAATTTCTAGTTTGTCTTATTTTTAAGGATAACAGACACGCTTGGCAGCGAAAAAAATGTGAGCTGGAGAAAAACTATTCGAGATTAAAATGGTCTTTTTATTGTCATGTCTATGGGAATTGTGATTTGTAACAAATGAAATAGCTACTAAGCGTGGTGGTCTTTAGTGTTTTTATTTTATATTATTTTAATTTAAATGTTTTAACTTGTAAATAATTATTATTAGAAACTATTTTTTTTATTAGATGAGTAAGCAATATTTTTCATCATTCATATATAGGTATATAAGTTTTTTTGTACAACAATTTTGTTTTTTTTGCTTCACTAATAACTAATCTTCCAGAAAGCAGAGATGACCTAGTGTTAAGGCACTCCATCGACGATCCATCCAATCTAGATTGTGCTATTGACATTATCCGTTCACCGGCGTAAACCAACACTGCACGTATTCTTAACAGAACAGAAAAGTAAAAATTCAAATATTATCATAACCCATTATTGGGATCGAACCTACAACTATCACATGTGTATACAAATTACAAACATACCTTATCCCACGATAAATATCCCACCTTTAAAACGTATCAACAGCACAATCTACTGTAGATGATAAGCCCCAATTAAATGTCTAACAGCAAAGCCGTAAGGATACAAAACGAGGATAATTTCGATAATTGGTATCATATTCTCCATTGAGGAAGGTCTATTGTCCGCAAATGTACGCTTGATACGCTTATTACTGCCGCAAACTGCCTAAATTAATTAGTTCCTCTTATAGACCGCAACTGATAGTTCAATTAGGGTGTTAATTATATAAAGAAATGATAGTAGGGCTGATGGTGCAGTTCTAGTGTATATTTTATAGGACGGGTTTTCAGATTTAATACGCACTAAGGTTCGTTTTTCGTTTTTTTGTTTAAAATTTTAAAGTTGCTTTTTGTAATATATTCTTTTAGCTTTACGCCACCTTAGCGGGGTAACCAAGAGGAAGAGGGGAGTGCCAAAGGTTACAGTCTCTGCATAGCTCTTTCTCCTCGCCCTGTATCATCGACAGTGTATAGTCAACTCAGGTCTTCTCCTGTTTTACCACACACTCTTGCTTCAGACATCTTTTTTATCATTCTTTCGTCACTCATTCTCTCAAACTACCAAAACACGTTCTACTACATTTTCATCGTCTGCGTTGTCTTAAATGTTCAAATAGTAAGTATTAAGTAAATCATTTTAGTATAGTTGTTTTTTCACAAACTTTGAATCATTTGTTTCTGATTAATTTGTCCACTTTACTAACTAGCGCTTAAAGATAGTAAGAAAATATACAATTTAATTGAAATATTTTTTCATTCGTTGATTAATTAAGTTGGATGTTTTAAAACATGTAGATGTCCGAAAGAATTAAGTTAAGCCAAGTAAGATTAGCTGACACAATGTTCTCGAAATAATCAGGAAAAAAATCCAAATTTATAAATAAATAAGAGAAATATATAATTGTGCTTTATAATTGTAGGCTTTCGTGACGCTGCAACTTTCGAACGACTTATTGTAACGACAGTTATAGCTTCGATGTTTATTCAGGGTAATGATTTTTTTTTACATTGGTAAAAAGCCAAAATGCGACGTTGAGTTCCGTACGAAACGTCACGCGTACGCATGAAAGTGAGAAAGTCTTACACTAGGTTCCTTCTGCCTACTCTGATATCTGGGAAAAAACGAAGCCGTAAAAAAATATAAATATTCTTCAAAATTGGCCGAAAGTAGAGAACGAGTGTCTTCTCACTAAGCTCTCTGCCTATCTTGCCATATACTTATACCAACTATCTGCAAAGTTACGGTTGAAGGGATTATTACTGCTGCAATTAGACTTGAAATTAATTAGTTCCAGATCTTGTACATTGACGCTTCATTTGATGTCTTGATCCCCTATTATATGATTAAAGACGTAATATTGTATTGTTATTAATAATTCAATATGGACATTACATAAAAAATTATGACATTAAGCTGAAGCAAATACTATAAAATCCATATGTAGTGGATTGAAATTGATTTTGTGACACCAGTTTGAATAGACCAAACGCGGCGTTACGTTCCGACACTCAGCACAGTGTCACTTAACAGAGAAAAAGAGAGTAGGAAACAGAAGAACATACTCGTATCACTAATTTAAATACAAAGTAACCTAATAAAAAAACTAAAAGGTATTATAAAAGAAACGAAATATATAATGATTCTTTGTTAAAAACAGCAAATTACATATTTTCATAAAACATTCATCACGTTCACGTTGGTAACAATGGGTAAGCATTATCGTGTAATTAATCGCCGGTATAAAAACGGCGGGCGTGCTCGTAAATCCTTTAATTTTTACACTTTAAACTAGATTTAGCATTGTCCCATAAAATTGTCACTATGTATTTAGTTCAACTGAAGGAAACACGCAAAGGCTGGTTCGCCTAAAGTTGTTTGTGGGTATGGTTCGTGTAATAAACTTAAATCTATGCTAATATTATAAAGCTAGTTTGTTTGGTTGGACAAGCTAATCTCAGAAACTACTGGTTCAAATTGAAAAATTATTTCGTGTTGCTTAGTTCAATTATCGATTAAGGCTGCTATATAGCGTTTATCGTTTTGATATTACCCGCTGTGTCCAGAGATACCTGAGGCACTTAATATTTGTAAGTTTTCTAAAAAAAGTATTCTAATGTTTTTCTTTTCTACGTCTGGAATAACCCATAAAAATGTTTGAAAATATCTAACAAACATCGTATGCCATACATAATTTTTAGTTATTTTTATAAGACCACGCGGGCGAAGCCGCAAGTAAAAGCGTATAGATAATATTTACTCGAAAAACGATATTTTACGTTCACTTTGTCTTCGGATGCTCTGTTTTGTAAACAATGCTGTTGTCAAGAATAATATTTGCGACGGATTTAGTATCCAATTTAGATTCAATCTCGGTTGAATTGTTGAAAATATATATAATATTTGTTTTGTATTTGAAACTATGAAAATATTGTTGATAGTTTATACTCATAATAACATTATTTTGGTGTGTTATTTTAGTGTCAGTTTGTCCTTGTATTTGTTATTTGTTTTACTCTCTGTTTTGGCAATTAAAAAAAGCACCCAGGGGCATAGGGATGCGACAGTCAACGCGACGGTTGTGGGTTGGATTCCCACTATGGGGAATAAAATATTTAATATTTTCATTTTCTCGCTAAATGAGTAATGAGGAGAAGCGTGGGCTGAGCTTCGCCTTTCAATACTCAATATCTCGAGAATTCGGTGGAGTTTGAGTAAAATAAACATAGCTAAAAACATAAGATTTATGTTTCAAGATACAACTCATATTATTCGCAATGATAATCTAATCTTATATGTTAATTTAGGACATAATTCAGCTAAATTAAATCATTAAATTATGTATATTATATGAACGAAAAGTGAAGAAGGATTAAAGGCAGATCAGTCAACACTATCTGCGTACCATTTAAAAAAAGTAAGGTGTCATAATAAAAATAAAACTATAAATATCTACAGTGGTTTTATTTTTTAGCTTCACGCTGTACAGCAGCAGAAGGAACTACTTTCTGCTTAAATCTAGAGGCAGTAGTTGTTGAGCTTTATCCTTAGTGGAAAAACGTAAATAACTCACTAACACGAGCAGGAATTGAACCTACAACTGTCGCTTTACTCATTATACAAAAACTGTATCAATAAAATTAAAATTAAATGTTCATTTAATTTTAATTTTATTGATACATAATTAGTGATAGATAGTCACGATTGTTCAATCGTCTAAAATACAAATCAAAAGCTTTCAGTTATCTGTTAGCTTGTTATATAACAAACGGAATAAGGCAATTGATATTGATGGGTTTTCGAGCGGATGCCGTCGGACTTTTGGGGCTTGCAGAGAAGTCAATCAAGCGATAATTACAATAAAAACAGCGGCCGGACGGAGTTGTGAAACCGTTCGACTGGATCGCGGGCCACGAGCCTCGTGCCATTGAGTGTGGATATCTTATTTTTAGGTTTTCGTACAAACTCAAAAGGTGCAAACGGAATCTTTATATTTTGTTAGTCTGTCCGTCTGTCAAGACCATTTTTCTCCAGATAGCGATCTGCGATTGCGATGCGATTGTTTCGATCTGAAATTATTATCAAATATTCAAGTCTACGGCAAGAAGCAAGAAAAGTAAAAGTAAGTTTCTAAATCGACAGAATCAAAAAAATGTTTTTTTATTACCAAGAGGTTATCGTAGCGTAATGAAGAACATCGTCAAACTGTAAGCGCGATGGTTGAGGATTCGATTCCACTCATGAGAATGTTATATTTAAACAAAGCGTGGAGTATCGCGTCACTAGGTTTTCCCTTTTATGTGGGAGAAAACGTGAAGATAGAACTTTTTTATTGTCACTAAAAAAAGGTTTTAATGTGACCATAAGAAATTTATAGTTTTCGAATGAAATGAATAATATATAATAGAAAAGATACGATAAGTTTTCTCACAAATATGTATAGAACATGCTAAAGACAGTATAATAACATTTTCATGTAAATCTAAATATTGAAAACCAAAACGCCAGTTCAATGACCAACCAATGGTAAAAGAAACGGGCGATAATTTGAGTGAAAACAACCGAATAATTGATTAACGAGCCCTCGGCCGTGCCGTGACGTGCGCCGCTTTATTCAGTCACACATTGTTATTTTTGAAACTGTCTTCAAATATTAACGATAAAAGATTGATGCGAATTAATTCCTTTTTTTCTCTTACGTTTCATTTTTTGTCTGTGGTATTGTCGGTGTTTTATATATTCTTTGTAATTATTTAAGTGGTATCAACTGCTTGGAACAGTAACTGTTACAGATTCAACTTATAATAATAATAATAACCTTAACAACTTATTATAATAATAATAAGCTTTCTGTTTGGTTTTTCCGTTTTCCAATTGTGGAAAAAAATATGACTTTTCATTGCAACAAGATGACGCGACGTCATACATCCCGTGAAGTATTTGCACTGTTGAATGAAAAGTTTTATCAAAAGTTGTATTTGCGTTCACATTATTTTATTAGTTTTGCGCCCTGTAATTTTATTTTCTGAGGATTTGTTAAATAAATAGCCTACGTGAATAAACAAATGAAAGGAAGAAATTCAAAGGGCTATTAACTGTATTCTAATTTTGAATTGATTGACGGAACTCAACGCTGAGTTTTGTCTCGTTATGAAAATGAGATATCAAAAAATTTAAATTAAATAATTCATTTCTTCGAGTGGGAAACGAACCCACCCATATGGAGCAGTATAAGAGGGCACTGTGAGCAGTTTAGTTGGTTTATAAATGATTGAGTAAGTAAATGAAATAATAAACTAACAACGAAATAAAAGGCTTTAGAAATGTAACAAGAATGCTTTTGGTTGATGTATTGAACAAAAGTGATGGTCTATAAAAGGTCTGTGATCTGCAATCCAATTACAATAATTAAGGTTTTACTAGAAAATCGTAACTTTACTTATCATCAAAAGTAAAGTCAATGTCTTAAAAACTGAAATATATCTATCGGACTTCTAAAAAACAGGAAAGTTTTTAGAAAAACGTATTGGTTTAATTTGTGTCGGATTAAGGCGAAAAATTGAGTCAAAGTGTCTTAATACTAAAATATTTCTGCCTACACTCAACATTTCCTATGTGAAAAAAAAAAACATGGAAAAAAAATAGAAAAAATAATAACGCTATTTTTTGTATCAATATTTTTAAAAATAACGTTATTTTATAATTAAATATCCATTATAACGTTTAATCACTAACAATTTTACATAGCAGTATATGAATGACTTCGTGTCGTGTTCTAAACACGACACGAAGTCATATAGAGTGTGTGTGATAATTAATTTTATACAGTAACAAAGTGAATTTCGAGCGTTAATTAATTGTTATTGTTATTTTTCAGTATGAAATATGTCACTTACCCATTAACAAAGAAATTTTTTTTTAGCTTTTAGCTGTATCCTTTATATAATATAATATAATATATCAGGATAGACAGAGGAAATCCAGAGTTAAGATACTTCATTCCCTCATTTACGCTGAATTCTCGAGGCATTGGGTATTGAGCGGCGAAATTTAACGCTACACGTTGCCTCATTCTTAGAACGAGGAAATAAACATAATAAATAATTCCATCTGAATGGGAATTGAACTTGTAACAATTGCATTTACAAATACTGATTTAGAAAACGTATAAAATTTTGACGTAACGAAACTCGAACCCGCGCCTCCTGGAAACCGACTAGGCGCTCCGACAACTAAGCCATACCTGGTCGGTTTCCAGGAGGCGTGGGTTCAAATTTTTATACGTTTTCTAAATAAGTATTTTTCTTTCCTAAGTGTGGCTTATCATTTTAAAAATGTTAAAAATAATTTACAGTCTGACGTTGTGCACTGCACCACTTATCTTACATTATTATATCAAATTATAGCATCTACATATATATTAATGAGTGGTGAGGCAAAAATGTTGTCCGATATGCGTATGGAATTTTGGTAAGGTTAGTTTATATAGAGGATGAGTATAGATTGCATGAAAAATATATTGAGGCCAGTCGTGGCGTAGGAGCACAGTGTGACTGTAAACGCGACTGGTTGTGAGTTCGATTTCTACTCGTAGAAATTAAATATTTAATATTCTCATTACTTCTCTGGTGTCGACGGAAAGAGCGATGTGGAATTACGCTACTCAACGAAATGCCATCAGAATTCGGTGGGAAGTGGAAAGCGGAGTGACTTAACACTAGGCTCCCCACCCTCCTACATGCGAAATACAGTATAATAGAAAAAAATAATTAAATTATTAATATAAATATAGCAAATACTATCATATGTAAAAAGCACGTTGCTAAAATAACGTGTTTTGTATGCGTCTATTAATTTTGTAGTTATTACAAAAACATCATAAAAAATATCATATTTACAAGCCATTTTATAAAAACTCAACATAAAGAGAAGAACAGTGACAAATTGACAGTGCTCTGTTTACGTACGTACGAGTACGTCCCGGACGGAGCTAATAGGTTGCATCTGTTAGATCGACTGGATCGGTGTTTGTATGTATGTGTTGTATGGGTTCCCTTTTGTTGTATATTTTTTTTGTTTTCAAGTCAGTCAGCAGTGATGTGGATGAATTTGTATGATTTTTGATTCTTTTTTTTTCAGGGAATATATTTTAGTGATATTTCACTTTGTTTCAGTTTGTTTTAGTGTTGGAGTAGTGCATGTTGAGTAACGTAATGTGACGATTGATTATTGAAATATACCTATATGTTTATACAGTTTTTTATATTTAAAAACGAAAGAATTTAACAAAAAGTAAATGTTTGTATATTTTATTATGCAATTTTAAAATTTTTAGATGTGTTAAAATTTGTAAGTCGACCTTCAGCAGATATCTCCTTATTTAGAACTGCTAACTGACAGAACTGAATTAAAATGTTAAGCTCTCTAGCTGGCAGTATATAAAGTCTCAATTCAAAAATATATATTTGATTGTAATTATTAGTTTTTTTTTATAAACAAAATTACTATTTATATATTGACTTTAACCATAACCCATAAAAACAATATCAAAATCCACAAAAAAAAAATAGTTTTTATATAATTTTAAACGCATATAGTATTTTAAAAGATTTACAAAGCTCCACACGAGAGTGGGTGTCAGTACGCTGTTTACGTTGTATACAAGTTAATAGCATGCATCAGTTACATCGAATGTAGCCGAACTGAATATTCAGTATGGCGAGCCATCGGTTCTCTCCTGTCGAAAGTTCAAAGTTGTGGAAGTAATCAAAGTTGTTTTGAGAATCTTTAAAGTATTTTAAGTATTTGTTGTTTAAGTGGGGAACGGAGTGTCTCAACACTAGGTTCCATCTGCCTACTCTACTCATATTTTATGTTTTCATTTCCTTGCTCTGGTTAAGAGTGGCATTGGGGTTCGTCACTGTTGAGTGATGCATGCATGCCTCGAGAATTCGGCGGAAAGTGGGTTACGGAAGTGTCTTAATGGGAACAGAGTGTCTTAACACTGGGTTTTCCAGGTTCCCAAGCAGGGTACTGCTTATGAGATACAGCGTGAATCTAAAAATATAGATATTTTTCATTTTTCCGCTATTTATCTAAATGAAATTAAAGCAAACAAAGTGAAAGAGCTATACAAAATAAATAATAAAAATTTTAGTCCCAAAGTGTCACAGAGCATGGCTTAGAGTGAACAGGTTGTAATAGCTTTTATTAGTCTGAGTGAGTGACTCGGACTGGCGAATGCTAAAATGTTGAATTTTATGTTATTTTTAGTTTTTGCGATGAAGAGTAAATGGATGTCTCTGGATAATGCAAAAATGGATTACCTTGTTTTGTTTTTATAAAAAAAAATTGTGAAATTTTGACTGACGGCAAGGTGTCCTGAGGTTAGTCAATATGTTGACTAAGCTTAATAGCGTAGTTTGTTGCTTGACATACCACAGAATCGGGATTTTAACTATTATACTAATGTCAGTGTATACTTTTGAAATTTAATTCACTAAAATTATACAAATTTTATAAAAGCTTAAAATTAAAAAAACTTATATATACTTCCTTTATTATTTTTTTTTTAAATATATTATACATGTTTTTTATATTATACAAGTTATTAATATTGTTAAGTCCTAATTTAAATTACTAAAAATAAATAGAAATCAAAGGTAGTATTTTATTATCAAGAACAAAACCTATTAAATACTTTTCTGATTGAATATAAATTTTCACAAAAATTATCAACTATCCTTTATTGGCAGTTCATAATAAAATATAGAGTGTTTCGCGCGCGATGCTCCACTCCCACTGGCGATCCGCCAAATGCGGGTAATTTGATAAAAACGCCCAACAACGGGTTACTGCCAAACTTTGGACAAGCTTTATTAGCTCTGTTACGTCCGTATTCTCCACTATCGCCGCCTTTTAAGCTGAAATTGTAACATTTTAATTAATTATTATAGAGTCGTTGTGGTGTATTGGGGCAGTAGCTGAATGCAATGTGATTATTGTGAGTTCAATCCACATCTGGGGGTAATTTGAGTAGTAGGTCGGTAAGTGAAGAATTATAGGAACCTTTAGATATAATTAAAGACAGTACAAAACAAACAAGCGCACGGAAACGTGAGGAATGGAACTTAGATCAGGAACCTCTTCCTACACTGGCAGTGATGTCACTAATTAAGAAATAGGTTTTAAATATTCCGTTTAAATTATTTCATTTAAATTTGTTCACGATAAGAATACGAATCGTTCTTATAATATTTCTTTTATACAACCCTTTTGAAACAACACTCCACATTGTCCATTATCTCGAACTTCTACTTGTAATCGTTCGAATATACAACAGTTCTTGTTATTATTTAGTTTTAATGTACTTAATAAGAATTATGGCTGCGCTAGTTTTAACCGTTGTTTCCTTCACGAAGATAAACACTGTGGTAATGACACTACTTTACCTAGAGTTAACTAGTTCTTGTGTCCGTATTCTTCATTATCACTGCTTTAACAACTAAAGTTGGGAATGTTGTAAAGTTTATATTCTTTAGCGTTTAGTGAGAGATACAAGATATTATTACATGTTTCATAGGAAAAAAGAATTTATTTTGCATCATTTAGTTTAGTTTGCTTGAGTTTTAGTTCGAATATTTTTCGGAATCAAAATTATCAAATCAAATAAAAATGTAATTAAAACATTACGATCGTAATCGTATGTAGAGTGTCGAATTAATTGGTTTTTTATAATATCTTTTGTATAATTAAAAAAAATTAAATTAGCTTCACGCTGTATCCCGCACACAGCAGGGTAGGCAGATGGAACCTAGTGTTAAGACACTCCGTTCCCCACTTTCTGCCGAATTCTGGAGGCATTGCGTGTTGAGTGGCAGAACTCAACGCCGCGCTTAACCTCGACACCAGAGCGAAGAAATGGAAATATAAATTTAAGTAAATATTTCATCTCCTCGAGTGGGGATCGAACCCACAACCAGTCGGTTTTGCAGTCACACCTCGTGCCGCTGCGCCACGACCGGCCTCTTTTGTATAATAATATTTTATAACAGCGTAAAGCTATTTCTTGTTATGTATAAGTAAAATTTTTTACTTTTTTATTTTTTTGTTTTATTTTTTTATTGTTTTTGACATAATAAGTAAAAATATATTTTATTCTATTTAGTTTATATTTCTCTGTGATGTCGCCGTGGTTCGTCGGAATGCGAGGTCCAAATATTTTTCTTATTAGATATGACCCACATAGTGAGGAATCCAAAAAAGTGAATATGATATTTTGGGTCTGTTATTTGATTATGAAGACATTTTGTTTTACTTTGTTTATATTATTAAGTTAAAAAAGTTTAGATTTATTAAGTTAATAAACCTGATTTTTGCTCTTTATTTTTTCTTCTTGTATAGATAATTGTGTCCTCGACATTTTTCGGATGTTTGCATTTTGGTTACCTTTTTATATTGCATTTTTTTATATAATTTTTTATTGTTTTTGACATAAAGGCTTAGCTACATATGTATATATGTTTATAATTAAAAAAAGATACTATATGTTTTGTTATTTGCGTCAGTAAGTACTAAGCAGGATTGGAGGTCAGTCGTGGCGCAGGGGCACTAAGTGTGACTGTAAACGTCATATGTTGTGATTTAGAATCCCACTCGTGGAAACAAGATATTTGTTTAAATTTATATTTAAATTTCTTGGCTCTGGTGTCCAGGTTAAGTATGGCGTTGAGTTTTAGAAGTATTGCGTGTTAAGTGGCGGCACTTAACACGCAATGCTTCTAAAATTCGGCGGAGAGTGGGGAACGGTATCTTAACACTAGGTTCCCTCTGTCTAGGGTAGACGGATGGAAACTAGGGTAGGTTAGGCTGTGTGCAGGATATAGCGTGAAGCTGATTTAATTTTTTTAAACTAAGCACGGCCTCTGCTGCACTACTTTCATATGAGAAGGCTACATAAAACTGACCCTGCAAATATATCTTCTGACGATCTACACGAGCACAACTTATAGTCTAGATTTGAGCTTCATAAATTAATATCCCCTCGAATGAGATTGAAATTAACAATCATCATGTTGAACCACATAAAGAACTACTGAACCACGATAGCCTTATAAGTATAATTGCTTATATGCCATAATACATTTATGTTTTATCCCCAATACAAAGTCATATCAACACATTTCCTTCAGTATTTCTCTATTATAATTTTGTTAGCTCTATAAAAACAAGAAAAGAAATGGCGAAAACAAGGCAAATTGATATGTTTTCCCGACGCACGTGCACATCAAAGTAAAAAAAGGCCTAATCCGTATCAATATCGCAGACCCTACTGTATAAATCATCTACTTGCTGTTGAATTTGTTTGGTCCAAGCGTATTTGACTGGTAAATAAGACGGCATAGGTTTAACAGAATAATTTAGAGCACAAAATATATAATCTATAAAATTTAAATAAGAATATTCTTCATTCAATTAGTTTTAGGTTGTTCTTTATTTAACAAGCACTTTAGAAAAGTTACGTTACATAAAATAGTCAGTAGTGTCAGTAGGCTACTGCAGGAAACTACCGCCGGTGAGGAATCTAGTTAAATTCAAATTACGGTGCAGTGGTAGAAAATTTGGCGACCTAAATACATACAACCGGAGAAAATGGAATTCAGTATAACCATTGTGGGATGAACTAATTAACATGTCAGTCATTTTAAATCGCTAACGCTACCTCTTATGACTTAAGCCCTATATAAATAAAAAAGGGTCGAATCAATAGTAAGTTTAATCCCACAGGCACCGGCCACGATCTCATTGGCCGATACAAATTGACAGCTTGGAAGTAGCGCTCTGTTCTTTATTTTACTTACTTTTAAGTGTTCCTTAAGTTACTTAAAGTTATGTGTTCAAAATTTTATGGTGCCGGATAGACTTTTCTTTTGCAAAACTTTTACGTTTAAATGAATGGTATGTTGAAAGATCTACCTAACAATAAAAGATTAAAAAACGGCTACCTTTTTTTTTAAATTTCAGTCTTAGTTCTTCTCTTCAACAAGAATCTTAACGACGATCGGTCATTTATATATAATATATATAAAGATGATTCTTCAAACTTATGATTTAACATATTGATTTTTGATACATATTGATTTAATAGGTATAATTAAAAATTCAGAATTTATTTAAACATCCATTCCGGTGGCTACGGTGGCTAAGCATTCCAATTTCGCACAGTGGATACACTTTTCGACATGTGATAGTTGTGGGTTCGATTCTCGCGTTTGGAATAATTTATTATTATATTTCTATTTAGCGGCTAACATACTTGGAGAACGAAAAATACGATTAATAAATTCCCTCTTCTTACCCACCTATAAAATCTATAAGATACATATATTTTTAACATTTTTAAAATGTTATTCCACACTTAGGAAATTATTTTCTAAATAAGTAAGTTACATATAGTTCGCTCAGAGTGTAAATCTGCTAAATCTGTTTTTTGTTTTTTCGTTATGTATCCTTTTATATTAAATATATTAAAAATATTAAAAAAAAACAACAAAAATAACCTTTATTCCATTTCATACAGTAGAAATACAAATCAACTTTCGAAATTACAAAAACTTCTGACAATATACGTATGTATAATCACAGTTTTTCAAAGGCATTTTTCGTCTGTCCTGATAATTTGCCTAATAGGCTTTTACCCGGTTTACACTCTAACTAAGCCGACGATATAAGAACTGAGACGTACGAGTACATATAAGAACTACATAATATGTACGAAAACGAGGCATAAGAGTCCCACGTTAAATACTTTCATCCTTTGAATGATAAAAGCAGTTTCAGACGCTGTGAGACATTTTGATGAGAGTAATATGAGACTTTTCTAAAGAAAAATGAGCTTTATTACTTTTGGGTTAAAGTATATTTTCAGTGGAAAATACTGTGGTCAATTACAATGATAAATGAAAACGCTTTATCCCACGTTTTAATATCTTTATTGATGCTTATAAGCGTATAAATCCATTTAATAACAAACATATTGAGATTTTGGTTCGGTTGAAGTATAATTTATCTATACTAAATTATAATATTATAAGGCTGAAGATTTTGTTTCGTTGAACTCATTGATCTCAGGAACAACAGGTTTGGATTTAAAATGTTTTTGTGTTGAATAATCTCAAGTTTTATCACGTATTTGGTCAGGCATCTCCAACAGTTAGCGAAATACGAGATGAGTACCACAGATGGCCATCTGGCAGCATCCATTGCCGATACTAGTAGACAATGTAATAAAATTATAAAGTGTTCCTGATCAGCTTTTATGTTATATTATACTTATAACCGTATTAATGCGCAAAGCTTAGTCCGCATTCAGAAAACATCTCTACCGATACAATCATCCGTCGATCTGAGTATATAGCAATCAGCGAAACTTGAATAGAAAATTTATGTCAATAAATGTGCCTGGCTTTGATCTGAGATCATATTGTAATACTGATAAGAAAAGACAAATTGCCACTTTATCAGTAGCGATATCATCATCATCAAGTCGCAAAGCCGGAGAACTCACTATATATCACAATCTTACTTCACAAATTGTAGTAGATTTGCATGGACGTAGGAATCGTTGTCGGAAATTGATTTGAAAAAGCTGGTGTATAGAACATATGTCTTGTAAACGTAAATTGTATTTATTCCAGGTTTGTATTTATCCCCGGTATATATATTATACCAGGGCACGGTGTTAGCAGAAATCTCTTTATGTTATGATCGTTGTTATATTATTCCAAGAACATCGCTAAAATGATACCTGATTTCGAGCCTGATCTCTTACTACACCACTTATGATAGTTGGAGACTTTAACGTTGATGTCTCACAAAATCGCCCAATGCCCGATTTCATGCTCAGCGAGTTCAATTTGTTTTATATTAAAACTATCAAAAAATGTTAGGTAAAATTGTATTGATTTAACTTTTACCAGAAATTTCGATATTATCTTATATGCCATTTATGTCATACTTTTCGTAGTACAGTATTATTTTATGAATAGTTGTTTTATTTAAAAAATATAACCAGTTCCATAAACGTATTCACGTACAACACATTTACACACCCAAGTTTTCTTTTTGTATGGATATTGGTATATATTTTCCTAAAAAGCAACAAAATAAATAAATTTTAGTTTGAAAATAAAATAGAAACACTTTGGAATAAGTTAAAACGTGCCACAGCCACGGCTATTGGCCGCCTCGCCAAATTCTGTTATCTCGAGCTCCCGTATGCCGCATGTTTTTGCATCGTACGACCTTATCGTCACCATAGAATATATACTTCTATATAGTATTGTTTAAGATTTTATTTTCTGCGTGGGAAATTTAATTGATATGTTTTTATTTGCGAACTGATTGACAAAAGACAAAACCTTAATGTTAATGGAAAATAATCACAATACAATAATTAAGAAATAAGAAAATTACTTTTAAATTGGTAAAGCCGTTTCTTAGATAAGCCTGCACAAACGCACAGATACACAGACTAAAATTAAAAAAAATCATTGTTTCGATAAATGTTCTCAATAATAGATTTTTCTAATATGTTTTCCTTTTTATTATAAGTGTAGATCACTATAGGAATATAATATAAAAAATTGTATAATTACTGTGATGAAGCATAAAATACAAGCGCATTCTCAGCTCTTGAGGTACCGATTCTAGACATTTTTTAATTTGAATCGATAGTTCCTGTGAGTAGCGCGTTCAACCAAACAATTTCTTCATCTTTATAATATTATTATAGTTTTAATTTAAGTATCAAAGTCTTTTTTTAAGATTTACTCGTTTCTCTTCTAGTTTCTTCTAGTTAAGACGTTTCGACCTTCACTATTTGTTTCACTCCCAAACATTATATCTTGTATGGAAGAATCCAACGCCGCAGTTTTCTTATCACAATCAATCATACCCCGAGCGGGAATCGAATCTGTACACATTTTAAGTGTATCTAGACCACCTACTGTACAAAAACAACTATTTAGTATCCATCCATCACTTAAAACTCTCACGAAAAATGGCAAAAGAAAATTTAAAATCAAGTTACATATAGTTAACGAGTACTTAAAACGTTGTACCGTAGTAATTGCAGGTATTAAAATAAACAACGCAATTTTGTACTGCAGCTACCTTAATACTTGTTAGTGTCGACGATATTTTTTTATAATGCACCTACCTACCTCCGGCAATCATATTAGCAAGTTAATTATGAAAGGTGCGAGGAAACAACGCAAAAAAAGGATACCTAACTAACTAGCTTTGTAGGTGTTGTATAAAACATTTATTACTGGTTTTTTTAATGTTAATTTTGATATAATATATCAACAATTTCATGATTTTTTTTAAACTAAAATTGTCGCTGTCGTGGCGCAGAGGCACGAGCGTAACTGTTAACGCTATGGTTGTGGGTTCGAGCCACACTCTGATATATTTAAAATATTTTCATTTCCTCACGAGGCAAAACGCGGCAATGAGTTCCACCACTCTAAACGCAATGCCTCGAGTTCGGCGGAATGTGGGGAACGGTAGTGTCTTATTGAGAACGTAGTGTCTTAACACTGTATTCCCTCTGCACAACCTGCAATGTGTGGGATACAGCGTGAAGCTAAATATGAAAAAAAATTACAATAAAACGATCCGTTCTTTACCATTCTTTAAATTTAAGTGTTTTTGCGTAGAGTGGAGGAAAGCAATCCTACATTTTGCCCCAATTTTGTTTACATGTAGTAGTAGTATAATTAATTTATATTTTACCGATATATACACACATATAAATGGATACACCTTAAGTTAATCTATGTATATAATATAACATTTTTTTTGCAAACATATAATATATAGTAAAAAATTTGAATTTCCAATCAATAATAATTTATATAATAGTCTATATATATGAATAACTCACTTCCTGTCAGAAATACAACCGGAAGGAGCACTGAAGTATTAAATCCGCTTAACAAACTAACGAACTAGTGAACGTGGTTATGAAACCTGATGAAGTTAATAATTATGTATGTTCAATGAAATTAAACATTAATAACTGTTTTGTGTAAAAATATTTAATGCAAATATTTCTTTTACATAACTTTTGTACAGTTAATCGAATGTCTGATTTTCTGTAAACTGTTATGAATTACAAAAGCAGCGTCTCGTTTTCCCCCTTATATATATAAGGCAGACAAAAAACACCTAGTGTTAAGACACTCCGTTTTCCACGCACGGCGCACTATTTTCGAGAGATTACGTGTTAAATGACAAAACTTAAGCCTAGTTTCTTCTCCTACTCCTTAAACGCTCTGTTCCCAGCGAAAACCGGGCAATAAAGTCATATTAAACGAAACATAGCGGAAAAGTAAATATAATTAAATACAATCAGTTTTTCCAATTGCGAATCAAACCTACAACCATCACATTTACAGTAAAACGTCCATTACACCACGTCATCCTTTAAAATGCCAAAGAAAGCTATATATAATTTAGCAACAAATCTTTTAAGATATTTATCTTTAAGCTGGGAGGCTAATAAAAGATTAATATCTTTACAGCTTCCAGCGTTAAGAGCCCTCGTTAGAGCTAGATCATCAGTTGTCTCATTAAACGCAACCAATTAGCGAAGCTCCGAGCTCGAGAAAGACATTTGACCAGTGAAACGTTGAGATATATTGAGATTTGGAATTTTTTTTTTTATATTTTAAGAATATTTTTTTATTTTGTTTTTAAGAGAAACGATTAGTATAGTAATTATTCACTTATAAAAAAAAGAAATGTTACATTAAACCATTCAATTCTCATAAGATTAAAATTTGATGAACTTTTAAGTAGTCAAATTAATTTAAATAAGAGTTGTTGGTTGAGAAATCTGACTACTAACAGTGGATTACATCGATGAACATAATTTATTTAAGCCTAAAGCTTTGCTCTGTGTGGTAATAAAACAATGTTTCAAAAATTTTGAAATAGTGTGTCACTAAGTCTCTCCATTGTCCTACTCTAAAAAAATTATAAAAAAACACGTAATTTTATAATTTATTATCTATATTGTCGGCGGAAAATGGGGAACTGAGTGTCTTAAAACTAGGTTCCCTTTGCCTATCCTGCTGTATGCGGGATATAGCGTGAAGCTGATTTAATTTTTTTTATTATCTTTAGCTTAGCACGTCCAAACTAACGCAACCTAACACCGGCAAGAGCGTGACTCGACTCCGTCCCGGCGGTACCTATGCACATTAACGCGAATTACGCCTCGAATTTATTCTAAGGGCCGTTCAGTCAAGTGTTGGTGTTCGCGCTTCCTTGTGTTCGCAAATTGGTAGAACAACTTCAGTTTGAATGGGCGGAGCTTAATTTTTATATTAAATTAATAAAAATAGAAATAAAAATAAATAAATCAGTTTCACGCTATATCCCGCATACTGCAGGGTAGGCAGAGGGAACCTAGTGTTAAGACACTCCGTTCCCCGCTTTCTGCCGAATTCTGGAGGCATTGCGTGTTGAGTGGCAGAACTCAACGCCGCGCTTGTCCTCGACACCAGAGCGAAGAAATGGACGGACTTGAGGAGATGAAATATTTACTTAAATGTATATTTATACATATAGTAGTTATTTCATCTCCACAAGTGGGGATCGACCCCACAACCAGTCGGTTTTACAGTCACACTTTGTGTCCCTGCGCCACGACTGGCCTCAATATTAAATTAATATTATTAGGGGCCGTCGTGGCACAGGAGCACAAAGGTGCGACTATACTATTAGAAATATCTAATATTCTATTTATTCGCTCTGGTAACGAGGCAAGGCAATGCCTTCAGAATTCAGCGGAAAGTGGGGATTGGAGTTAACACTAAGGTTCTTTAGCGTATCCTGCTATGCGGAAAAAGAGTGATACTGTTGTTATGTTAAGGTAAATAAATGAAAAGCCACATCTCTTTGTGCGTTAATTGAACATATTAAATATGTGATTTTCTTGTGAATACGAACAAAATTTTTGTCTTATCTATTAAAATACTTAGTATTCTAACTATCCTTTAAGTAAGTCAACTAATATATATCGGGATACAGGGGTAAAGCCGCGCCTGCCGATGAAGCGCTAATGCGATTCTCAATAAACTTTATTGGCCATTATTAAATAAGTAATAAATTCAATAATCGAGGCTAGTCGTGGCGCAGCAGCACGAGGTGTGACTGTAAAACCGACTGGTTGTGAGTTCGATCCCCACTCGAGGAGATGAAATATTTACTTAAATTAATATTTCCATTTCTTCGCTCTGGTGTCGAGGTTAAGGCCTCCAAAATTCGGTAGAAAGGGGTGAACGGAGTGTCTTAACACAAGATTCCCTCTGCTTACTCTGCTGTGTGCGGGATACAGCGTGAAGCTGATTTATTTTCAATAATCTTATACTTCCTAAGAAAATATTTCTATACCATATTATTTTGTTCATTTAAATTCAATGTAAAAATTATATATTATATTGTTTTCGATAATCATATTAACGATAGCGTTATTGTACTGTTCTAAGATTGTCTAAAATTGTAGAACATGGGAGTAAAAAATGACTTTCTATTATTTAATAAATAGTAGGATATAATCTCTTCAAAACAAAAGTCTACAGAGTAATCGAGATAAAATCATATTTTTTTACCATTAATAAATACCAATTCCACACTAAAAAAACTTTTTTTAGAAAATGATACTAAGCCTGGACAGCCACAAAAGGCGAGTTCAAATCCTGCTAAGCTTAAATTCAACATAATATCCCAGTTTTATGTAAATAATTTTATAAACGTATCCACATTTATTAAATAAACAAGAAAAAAATATATATCTCCCACTAACCTTGCCCACTCCTGTAGGTTCTTTCACTCCCAGTCGTCTCAACAACGCTGGCGGGGGAGGCGGAGGAGAGCGATGTAGCGCTGCACTGAATCCTGATGATGCAGGGTCCTCCTCTCGCCTCTTGCGTTCCCGGTGCGGAGATCCACTGCTGCATTTTGTTGGCCTGTAACGACGTAATAAATTATTGAGAATTATATCTTTTGTCTAATTTATTTAGATTTTTTTATAAAATTGTTTAGAATAAAAAACAATTTAATCAAAATAATTCAATATAAGCAGCTTTTTCATGTTTATCGTATCTCTAATCCGGTGTTACATATATTATTGATTTATTTTTGTAATTTGTTAGATGTAAAAGTAAAAGATCAGGTAAATATAATCTTATGTCAACTACTCTCGATAGTAAAACAGCTTCACTGTATACCGCACGTAAGCAGAGGAAACCTAGTGTTAAGGCACTCTGTTTGCTACTTTCCACCGAATTCTGGAATGCGTGTTGAGTAGCGGAACTCGACACGCAACGTAACTCAACACGCCTTCCGCTTTTCCTTGACACCAGAGGTAAGAAATGAAAATATTATTTAATTTCCTCGAGTTGGAATCGAACCTACAACTAGTCGCGTCTATAATCACACGCTTGTGACTGCACCACAACTGGCCTCAGCAAAGTTTAAAATAATCATATAAAAATGTATATATATATTATATATACAATTGTTATATATATTATATAACAATTTAACCCTAAAATTTGCAAATTGCACAAAAACGATCAAACGAAACGACAAACAACACACAAAATTAAAAAAGGAAGTTCATTCAAAACGGAAACCCAAAATATCCTGACGCTTCCAACCCCTCAAGAATTCGAAGCTGTAATAAATGGACACTACGTGACGTCCCACTGGAGGTGACCTTTTTTACATTTTTCAAAAATTCACCTCGCGTCAATACAGCATGAAACCTCACTGATGGATGGTTTTTACGTGACTCCTGGCGACGATCTGTATTTTATTTTAATGTCTGCTGATACGCTATGTCGACTTAAAATTGAAAATTCTCTCGGCATATTGGAATAGTGACGTGTAGAGTGGCCGGGAAGCAATATCATTTTGAATCTCAAACGCTTGTGCCATCAGAGTATGTTGTCACAGTACTCTAGTGCAGTAGTCTCTATGAAATTGGTATAATTTTCATGACCAGACCAACCACANTCCCAAATGTAGCGGAGTAATAAGACACTCCGCTAGTTCCGTGGCGGAACTCAACAGTGCCTCGACACCAGTAAATATTTCATTTCCTCGAATGGGAATCGAACCTGATGTTTTACAGTCACACGCTCCCTGTGCCACGACTGGCCTTAATAATAATAATAATTTACAACAATTCCAACAAGTAAAAATAGAATCCACAATCGTCGTGTTTTCAGTCAGAAATATTATTTTAATAATGATAGAGCAATGAATGAGGGATATATTTAAAAAAAATTATATTATTAATTATTTTTATTATTATGATGCATTCTAGATGACGTATCTTCTGAAACGGACTTGAACAAATACACTACATTCCGTCATCTAGAAAGCAATATATAAAATTAGAAGAAAGTGGAAAAAGGCCATCTCAGCATATTTAGCTTAATGCAGAAAATTAAGAAAGCTCAATAAGTAATATTATCTAAAATGCGTACAGTTAAGTTAGTATTCTAACTAACATCTACATTTAAACTAAAAGATTTTTTTTAGGTTCATACTGTATCCAGCGTATAGCTTGCAGAGGGAACCTAGAATTAAGACACCCTATTCCCCACATTCCACCCTATATTAGAGACATTGTAACGAATCTCAATACAACACTTGGTTTTCTTACCACAGCGAGAAAAGAAAACAAATCAATTTCTTCCAGCGGAAATCGAACCCATGACCGCATTTACAGTCACACGCTGTCCAAGTGCATCTTAACTACAAAATCTCATCTCAACAAACCAAATTTCCATAGAAAATTACTAATAACGACACAACGAAACCATCCAGCACAGGGTGAACACCGCCGTGGCGTGAGACGGTCGCGTGACCGAGTCAGTTTATTGTTTGGTACTATTACTATTAACATTCTTATGGGGGAATGTTTAGATAACTCTTGACTTGACTCGACTCGACTTGGTGGCAGAACGACCCTTCGTGCCCCCATGTGTGATAACGTTCTGGAACTATTGATTTACACCATATTGGTATGTATACTTGATATTTATTGATATTATTGTGGGTTCGATTTCCACTCGGAGGAATGATTAATTTTCATTTCGTCTCTCTGGTAACAAGATAAAGCGCCGAGTTTAGTTAAATTTCGTTCCTCAACACGCAACGTCCTGAAAATTAGGCGGTAAGTGGGGAAATGAGTAGGTCAACTCTATGTGGCTTCTTACTTCTTCTCGGTAGCTCCTAGGTGCTACTAAGTACTACTAGAAACTATTTTTTTCTTTTATACATATACTACATAGTTTCACGATTTATATATTATGTAACGGGGTATTCAGAGAGAATGGGGCGCCAAAAGCTACGATCTCTACATATTTCTATCGGCTCGTCAATTGTCATTCATTTTTCTTTTATAAGCTTTTATAATACAGATTCATTCTCTATTCAGTTTTTGATTTTGACAGATTTTTAACCTTTTTCACTTTTTAGCTTACTTGTAACTATAAAGTAAAATTTATAACTAATAAGTAACTGAATTTGAACCACTTATAAATAAATTGTATCATCAATAATACAATATTATTGAATCATCTGATCATGGCACCAGGAGTAGAAAATGAATGCACAAATATCACGTTTATCAAATTCTATTATAAAATAAGAAAAATTATAACGGAAGTAAGTTAAAATTTATAGTCTTCAAAAATTTTTAAACCCACAAAATATTATACAACGGCAAAAACAAATAAATAAAAAAACACTTTCTAATAAAACGAAGTTATTTATTACTTATATTACTTTAGTAGTTAGTTAATTGAATAAAACCTGAATGACTTATGTAGAGTACGAGGGTAGCGTGCGTTACCAACGTTATACTTATTAACAGTCACTATTTCTACTATTACATAGGCTTTCACTTGGACGAAAATAAATTTCAAATACACATTTTAGTACTGATTAGGCCTTAATGGGAACGTTATTTTGATTTGCTACAATGAAATTGCCAGGTGAACTAATTTTCATTGAAAATTTATTAATTTTGCTATGTACATACTTCAAAATTTTATTTTGGTGTTTTATTTGAATTTGTCATGATTTCAATGGATATTACGTTTTCTTTTTATTTTCTCGTTTGATAGTGAAATATAATTAAATTATACAATTTATGGTCAGTGATTATTTTTGATTTAAATATGTTGATAAGGGTTAAAATTAGTTATACAGCTAATACTTTCAAATTCAGATTCTTCATAAAAAATACTATTATTTTACCGACCGGTGGTCATATACCACAAGAAATATTGACCAGCACTATCTCGGCACACCCAGGACTCATTACTCAGGCTTCAAGTAATGGATATAAAATTCTATAGTGGATGAGTGGCGTACCCTGGTCTGACCGCATACGTACTTAACCCATTCATTGGAGGTAGTGTTGGACACAAGTGACTTAGCGAATAAGCTCCAGGAGCGTCGCCAGGGACGGTATGTGGCCACGTTGCGCGGGATCTATATCGGAAGTGTGTATCTATGGATACCTATGGAAGCCTGAATATTATGATACAGTATATGAGCTCTCATGTACTTTGCGCAATTGAGGCCGGTCGTGGCGCAGCAGCACGAGGTGTGACTGCAAAACCGACTGGTTGTGGGTTCGATCCCCACTCGAGGAGATGAAATATTTACTTAAATTTATATTTCCATTTCTTCGCTCTGGTGTCGAGGTTAAGCGCGGCGTTGAGTTCTGCCACTCAACACGCAATGCCTCCAGAATTCGGCAGAAAGTGGGGAACGGAGTGTCTTAACATTAGGTTCCCTCTGCCTACCCTGCTGTGTGCGGGATACACCGTGAAGCTAATTTAATTTTAATTTATTTATGTACTTTGCGCGGTGTTTAACGTCCTCAGTGATAAGTCCGATGAGTAGGTTGAGTAAGAAAACAACTACAAACGCCGCTGTATAAAGAAGGGAATCTCGCGGAAGTCTCATTCGTTTCTCTAATAGACCATCGTTAATTTTAAATTTTAGTAATATATAAATATAAAACATAACAAAAGACCAAGAAAAACTGAAACTTTAATAGCAGTGGATATTACAGTAAATGTAAGAACTTGTCGTTGAGGCAAAGCGCGGCGTTGAGTTCCGCCACTCAACACGCAATGCCTCCAGAATGTAGCGTAAAGTGGGGAACGGAGTGTCTTAACACTAATTTTCTTTCTCTCTTGTTGTGTGCGGGATACAGCGTGAAGCTAATTTGATTTGATTTGAAGGAACTTGTGGTAGAATAGCGAACTACGACCCTACTAGCTAAAGTTGGTAATTGACATACGATTGATAGGACCTTCGAGGCATCGACTGGAGGTAGCATTAAACTCGAATACATTACAATTAGGGAAATTGTTCGCAATAGACATATATAATAAATAGTATTATATGTTTATATTTTCGAGGCCAGTCGTGGCGCAGGGGCACAAAGTGTGACTGTAAAGCCGACTGGTTGTGGGTTCGATCCCCACTCGAGGAGATGAAATATTTATTTAAATTTACATTTCCATTTCTTCACTCTGGTGTCGAGGAAAAGCGCGGTGTTGAGTTCTGCCACTCAACACGCAATGCCTGCAGAATTTGGCAGAAAGTGGGCAACGGAGTGTCTTAACACTAGGTTCCCTCTGCCTACCCTCAGTGTGCGGGATACAGCGTGAAGCTGATAAAAAATGTTTATTTTTTGGGCTCGTTTATGTCACTCGTAGCGGGTTGGGCAGAGAGATCCTGGGAAACTAGTATTAAAACACTCCTTTTATACTAAAATACTTCCATTCCTCATTTTCCGCCGATATTTGGAGGCGTCGTGATAGGCAGTGAATCGAACCCACTACCCCTTTACCCTTATGCCACCGGGCCACGACGACCTAAATATATTATAGGCCATCCTGGACCACAGTCGCCTCGTTTGCCGCTGAATAAATATCAAATGTAGATTGTCAGGTCAGGTCAATATTGTTACAATGTTCAATAGTAAATTTTTGACTTATCATAATCATATTATACCACAAACTTTATTATGAACGATAATAATACACCACTGGTATGTAATTAATTAAATAGTTATTCATAAGCCTCACTTTGTGTTTGCGGGATTGGTATTTGTTTGTATATTAACTAAATTATGTAAAAATATTATTACAAGCATTGGGGTTTAGTTGAGTAGATATATCTGATCAATTTCAAATCCTCTTGTTATAATTTATTAAAATTCTAAAGCGACTGTAAGCGGGTGTGGGTTCGATTCCTATTCGTGGCATTGAAATATTTAATATTTTTATTTTTTCTCTTTGGTAACGAGGGTAAGCTTGACATTGAGTTCTGCCACTTAACACTCATTGCTTCGACAATTTACCGAAAAATAAAGAACAGAAGTATCATAAAGTGAACAGAGTTTCTAAACACTACGTTCTTAGGTTCTCTCTGCTTATACTGCTATTTGCGGGGTATAGTGTGCAGGGATATCGGAGATTCTTGATACTAGGTTCCTTTTTATATTATTTAAAAAAATCTTTTTATCGAGGAAGATCACACACACACTACAGTGGATTAGATCGAAACGTTACCATATCATGGTAAATTGGTAACGTTTCGATGTAATCCACTGTAGTGAGGTCAGAGTTACCTCAGGCTCCTAGATTGTATTATGTGTCAGAGACTGCGTGGCTAAAACAATAATAATTCTCAGTTATGTTCATTTCATCAGGCGGTCGAAGCCCCAAGAATCGAACCTAGGATTTTTTTAACTAGCGACCCACTCGCGGCGTCGGCGTTTGAACCACACGACTATTTATTTACTAATTTCAATTGCTTTTGTATTCTAATAACATGATTATTTTAAAGACTCTATAACACTTATAATGGAAACTTAAGTTTCATTGAACTGAATAACTCAGTTATTTTTGTAACAATATTGTCAAACAAAATAGAAAAATTAGATAGAAGAATTAAAATGAAACTTGTCAAAATACAATAGCGAAAACTGTATTTAAATCGGTCAAGCCATTACTGAGATAAGTGTGCACGAACGCACGGACGAATCGAGAAACAAACCCCTGCCCCTAATAATAGATTTATCGTACATCTTCCATGTACAGAGACAGATCAGTTACGATTTTGTTAAAATTATAGATATAGATACTCCTATGTCCATTTCAAAAATAATAAAATGAAAATCATCAGCTTCACGCTGATCCCGCTCACATCAGGGTAGGTAGAGGGAACCTAGTGTTAAGATACTCCATTCTCCACTTTCCGCCGAATTTTTGTTGAGTGGTGGAACTTAACGCCGCGCTTTGCCTGGGCACCAGAGCAAAGAAATGAAAATATAAACTTAAATAAATATTTCATTTCCTCGAGTGGGGATCGAACCCATAACCGTCGCGGTACAGTCACACCCTTGTGCCTCTGGGCCACGACGGCCTCGAAAATAATAAAGATAATAAAAACTGCACTACTCAGTACAAACTAGATATACAGATGTTATGTCACATCTGATTAAAGATAGATATCTTTGCAATTTCAAAGGGATGTTTATACCCCTATGACGTTGATTTCACGGGTGGATGGACCCACTGAAAACAATCTCGGAAAGGCCGACTCTTGACATTTGATAGAATGTTACTTCGACCATAAATAAGTTGGCGAACATTTTCTACTATCTTTATTATTTTTTGGATTTTTACTATTTCTAATGTAATATTTTATCAATTTATGAAATCCGGTATTGAGGATAGTGAGGTTAGAGAATATTATAAAGTATGGAGTATTTATTTGTATCAGTCTTGTCATTGTCGTGGGTGTACTCGTATTTACTAATATCCAAGTCCAATTTTTCATAGGAAAATTTATTTGGACCACATGCGAATTTATATTTCTTATTGATAAAATATATATAAGTACTCCGTTACTGAGCGACCAATATGTAACGCTTAGAAACTACACGGCGTAGTAGTAGTACGGTTAATTGGTTAGAATAGGACAGTAAAAGAGTATTTCATAAAATTCCTTCAGGAACGGGGAAAAACAAGATTATAGTTCCAATGTTGGGGGCTATTTTTAGTTTATTATGAAAACTTATTTTTATGCTTTACGCTGTATCTCGCACATACTAGGCAGATTGAACCTGGGAACCTTATTTCCCTTCCCCGTATACCGTAGAATTCTGGCGGCATTGCTTGTTGAGTGGTGGAACTCAATGTCACGCTTATCTTAGCTATATCAAAAATACATTTCCACGAGTAGACATCGAACTCACAACCTGTCGCGTTTATACTCGCACTCTTTTCTTCCTGTGCCACGACTGGCCTCATACGTCTGCTTAATTATAAAAATATTGCACTTTTAATTTAATATACTAATACATTATGCACTACAATAAGCACTTTACTAAACTAACGAAGTAATTACTCATATTATAATTTACAAGTGTTTCTATAAGAGGCAATTAAAATTGTAATAAATTAAAGTTTATATTGTTTAATGAATTTTAATTCTTACTTAAATTCATATTACATAAGAAATACAACATAGACATATTATATAAGAAATGATAGAAAAAACATGTATGCAAAACTCCTAGTTTTGGTCACGAAACATTTGAAACTGAGTGACGTAACTTATTTCTCTCTGCCTAAATGTAACATTCATAATCTCTTCAATAATAAAACATATCACGTAAGTTATTTTATAAACATATATATTTGCATTTTTTTAAATATATAAGCAATGCACTATAGCGCAACAAGAAAGCGACTGGCCCTGAATGCGATAGTTGTGGGTTTGATTCTCACTGAGGGCAATAAAATTTACACTTCTTATTTATAATATATACTCGTATATAACTATTCCAATACTGAGTGTTAATATTTTCAGTTTCTAGCTCTGGTAAAAGACACAACGCGGCGTTGGATTCTACCACTAATCTCCTTATGTCTCGTATGTCTCTCGTATGAGTACGGAGTGTCTTCGTAATAATAATAATCCTTAAGAAAAGAGACATTTCTTTTGAGTTTACATAATGCGTGATCTTAATATTTTCATCGTTCTGGGAAAAATTGGCCACGTTCGTATGCCAATATAAAATTCATATAAGCCGTGGCTTGTGAATGTTAAACCAATGTACACGTGATATAATAAATTTAATGCAAATATTGAAGCCAGTCGTGGTCGAGGCACAAAGTGTGACTGTAAAACCGACTGGTTGTGGGTTTGATCCCCACTCAAACCCAAAATTAAATATTTATTTAAATTTATATTTCCATTTCTTCGCTCTGGTGTTGAGGCAAAGCGTGGCATTGAGTTCCAGCACTCAACACGCAATGCCTCTAGGGAAATAGAATTCAGAAAGTGGGGAAAGGAGTGTGTTAACACTAGGTAAGGCAGAGGGCTGCCTTATTCTGGTTATTATAAAAACCATATAAAAAAAACTTCATTATATATATATATATATATATATATATATATATATATATATATATATATATATATATATATATATNGTTATTTTGTTCGTACATTGTCTTCTATAACTGCATGTAAATATACCGTCTATCATTTTTATAGTATGAAAGGCGAAGTTGGCAAAATATTCACAATAAAATTTTAATGTTGTTCGAAACTTATGGACGCTATCGAACTTGAATCGAAACAATTCTTTACACCTTTTATCCTTGACTAGACGACGTTTTGGGCAACGTCTTTACATGGCAACCGGCCAGGGATTCCGAAATATTCTTCACTTTCATAGAAAAAAAATCTTCAAAAACGAACCTTATACCACCGTTATAAGCGTTGCCCAAGTTTCAACGGTTTTACAAGTATGTTGCAAAATCGGCTTTTGTTTGGGAAAATGATGGTAATAAATAAAAAGGCCTTTACCTAAACTGTCCAATCGCGTTTGAGCTCTCAATACATGTTATACATTCGTATCGGTTGAGTCGTGTCTAGATCCATTTTGGTTGACTCTTAATGGGATTTGAATGGAGTCGTACACAATTAACTTAAGATATTGCCGTTTTATGTTCATGTTCTTTTATGGTTCACCTGTTTGGTATTTGTAAGCATATTTAGAATTTAAGATTTTATTTTTTGGTTCACGCTGTATCCCGCAGGGTAGGCAGAGGGAGCCTAGTATTAAAATATTCCGCTTTCCACTTTCCATCAAATTATGAGGCTTTGCGTATTGAGTGGCATAACTCAACGCCGCGCTTTACCTCGACACTAGAACGAATAAATTAAAACATTAAACGGACTATTTCATTTTCTTGAGTGGGAACGAACCCACAACCTATCGCGTTTACAGCCACTCGTTTGTGCCACTGCGTCGCGACTGACCTTTATATTTCATTACTTGCAAATTGAACATTATATATTAAAATTGTGCATAACAACTTACTATGAACGTGTAGAATTGAACTTAACGTGATTGCAGTGATACCAACCTCTATTTTAATTTAGACATTTTATATAACGACAAATGTCTTTTAAATATAGATACAGTAATAACATAAGAGCTTTTGACTATCTTTCGAGACAAAACGTGTTGAATCTCGAAACTTAACGCTACGCTTTATCTACAGTAGTATTTATAGTTTAACCTCCGATCGATGGTGGAATCCACTACCATCGTTTTTACAGTCAAACCATAGTCCACTGCACCACAACGGCCTCAAACATGTGAATTTCATAAATTTTTGATATCGTGTAACGTTTCAAGGGTCTAGAAAATAAGGGATAAATAAAATAAAAAAATAATATTCACTTCATTTGAAGGTAGTACAGAGAAGCATTACACAAATGAGGGTGAAAATATGGCGAGCCACCGCCTTACTTAGAGTTGAAAGTCAAATAGAGATAGTATAAGCGTCAATAGGAAGCCGCCGTGGCCCGGTGGCACAAGGGTGTGACGACAAACGCAACAGTTGTGGGTTCAATTCCGATTTGGGGGTACGACATATGTATTTGATATTTTATTCGCCTGGCTTTGGTAATGACGCAATGTGAGGCGTTGAGTTTCAAGCAACGGGAATTCGGCGGAAAGTTGGGAACGGAAGTGTTTTAATGGGAACAGAGTGTCTTAACAATTTATAGGCTTAACAGGTTCCCTCTGTCTGCTGCGTGATATGCGGGAAAGAGCCTGAAGCTACAAAAATTAAAAATAACCCTCCCTTTATAAATAGAAATAGTCCTTTTTCCATATAGAAGACAAAAGAAATGGCGATTTTTAACAACATCTACAAATCTCCTAGGTAAACGGGTTATTTGCTGTTATAGGATAGGAGGTTAAAGGTCTTAACAATAGATTCCCAGGTTCTCTCAGCCTACACACTAAATAAGTAAATTAAAACTAAAATAAAATGAATGTTATAATTTCTACATAACCCCCTTACTCTGAGGCATCGTACTCTAGCGTAGAATGGTATACAATGAATATTTTATGGGAAAAATTGCGGCGCACTCTACTAATGCTGCGGGTATCTTTCAGTTAAACATCACGTATTTTTATCCTTTTCAAGATAAGAACTGTGAAAGGGACAAAAAAGATAATGTCATTGTTTAGTTTGGTGTTAGCAAATTATTGTTTATTAAAAAAATTTAAGTCAGCTTCACGCTGTATCCCGCACACATCAGGGTAGGCAGGGGGTACCTAGTGTTAAGACACTCCGTTCTCCACTTTTCGCTGAATTTTAGATGCGTTTTGAGTAGCGGAACTCAATGCCGCTCTTTGCGTCGACACCAGAACGAAGAAATAGAAATATAAATTTAAATAAATATTTCATTTCCTCGAGTGGGGACCGAACCCACAACGGTCGCGTTACAGTCACACCCTTATGCCCCTAGACCACGACGGCCCCTATTATGTTTGTTATAATTTGTTTATTGTTTGTATATTCTAAATTAAAATTAAATTAAATTAGATCAGCTTCCTGCTGTATCCCGCACTCAGCAGGGTAGGCAGAGGGAATCTAGTGTTAAGACACTCCGTTCCCCACTTTCTGCCGAATTCTGGAGGCATTGTGTGTTGAGTGGCAGAACTGAATGCCGCGCTTAACCTCGATACTAGAACGAAGAAATGAAAATATAAATCCAAGTAAATATTTCATCTCCTCGAGTGGGGATCGAACTCACAACCAGTCGGTTTTACAGTCACACCTCGTGCCGCTGCGCCACGACTGGCCTCTCTATATTCTAAATTGTAATATTATTTTTCCCGCATAGTAGGGTACCTACTATATCCCCGCTTATTGATACCGCATTAGGTCTGTAAACCGCACAAATTTTATTCGCGGCGTTCGTCTCATTTTTTACCTTTGTCGTAATGAAACTTTAAAATGTACCGAATTTCTTCGTCACATACGTTCATTTTGCTTACTTGAAAAACAATTGATTTTTTTTTTTTTTAATTTCTTGCATCTTTAGAATGTCTACCATTTATTAGTATTAAAACGAGCCAGTTACATTCAGTAACGCCAAAGAGGTTTGATTACTAACAATACATTTAAAATACGAAAATACTTTTGCCCCGATCTATTATTTTTACTACATATACATTTGTTCTAATGAAGACAGTGTCAGTATAAGATTGTTCATTAGAGACGATCGCTTTGATGTTTGTTGCATACATTGTTTCTTTTGTTTATATTCATGATAGGGGCCCCTCTTTGTACCTACACAACGAAAACGCTTCACATAATGTGAGAAGAAATCCCAATTTTTTTTTTTAATGAATGGTATTGGAAATCATGACAATTTTCACAGTAAAATAAATAAATAGTGGAAATTTCTGTTTTGATTGTCTTTTCCTATATTTACTATTTTTAGCTTCACGCAGTATCCTCACTTAGCACAGTAGCAGCAACTTGGAACCTAGTGTTAAGATACTTCGTTTCCATTAAAATACTCCGTTCTTCTTAGTTTTTCTTAATTTTTGAGGCAAATTTCACGCTGTATTCCGCAAGTATTAAGATAGGTGGAAGGAGAAAATTGTGCATGGAGTGGCGGTTAACACCGCGAATAATAAAACCTATCGTTACAAAAGAAACCTACATAATTTAGTTTAAATATTGATCACCAACAGATTTGATAATAACATATTTAGATCGCCATTTGCTTACAATTTAAAACATTAACACCCTTAAATCTTACCCCAAACAGTAGGAGCGTATGTAACACGCATTGTATTGTTGATGGAAAATTTTCGAGGGAGAGTCGATTTTTCTTTATATCATCACAAACAAAAGAGAAATTCATCTGAGATAATGGAAAAAATTATAAGTATAAAGCCTACAGCTAAGCAAGGATTCAAGTTACCATGGAGAACGATTAAAAGTACAGCATTTTATAGATTTTCTTTTAGCTTTACAGCTCATTCGTATATAATAATTTTAAAATCGTATAAAATAAAAGAACTTTGTGTTAAGATATAGTGTTCTAGATTTTTTGTTAATTTGTTGAGATATAAGACCAGAGCAGTGATATGATAATAGTCGATAAGCATAATAGTCGAGTCGATAAGCATTAATAAAGTGGCGGAGGAAGTCTCAATTATAATTATATCCACAATGAAGTTTGCTTTATATTTTGATGCTTTAATATATTTATATTTAATATGTTTTTTAGTTTCACGCTGTATCCCGCACATAGCAAGGTAGGCAAAGGAAACCTGAGTCCCTTGTGTTAAAACTCTTCGTTCACCCCAGGAAACTTGGGGACCTATCAAAGGTTCTCTGCGTAAATCCACGTGAGGCTAAAACAAGCGTCGTCTACTAATTACGAACAAAATATAAACATATAATTTAGCTTTCACAGATACTTGTAAAATTCCAAAAACAAAATAAAAACAGTTTTTTAATTAGTGGAAATTTGAAATATCAACATTTAGTGAGTTAATTGGTTACCTAATACCCTGGTCTGACCATCAAAGCGTCCCTTCCCCAAGTTGTTCCTTTCTTAAGTGTTTAAGTCAATTAGGTTTCTAATTATTCAACAGCCATAAAGCGACCAACTTTCCCTTTAAAGTTTCAAACTAGGGCCAAGCAAAAATAGTTATTTTTGTATTTATAATTTTATAAAAAAACTGATTTAATAAATTATGAAGTGCTCTTGAAAGTTCGGAAATCATTTTACGATGTTTATTTATGAGATACTTTGATTTTAAATAACATATTTAATAATACAGTACTTCAATCAAACACTGTCATTAAGTCCCACTTCTAAATATGCGAAAAATGAACATTAGAGCAGGTTATTGTAAAAAAGAAAAAAAATTAAAGTAAATAAAAATTGTATGTACTAATATTTCTAATAGAAATAGTACGCAGTAGTTATATTTTAGACTTATATAAAAATAAACGTAAATCGTACAACATGTGCCGTCGTACATAAAGCTGCCCCGAAACGTGCTCAAGAACGCTATAACTTCAAAACTAAGGCGTAAAACACACGAAAATTCTTCTTTATGACCTTACAAGGCCCTCGAGTGTAGAAGATTACTATTCCCATTTTATAAATGTCAACGCTTCAAAGTTGAGAGGGTAAAGATTGTATATAAATAACGGACCAGAAAGGGCTGGGCGAAGTCGATTCCAGTTTATGGGGTCGAACGGGAAAAATATTCAAATCATTGGATATTCCAGTTGAAAATGTAGATTTTAAATTCAATTTCCTTTCCAGATAAGATTTTAGTATTTGAAACATATTTTGATGGCGCTATTTCGGATGATCGTTTCGTGAATTTTTGAAATGTGAAACCTTTCATTTGGTTTTGGATACATTGCTATAAACGTGATTTTTATCTTAATTCGGCAGAAAATGGGGAACGGAGTATCTTAACACTAGGTTCCCTCTACCTACCGTGCTGTGTGCGGGATACAGCGTGAAGCTGATAATAAAAAAATTAAAAAGAATTGATGTATTTTTTTTAACTTCACACTGGGATACAGTGCATATAGCAGAATGACCAGAGGGAATTTAGTGTTAATACACTCCATTTCCCACTTTCCCTCGTTTTTTTGAAGACATTGTGTGTTGAGTGGCGGTACTTAAGGCCGCTTTGTCTTGGTACCAAATCAAAGAAATGAAAATATTATTTTAATGTATAATAATTCATTTTCTATGTTGAAATCAAACCCACAACCGTCGTGTTTACGGTTACATGCTTGTGCCATTGCACCACGACGGTCTCTTACAATTTGATTCCTCAACACAATAGATACTTAAATACACAAATAATTTTCTGGCCACATAAATCACAAGAGCTAGCCAAACACCAACACATATTAACAGCACAAATGACAAAATAACTTCCTCATGATACACGCTCGACAATAGCGCCAGCATCCGGAACCCGACGGATGCGATATGGAGACGTCGCGAAAAAATATGGCGTACAGGAAACGAATACAAATACGAAATAAAAATAAATATACGAGGAGCGGGATAAGGAAATGAGAAAAACCATACACCCGATCCGCGAGGGGATTCTGGTGTTGCCAGTGAAGTCTGTTCAGTTAAAGAAATTCGAGACGGAAAGAGTTTATAAGCAGTTATTTATGTTATTTATGACGTTGGGGCACGCGTGGGTGATGAATTTTTAAGTAAATAAATTGTTTTTATAAAATGTTTGTTTTTTTAAAATTACCCAATTTTTCGCTGTGCGTGATAAGAAGAAATTTTTTAGGTTCCACACTCTGTTCCGTACATAGCAGGATAAGCAGAGGAAAAATGGGAATCTAGTGTTAAAACATTACATTAGGACTACTTCCGTTCCTTACTTTCCGCCAAATTTTGGAGGCACTGCGTGTTGAGCGGCGGAACTCAACGACCCACGACTAAGTATTTAGTCGGAAAGACCTGGAATAGGAATGCTATAATTGCTTTTCAACGAATTTAATATTTTCAAATATTTCAAAGCGAAGACCATTTACACACTCATCAGTATCTAAGTGGTTGGAGAGGAACTTAGCCCAATTAATAGGTATAGAATTGATAAACCATGTAAACTATTTAGGAGTAGCTCCAATAACTAAAAGGAAAAAAAACTTTTCTCATAAAATTTGACGCAAACTCAAATATTGTGAATTGACACTGATAACTCCACTACTAGTAGATATTGTGTTTTGATCTATATGTTTGTTCCTCCCTTGTGCTGTAGAGAGAGAGAGAGAGAGAGAGAGAGAGAGAGAGAGAGAGAGAGAGAGAGAGAGAGAGAGAGAGAGAGAGAGAGAGAGAGTATCTTTTGATAGTTTTTTTTAATAGAGCGTCTGTGTTGTATGGTTTTAACTAAAACATTATCAGTTTTATTTACTGATAGCACTGTAACGAATTATCTTATGAATCTAATTTTGAAAAAACAAAAATTATATTTTTTACGGTCACGGGTACACTCTAAATGTGTTTGAATAGCTACAGTTCAAACTTTAGTTATATATTTTTTCTCTAAAACCTTCACGCCTTTTCTCGTATAAATCAGGATCGAACCCACAACTAGACGTTTGTTTTACAATCAGACGGCTGTGCTGCTCCGCCGCTACAACCTCAATTTACTTACCATTACGCTACAATGATTTTAATTTTAGTAAAAATATACAGTACGACTGTCCCCTGCACTTCTTGATACATAATATAGATGTATAAGAAGAAGATTGTAATCTCAGTCTGACAAAGGGCAGAAATTCAAAGCTTTGTCGCCAACTTACCCCAGATGAACTAAACACAAGTATTTATGTTTTTTTATTATGATATTTCAATGGTGATCATGAAAAAAATATTCTAATTTAATATTTCTATTTTAATATGTATAGACAGAGAGAGATTTAAGAGAAATTAATTATGACATAAAATGGAAAACTCAGTTCTTTTTATCTCTGTAGAAATAACGAGAAATCCTCATTTAGTTCTACACTCCCCCTACCTCCGTGGTTCCCAACCGGTGGTCCGCGGACCACCAGTGGTCCGCAGAGGCCTAAATATGGTCCGCGAACGATTTTAATTTTAGGAGATGGTGAGGCGTTGGTCATCACGCAGTGAGTGAGAAGAGCATGCTACATGGGTAGTAGTAAAGTATGCTCCGTTGTTAAATATAAATTATTTCGACATACATATTTATTAAAATATTTTAAAATAATTACACATTAATTCATTGATTTTATGAACTAAGTATGCCAGTTAACGTAAGGAAGTTATGACGTCGCAACGTATGGTATTTTGACAATTTGCAAAGTTATTTTAAATTCGAAGTACCTATTGGATTTTACTAGTGGTTAATCATCCTATTGAACGTTTATCGTATCTAAGATATACGCAATCAATTACCTACGGTTTGCGCTGTCATTTGCTATAAATGATTGTCAGTATAGTATTTACTTTTCCTAAACTACGTGAGGACGTGAATCGTTTTTACCGACTGTTTCATCAATTCAATTATATTTTGAAATTTGTCGGTGAATAATAATATCCCTAAATAGTATGAAAGTGATTTTTTTCTGTTGATAAATCTTTCGTTTTTCATTAAATGAAAATTTTCACTGCATCTATTTACCTCACCATCGTCGCCACACACAACACCAGAGGAGCTACAGGTGCCGGCCTTTGAGGTGGAGATAGGCACGTTTATGGTACCCAAGTGGTATCGACCTGGAAACACTGCTACAGGTAGACCATTCCACAAATGCGTGGCGTGTGGCAGAAAGTTTCTAAGAATCCGCACATACGTCACAAGCTTAAATATCACCCTAACCATCTGGATACCAGGCACGTGGAGTGCCTGAGACGTACTGTGCGGTTGAAAAATAAAGCGGCAGATGACAGGACAAATAGTTTAATGAAACACTGCCCATGATATATGCGGTTGAGAACACACAGCGAATAGACGTCTCTTGGCAAATCCAAAGTATCAAGCTTTTCACAGATCATTGGCTCCCCAATGACTCAAATGACTCTACGTTGTATTCGATCAAATGGTTCAAGCTGATACTGCGGTGCAACAGCCTCGAAATGAGATACTTTTCTCATATGAGGCCGAACCTTGGCCCATTACAGGGCTCATCGGTGTTTTGATGTGAAGGACTGTCTCCCTCTGCTGATATCCTCAGTTTCTTTAAAGCTAACTTGGCCTTGCTTTTCAGATGATCGCTCGGCTCGGCTATAAAACGAATAATCTAGAAAACTGGAGACACTATAAATGGAATTTTCTGAGTGGTTAACGCGCAAATTTCTGTCTTCTGGGATTTGAATTGTAGCAGGTTATTTTAACCCCATAAGGAGACGTTCCAGAGAGATTCTTCAAGAGAAGGCACAAGTTTATTTCGCCACTAGCCAATGTTTTCCCTGGAAAGACTTGCTGGACCGGTGATACAGCGTTCGTTGTGCAATCCAGATGATAGCATTTAGCAATATATGTTAGAATCAACCAACATGTCATTGATATTCAGAAGAAACAGTGTAGGAGACGCATACAGCCTTGGGGGACGCCAGCGTTCACGACCAATATTTCTCAGCAAAAACCCAAGGACAACGGCCTCGATGTTGCGCCCAGTGAGAAAATTAGCGATACACTTACATACATTCGGAGGATGCCTGTAGAATGGAAGTTTTGGAGAAACGCTTCATGCCACACTCGATGGAAGGCCTTGTCCATATCCAAACTAACTGCAAGGTCCTCTCGCTTGCTTTCGATACCCGCAGACCTCCGCGCAGCCGTGGGTTAGGTAAATCCTAAAATCACGAATTCGACCATGGCAGAAGACCATGGCATTGATTGAATTTCCCACATAATTTTAATCGCTTCTAAGACACCATCAGTACCAGGGTAATCCTATTCTAAGCCGACAGGATGAGAGGACATGGCACGTAGTAGCGTCGTTTGAGATTTCTAAACTAATAGCACAATCTAAAAAACTTCACACAGTCGGAAAAACACACGTGGAACCATGTTTGATCAAAGCCGTTGAAGAAGTTTTTAAATTACAGGCCAAAAAAATCCAAATATCCCTCTGCCCAATAACACGGTCAAATGACTGTGCTTTGCCTTGTTACCAAAGCGAAGAAATAAAAATTTTAATAAATAATAATTTATACCGTAGCGTTTGGCGCTCCGTTCTCTCTGACTACCCCGCAAGGGATAAAGCGTGAAGCTAAGTTAAGTTAAGTTAAGTTAATAATTTATTCTCCCATTGTGAATCGAACCTACAACCGTCGCGCTTACAGTCACACGATTGTTACACTGCGCCACGATGCTTTCGCAGAAAATCACAGAAGTTTCTCAAAAAATATATATATTTTTTAATGTAAATTCCTATTGAGTTTTAATTAGTCTTTGTTTGATCATCACAGTAAATTTTTATTATACCTCCTACATAGTGGTCCCTGCTACCAAGAATGATATAAAAGTGGTCCTTGACCAAAAAAAGGTTGGGAACCCCTGCCCTACCTAATTACCAAATTGAAATTTTCTTACTTATTATTCACTCAGTAATAGTAACATAATATAATACAATATAATAATAGTAATAGTAAAAAAAATAAAAAAATATATATATTTGAAATATTTTATTTCTCTCACTATGGATGTACATTCGTATATTTAAATCGATCATTTACTCCAAACGCTACATATAAATCGACAAGTATTCACAGTGTGTGTATTCACCACAAGTAAGGCGGTCTGTCCTTTGTCAGATTGTGGCTCTGAATCTACTTAGATTAACCGAACCCTCGGCTGCGATGCTGTATTACGTATTGAAGTTGCAATGGACATTGAAACGATTTGATAGGAAGAATTTTAATAGATTTTTGAGGGTTTTTTTGTAGTATTTATAAGGTAAAAGGGTTTTTTGTTATTTATTGTTTTTGACACATTTGCCGCAACTCATTCGTTTCTTTTCGAGTAACACTGGTCTGAAAAAAATGGCGTAATTAATTAGAGCAGGTAAAGTAAAAGGAGAAAGGTGATTGCGTTTTCAATTTCTCGATTTTAAATAGTGCAAGCTGACGTTGCTTTTTAAATAGTAGGGACCACTTAAATTGGAAATACTTTTTATAACTACAACTTATTGAACGCCATCATCGCAGGACAATCACTTTTTGTTTCAGCTTCACGCTATATCCCTAAAGGGATAACCAGAACGTTACGATCTCCGCAGAGCTCTCCATCTCGTCTTTTACATCTTCATGTCGTTCTTTGTCACCAACTTCTTCACACTTGCCCTTCAAGGGGTCCTCGTGCATTTTACGTTTACGTCCTTCAGTATCATCGCCACTCAATATGTCACCTCAAAGGTGGAGGGCAAAACTTGTGTCAACGAAAACAAAAAAGAAACTAAATTAATATAAAATTTTATTAATAAATATAGCTTCAACATAAATTTTCATACTCTATGAATATTAATAGTGATTCACACCGAAGTATGCTGAATCTGCATAGCATCCGATGTTCGCTGTCACATTTCAAAACTTGGGCGCTACTTGCCACCATTGTTACGCTCCGGAGCAACACGTAATTGACACACTGTAAAATTAATATCTGCAGAAGTATGTAAGTAAACAAAGGGTCGGTGCGCTATATTTAAAATGTATGGATATGGTTTTAGTTTGAGTATAAAAAGGGTTGGTTTGTATGATGGAATCTGGTCAATGTGCATTGTTAATATAGAGCTACGTGAGAAACAGTGTGTATATTGTATTTTATAGTGTTATTTCTAGAAAAGTAATAAATTTTAGAATAAAATATTGAACTTAATATCATGGCGCACTGGTACAGTGTTTGACTGTAAACGTTATAGTTGTGGGTTCGATCTCCACTCTGGTGAATGTTTTTTTAAATTTCTCATTAATAAAGCAAAATCCGGTGTTGTGTAATGCCACTCAACACAGAATGTCTTGATTTCAAACGGAAAGCGAAAAACGAATCTTCACAATAAATGTTATGTCCCTATAAAATTATTTTAAATATAAATATTACCTAAAAAGTATGTTCAAATGAATATTATTACGATCAGTCAAATACATCTTAAATGTACTAAGACTAGTATTTATTACTAAAACAATTCAAAGTAAAATATAAGCACCAACCACAGCGTACAATTTACATAAAGTTCCAACCATTATAATAGAAGAAAACCGTCCAAAGAATTCTAAAAAAGAAACTAGAATTGCCTAGACCAGCCCTTTAAGCGGGGGCGTATTGAAACGTCTATTCCCAAAGTGAAATAGCGTTTTTTATTTCTATGTAAATTTACGTAATGACATTTTTGTCGCACAAGTTGCGGCGGGATTCGGAGCGGGAAACCTCGGGGGTGCGGGATTTTGTATTCACGCTATAAATCACGACTGGAGTGAATGGTTGCGTGAAATAGCGCAGGCGCTATATCAGCGGAGAGGTTGTGAATACGATTTTTGTTTAGATGTATTATTTATAATGTTTAAATTATTATTGTAAATATTCTTTTTATTTATATTTTTCACTTTTTGTTTAATTATAAGATATTGAAGACATATTGTCTAATTGAAATAATCATAATCGAATCAACAATCATCGATCAGATATATCTTAACCACGTAGCGATTGTATCGTTATTAATAAATATGACAGCTAAGCAGCCACAACCGGGTTAGCATAGAAAACTTGGTGTTAAACACCCCGTTCCCCATTTTCCTTTCAATTTTCGAGACATTGCTCGTTAAGTGAAAATTAAACCTGCGCTTTGTCTACAAGAATGTGAAAATGATAATATTTTAAATAAATGGAATTGAACCTACGAAACCAATCCGACTTACAGCCAGTGCCCACAGAGCCACGAACACCTCAAATATGGCTTTGCACATTAAATATAATAATAATTAAAACAAAAACAATAAAATTAGTTCATCACCACATATATTTAACGAAACGATCCATCCATAAACACTGATAGGCAGTTCAATATGTCCGCGCACTCGTTTACTATTATTTTATTAATATACGTTTCATTATTACTATCGGAATACCGGAAAAGCTTTAAACGTATGCCAATATATATTTACAAAGGTAATTATTGTAATTTTATTTAAACCCCTTAACGTCCTATCGGCTGTAATAATTATAGTTTAAATGAGCTGCGTAATTGTAAAAGGTCGCTTTTGGGAGTGAAATTTTGGATGATTATTTTAGTATGAAACATTATCGAGCCGTGTTCGTGTATTCGTTAATGAGAACGTTAAAGTACCAAGAATGTATTGTTGTAAAAGAATGTATGTAGAAAGTCTTAATTAACATTTTATTCGGTTTTAGTAGTATCGGTTTTAGCGGTCGATGTAATGTAGAGGTAATTACATTTTTGAAGGTTTTGAACATAATATTATACATTTATTTATTACTGATCAATAATGGAAATGTATAGTTACTTTTTTTTAGGTATGCCAGTAGAACACAATGCCATTCGGCATTCAGACGCTGAGGTTGGAAGGGTGATTTCTCATACCGTGAGATTTTTTTCAGATTAAAAATTTAGAATAAGCTCGTAATGAGGCCAGTTATGGTCGGGGGCACACGCGTTTGACGGTAAACGCGATAGGTTGTGGGTTTGATTTCCACTCGAGAAAATGAAATATTTACTATTTACATTTCCTCTGATAACGAGGCAAAGTGCTGCGTTGAATTCTGCAACTAAACACACAATTTCTAGAGCTATAGTCTGTTGCGAGTTCCCTATTTAACGGAATTGACTTATTGGAAACGAGAAACCAGATTCCCTTAGCCTACCCTGCATTTTGTAGGTTACAGCCTGAAGCTAAACAAAAAACCCGATTTATTATATACGTAATAGCCAGAGTTCAGGTGTCCATGAGGAGTTACCTCATGCTTATATAGTACATCCAAGAAAAAGTTCGTTCCAGATTGGCGCTGATTTCGTAACTCGCAGTTTATGAAAGACACACAAGAATATCTTGTTAAAGTTCGAACAAGCTTTGTATTATGTTAATGTCAGATCAAACATCATTTCACTCTCAGTATAAACATCTACGTATGTATCTCTGTATAGTTCTATGTAATTGTTTTTATATGCATCAACGTTCAGGATTGTTATAATGTTATTATAGTTTAAGGATATGTACCAATACGTATTTAAGCAAGACGCTGTTATGCCCCAGTTGCGAGCTATCCATTTTTTGTCCGAAATTGTTGACCGTTCGATCGTCACTCGAAAAAAAGTCGATATGTAAAAAAATCCCTGTAAATAGAAAAATTGACGCATACTTGGAAATAATAAAAAAGAAGATAGTTTCACACATCGTACGGATTAAGATTCCTCTATCTCTAGCTCTAAATCCCGTTTCTGGCTTTTGGAAAGATTTAACGGATGCTACCACTCTAGCACTCGGTAGTGCATTTGCATTCCCATTAAGTACAGCGGTGTGTTTAGTCGGTAGCCGCGACACTGTTTGACAAATACTTCGCGGCGCTACCGCATTGCGTAGTCTCAAAATACATATGAATGTAATTATTTGGAGTTTTTAGTTTAATTAAGTGTTTCTTTAAGAAATTTATAAAATTTACAGTGTCGTCGTTGTTTCTTGCAAATTTGGTTACGTGGACCTAAAATTCCCGATTTTTCAATGACAGAATGGTAAATATCAGTTTTCTTAATCCAGTAGTTTCGCCTGTGCATTGACTGACAGTCACTTGGTAACAGAAGAGTTTTATATGTATAATATGTAGATTATTTAAAAAAAAATGATATTTATTCTCGGCGCAACTTTACATTTTCATTTTGCGCCCCATTACACCACTGTTTTTTTTAATTATATTTGTAAGAAATTAAGAGATAACTTAGTAGTATACAGCATTTGGTTCCAACTATATGTCAGACTTCCACACATCTTGGACAGCTCTCCATCATCAAGTAGCGGACAGTAGTACATCACGGATACTAAATTTGCATCCACTTGAGTGTTTGTCGCCCGCACGCTACACTATTTGACAAATACTCTGCGACGCTGCGCTGCCCGCGCCGCATTGCGTACCATGTAAATAGGTGTTTCACCATTGGTTAAAACGCTGGTATTAGGAACTGAGATTGGTCCGCGCGGGTTTTGGTTGGTTTTTGTTAGTTTCTAATCTTGATTGTTGAAATTTATATTTTATGTTAAGTTATGTAGAAGCCGTCGTGGCACAGGAGCACAAGTGTGTTACTGTAAATGCGACGGTTGTGAGTTCGATCCCTCAATAAATATTTTCATTTCTTTGCTCTAGTAATAAGTTGGTGAGTGGTGAGTCAAGGTGAGTTCCACCATTCAATACGTAGTGCCTCCAGAATTCGGCGGAAAGTGGGGAACGGAGTGTATTGACAATAGGTTCCATTTGCCTCTTCTGCAATGAGCGGGATATAGCGTGAGGCTAATATAAAAATAAATAAGTAAATAACTAAAGTGCACATTATTATATAGAATTAGGCAAAAATCTGGAATTATTATAATATTTCTAACATTTACATTCACATTTTTTAAGCAGAGTGATCCTGGTTTTAAGCAATTATGTCCTTTATTACTTATTCATTTACACTTTATAGTTTTAAAAATGTAAAACATATTTTTGGCTTTAATATTTTCGAGTTATTACTTTGTTTGTGCGTTGAATTATTTAACCTTCCGTAACGTAATGGCGGTTTATTTGAACACTAGCGGTTGTTGTGTGTTGAAATCTTACCCAAGGGAGCCTTTAAATTCAAAATATCATTAGTTCCATAGTCTCTTTACTATTATTCAACATGAAATGACTATATTAGGAAAAAAGTAATAGGCTAAAATAATATGTACATATCATTGCAGTTAAATGATAAGAAACTCTGTACCGTCATAAAAAAGTCTACTAAATGCTGAGACCGAAAAACGAATTTACTTTATTTAAAAAAATAAATTTTAGCCTCTCGATATATTCCGGATACAGCAGGGTAATCGGAACCAAGGATTAAAATACTTCCGTTCCTTAGTTTCTGCCCAATTTCCAAGATTGCATGTGGCGGAATTCTTCTCTTCTTTCTGTCTTGTCACCAGCACCAGGAAAATGTAAATTTTTCATTTGCCCGAGCATAAATCGAACCTCAATCGTCGCGGCTCCAGTCAGACGCTATACCAATGTACGTACATGGCCTAAATATTATTTATTACTTATTGTTTTATAATAAAGATCCTCCATAAGCTCAACTTTGACAACATATGGGGAAACTCTGGCTGTAAATGCGGAATATATATATTTTCGTTATCAGTTGGAAAATACGATTGTACAATATAGACTTATAATAAACGGCCTAACTTTCATACGTTTTGATTGCAGCTTCCTTTATTTATGATATGTTAAATAATTTGAGGCCAGTCGTGGCGCAGATACAAGCGTGCGTCTGTAAACGCAACTTGTTGTAGGTTTGATTCCCACTCGAGGAAATGATATAATTAAAATTTTCATTTCGGCAATGCTTTCGAAAATTCGGAGGAAAAAGGAGAACGGAAGTGCCTTAAGAGTAAGTTTTCAGTATTCTACTATCTACTGTCTGTCTGCTATTTTGGGGATACAACGTGTAACAGTATGTACCTTGAGTATAAGTTTAAAATAAATAAATAAATAAAATAAAATATGCATGGCAATACACATAAATAACATAGTTAATTATGAATAATACAAACTATATATTTTGAATAAAATATTAATCGAGACGAGTTCGTGTATTGTCGTCCCGAGTGTCGCGACCGTCGTTCTGTCTATATAGGTGGTGGTGATGCTGGAAGGCAGCGGTCGAGTCGAACTCTTAAGTACTACGGTACTAATAAATATGATGCACATAAAGACTCGTACCAAGTATATTATAAATATAATATAATAATTCGAAGCCTATGATGGCACGATCTTTTAGGATCGAATTTCTTATAAAGGCAATATATGTGTAGGGGCGACACATATTGTGGATCCAAGTGATCTTTGACCAATATTATGATATTGAATGTTGCTTGACGTCGCGGGAGCTGACGTGATGGGCTTATGCGAACTGTTATAGCGACATTAACTATGTCGCTGCTGATGCCGTCTCACAGTACGCTCGCGATACGTAAGCTATGCTTGTATAGCGTTGATCATTGACATATTATATACCACTTCTACGACTTGGTATACGACTAGTAGGTGTGTGGTGCTATTTTATGTCCCAGCTCCGGTGTATGTAGTAGTGTCCGCCTGTCTCATACGGGTGTGTGGTGCTATTTTATGTCCTGGAACTCTGGTGTATGTAGTAGTGTCCGCCTACGGTTCGAGACACGACTGTGGGGTGTGTGCCGTGCGTTTATTTAACATATCGGCCGCCTAGCGGTAGTGCGTTCGTTCCAACGACTTATATTGATCTCACAAATCAATCAACATCACGAATCACCATTCTAATACAATCTTAATATAAACAAGCGTAACAAGTACCTTCGGAAAGATCACACACAAACGTCCCGGAGGGTTCAACGATGACTGTAAAGCCACGGTCTGGTCGGAACTCACGGTGTAGGGGCGGGGCGGTGCCCGTACTCTTTCTTCCTTTTATTATAACTAGTTCGCAGTTATAGTGGAGAGGAAGATAGGACGCGCTCTTGGCTTTTCTTCGGACGAGCTTTGAGTTATGACAATGTCATATTGTCGAGTTTCCAGTTATCTAAATAACTGACACAAGAACAACTTCTGATGGCAAATATCTTAAAGCGATACCTTCTAATGGCATAATATAAAATTCTTAATACTGTTACCTCTGAATCTCTAAAAGATTTTGGGTTCTTCACGATCACAACTATAAACGATTCTAACCACTAGACACATCACGAGCCAAGGCATTATTTATTAAATAATATTTTCAAAGGAGTTTGGGATATCAGTTACAAACGTGAAGCTGAAAAAGAGTGAAATTACTTATTATAGAGTATTTGTATATAGTAGAGGGCTTCTTGGTGCAACGACACAGCTTTTACCTGTTTGTTCGCTTCACGCTGTATCACAAGCCCCCCATTTTTTTTACTTTGCGTAAGGGCTGGTGGAACTCAACGCTGCGCTTTGTTTTATTACCAGAGCAAGAAAATGAAAAAAGTAACAAGTGAGAAGAGAACGGATCAAGGTATCTCTAAAATATGTAAATATGTAATACAATCGTCGGTTAACGTACAATGTGTACCTTTTCAAGTTATCTAGACAAATAGTTGGCAACAGACGTGGGTGTACTAAGATAATGCTAGTATGTATATAAAGTAGCGTGTGGCTGTAGCCTTCTTTATCTGTTCTAACACTTATACATAATTTATAAAGAGCTTCAGGTTAAGCTTGTTAAGTTTAGAATTTTAAATTTTTGTACAATACTATCAAATTGTTCTATGATTCTTTTTTTGATACAAATTTATAATTTAAGAAAATCCCGTTTTTTTCAGTTTCGTAGTAATTTCGAGAAATCATTTCTTAGTGCTCCCCTTCTTAGTGTCTACCCTTCGTAAAATCAAAAAGAAATCAGCTGCAGGCTGTATCCCGCACACAGCAGGATAGGCAGAGGGAACTTAATGTTAAGATACTCCTTTCCCCACTTTCCGCCGAACTCTGGAGGCATTGTGTGTTGAGTGGCGGAACTCAACGCCACACTTCGTCTCGACATCAGAGCCAAGAAATGGAAAAATGAATTTAAATAAATATTTCATTTCCTCGACTAGGGATCAAACCCACAACCAGTTGCGTTTACAGTCACACATTGTACCCATGCGCCAGCACTGGCCTTAATTAATTAGTAATTTTATTTGAAAAAAAAAAACAAATATGTCTTCTTTTTTTAGTTAAGCCTTAGAATAAAAGGAATTGGCATTCACGTGCTCGATTTACACCGATTATCCTGTAACTTCATCAAGATTAACCAAACCTATATTAAACCCAAATGAATAATGGAAGGAATTTGTTACTCTCTAAGTTCTTGACTTTTTTAGAGGTCGTTCTTATCGTGTAATAAAGACTTACTGAGATTAATAGCAAATGTTTTTTTTACTGTTTTTTTTGGTTATATTCAAAAGAATTTTTTTAAAGAATTCGTAAACAGCGTTTTTACAACAATTACACAAAAAAAATCGCAGATCAGACACGTCCACCGAGGCTTTCGCACCAATTCAGGATTGTAGGTTAACGAGACAACTTATAAAATTTTACAAACTTAAGTTTGCGGGCATATTCAGAAATTTTGTATGAAATGAACTACAACTAAAAATCTATAATTATTGTTTTCGATGAACAATTTTTTTCTTATTCTGATTTTTTTTCTTTATCTATATTATAAGTTCTCACTTCTTGCTAAATTTCAGAACTGTAGGTCCACGTGAAATATCCTATAGAATTTCATATAAAAGGCAACAAAACCGATGGTTTATTATAAACCACTTATTTACTGTTTACCGTACGTACATATATTATTAATAAGATAGCACCGGCATTCGTTCAGGCAAGTTAGACTTAGTAAATAACGTATAGTAGTTTAGCAAATACTAGTCTAATTCGAATGCACGTTTGTTGCTCTGTTTGTATTGTATCTGATTTAACTTGAACGCACTCTAAATGTGTTGAGAGCACTAAAGTGCAGGATTGCACTATATTATGTTGAATTATATCTATTTTTATATCTATATATCTATCTTTGTGTGGATATGGATATGATGATTGAGCTATTGTTATTTTTTTCAGTTTCACGCTTTAGCATGTAGATAAAGGGAGCCTAGTGTTAAGACACTCCGTTCTCCATTTTATATTTTCAATTCTGGAGGCATTGCATGTTGAGTGGCGAAACTCAACACCGCGTTTTGCCTCGACACCTGAGTAGAGAAATGAAAATATGAAAATATTTAATTTCCTCGAGTGGGAATCGAACCCGTAACCTATCACCTTTACAATCACAATTTGTGCCCCTGCGCCACTTCTGGCCTCAACACTAAAATAGATTCAACTATATCAATATTTGTGTGAATATGGATATAAATAGTGATTGCGCTTATCATTAATTTGATTAGGTAATGGTTTTTTTTAATTATATTTTTTTTACTTTAGTACCGTAGCGTCTGGCACTCCGTTCTCTCTGACTTCTCCGCTAGGGATACAGCTGAAGCTAGATTAGACTAGATTAGATTTTTTTTAGTTTAACAGGGTACTATAATATATTGGCAAGACACTTAGTTTTTTACTCTCCATAAAATTTCAAATTATTGTGTGTTGGATTGAATAAATTAGTGCCGTCTTCTCACGTCAAAAACGAGATTTTTTTATATAAATTTCTTGAAGCAACATTTTTGGAGGAGCTCTTTACGCAGTCTTGCCACCAACTACCTTGAACGACATATGTAAAAATATAATAAATATATTATAGATTTATATATCAAAAATAGCACCATGTACCTTAAAAACATCCCTTTCTCTGTCGTCCACCCTCTACCCTCCACTCTCCCGTAGACATGACGCACAGAAAGACAAAACTTTAGTACGCAACATTAGCGAGTTTCTTGTCTCACGAGGGGACGTTAAATTCGTTTTTCGTTTTGCTACATTACGTCCAGATATAAATGTAAGGGGATGACAGGAGTCAATCCACTGTGATAATTTCTATTTTTAAGTGCTACTAATAGAGAAATTTGTATTTTGTAACAGAATATAACAATATGTTGTCTTTTTTGTTGTATTTTAATATAAAATATTACATCGTATATATAAATAAAATTTAAATTTGTGCATCGTAGCTTTGATTGTGAATAGAGTCAAGTTTTGAGACATTGATTGATAGATAAGTCAGAGACGAAACTACTGGGCTTAGAATTTATTTAAATGTTAAGGAATGTAGAGGAGTAATTTCTGAAAATTTCTACGGAATCGAAGAAAAAACGGGATTTACCATTTTACGATGTTCGTTAATAATGTGGAATTAAATAAACCACAAACATTTTCACTAAAAATCAAATCCAACAAAATTTTTATACTAATTTAACTTTTTAGATCAGAAATGATAGTAAACCTTTAACTTTTTTCCAAAAAAAGTAAAATATTTTTATACTATTTCCAATATTTAACATTTTAAAACCAAACCGTAGTATAATATTTCAAGCAAGTTAAATTCCTTACTATCCAGCCACTGCCCTACTTTCCACTGTACTCCCTCGAACCCCACTTAATGTCGTGTCCCGGGATAATTAATATCGCACAACACTATTTTATTTCATTACACTGACAGTGCAAAGCAGTATATTTTCTTTAACTTCCAAGTTTCATACGAGAACTGTGTAGCATGTGTGTATAAATATTTATACTAGACTTTATTTTTAATGTCACATTTCATTAGCAAATGGAGCTTTAAATTATATTTCTTTGGTAACCGTTAATAAAATTAAAAATAATGTGAATATAAACGCAACAGGTTGTGGGTTCGATTCCCACTCAAGCAAGTAAAATATTTTAAATTCTTCGCTCTGGTGTCGAGGCAAAGCGCAAACGGCGTTGAGTTCTGCCATTCAACACGCAATGCCTCTAGAAATCGGCGGAGAGTAGGGAGTGGAGTGTCATAACATTAGACTCCTACCATAGCATGGTGGACTGAGACAGAGTTCCCCACCCTGCTAAGCTAGCTAACTAACGGATGCGAAACTATAACCATCGCATTTAGTGTCAGACGCTGCTTTGCGCAACAACGGCCACTGTCTTAAATATATTTCGAATATTAAAAATGCATAAAAAAATGTTTCATATATGTATATTTTATTACCAGAATTTAATTCAAGGAAGAAGTCGTTTCATTTGTAACAGTAATTAACGTTGACAGAACATGCTATAACTTTTTGGAAGTGTATAAAATGTTGAGGATATTTCAGTAATAAAATAGTTTATAATTTTCATGGTATTATAATTGCGCGACCGAACCGTGACGTTACGGTGTCTAACTTTAAGCACGACGGTTGTGGGTTCGTTTCCGATTCGAGGGAATAAATTATTTTCGCTATCTAGTTCGGTAACATACTAAGCACAGCGTTGAGTTTTTCAAACGGAATGCCTTGAAAATTGGTCGGAAACCAAGCGTTAAACGAAGCGTCTTAGTACTGGGTTGTCTTTTCCCTGCCATACGTAATTATTTAAAAATGACCAGTGGTACAGTAATGGTAAAAATAATAGCCAAAAAAAGTATTCAAACTAATACGATATACAAAACTTATAAATCAAGTAAAATCTAGAAAATTGCACTATATAATTATGTACGAATTCTGCAGCGTGTTATGAGTATAAAATAAATTCTTATTTAAAGAAAAAACAATAAAAACATATATAAAAAAACGCACAAAAATTAATATTCATCTCAACATCTCAATGGGCTGTCAAGAAGAAAAAATAATTAAAAATTCCATCAGGCAAAATGTTTCGACCAAAACGCTTTCATTGTCGCTTTTAGAGCTTAATAACTGAAACACAAAGATGGCGACATTAAAAAGTTTCTCTAGTAACAAAAGTATATTCTGACGTAAAATGAGCAATAAGTCACTTTACGTGCGGCCTCTAAACGGGCACTTGGGATATTTGGTACAGTCTCAAATCTGGTGGTTCGAGAGCTGGTACCAATTTTTGGGAAGGTATTTAAGGTATAGGTATATATACTCGTATATATGAAACTTTTCCGTTAATGAGTGAATGATAGACAACGCACTGACAGAACTACGGGACTGACATTTAAAAATTGGAATGTAGGTAGGCTGTCCGTTCCACTTAAGTAGTATAATATACAAGTTGAGGCCAGTCGTGGTGCAGTGGCAAAAGTAAAAGGGATTTTTCATTTTACGTCTTAAGGTCCAAGCAAAATAAGTTGGAGGTAACGATATTGACGTTCGGTTACGCGCTTATCTCAGGAACTACTGTTACGATTGGATTTTTTTTTACAAACAAAGTTGCGGGTGACAGCTAGGTAAGTACAAAACAGTTACTGACTGTAGGTACCTACTACCTAGGGTGCAATTGAAAAATATTTTTTTAAATTTTCCCGTACTGAAGTTAGCGTTGAGTTCCACTGTTCACTGTACTATATCTTGAATTTGGAAAAGAAGTGGAGAACAAAGTGACCAGAAACGTTCAAGGTTTGACACAAAATTTAATATAATTTTTTTTTATTGCCTATCTGCCTAATTAATCAACAAAAGTCTGTGTTATTATTAGATACATATATGTTTTTATAATAAAATAATAAACACTTAAACTTATTAATAATTCTTCTATTTTCGTTAACAATCGTCGATCCAATGGCCATTATCTAAAAGATAGTAATATAAAAAGTGCTCGAAATATTCAAAAGCAAGGAAAGGGGACGGAACACCTGAGATACTTTCTTTTATCCCACGGAAGCGATCTGTTAGGGGGTCTGATGTAAAATATCTTGGTTTTGTTATCGAAAGAACGACAGCAAACAGAAGCAAAAATTAATCTTTATTATAATATCTAAAAATGCCATTGTAGTGTAGTCGGTACTTGGCTGTTTGAACACGATCTCTGCGAGTTCAAATCTCACATGTAAATGTGAATAATAATAATACAAAGATCTTTTTCTTTTACGGATTGGTACTCTTTTTTTAGACTGCTGCACAACATATACACATTATAGACTTAAACGTGTAAATCTAAAAAAAAAATGAGAGAGACAGTTTGAAATTCAAATTTAAGATTTGATAGAAGAAAAAGTGTCACATCTCCAGAAAAAATCGATTGCAAGGTTGAATTATACAAAAAAAAACTTTTTCTACAAGTTATATAAAGTTCATGTAATAATAGATAAAACTAAATGAAAAAATAAATCTATCTAAGTTACAAAATAAAAAATCTTTAGAAAGTATCCACAAAAAATGTTCTAAGTGCCACCCTAAGAACAACGTATTAAAAGTATTAAAATATAAAAGGTCGGCTTAAACTTTTAAACAAAATCCTTATTTTCCGATAGGGCGACCATCAATCAACGGTCTCAAAGGACGGTTCGCGATACGTTCGAAGTTTTGAACCGAAATTAAAATCCCCTGATTTGCCTTGTAACAGCCCAAGCTCGAGTCATCGGCGGGTGCTGATTACATTATGTAAATTATTTCACCCCCCGTGTCATCTATATCTTGGACACAGATGTGATGGAAATGGAAAAGAATAAGAGTAGTAAAATAATAGTAATTACTTTATATTTTTGTTTCTAGTTTTTACCTTATCTTTACTAATATTATGAAGCTGTAATGTTTATTTGGTTGAATCCTTTAATGTCAGGAACTACTATTCAATTCAATAACAAAATACTTATTTTTGTATTTTATAGTCCATTTATCGAAGTGGGCTATATATAGGCTATATGGTATAATATTTATAATTCATGAATATAACTAACAACTTCCTCAGCTTAACTAGGTTAAAGAAGTCACCACTAAACGACGGAAAACGAGGAATGGAGTATTTTGGCACTAAATTCTCCGTCTATCTTGCTAAGCTATTTTTTTAGACACAAGCTAAATAACCACTTCTATTTCCCCTAAATCGCTGTTCTCAAATTTTTCCTTAAACAGATACTCGGCTATACCTCGTATCGTCGCCCCCGTACCAATGACACTTCGAGATTAGCGTAAAAAAGTATGTTTCCATTTAAAAGTGCTGTTCGTTTCGCAGTACGCAGCTGCATTTGTCACTCGAGCCTCGAATTATTTGAATCTGGGGCGATTGCTTTACATCGTTGAGATAAAAAACTTTTAGATTACGTGAAAATGTGATTCGTTTCGATAATTTACGTCATTTTGTTGTTTTGTAGCACACTGTGTCCCGTATAATGTAGGGTAGGTATAGGGAGCCTAGTGTTGAGCCACTCCGTTCAACATTTTCCGCTGAATTTTCGATGTATTGCGTGTCCAGTAGCGGAACTTAACGCCGTGAATTGCCTTGTTACCAGAGCTAAGAAATTAAAATATTAAATAATTCATTGCCCCGAGTCAGAATCGAACCCATAACCGTCATATTTACAGTTACATGGCTGATTCTCTGCGTCATTATCAATAAGCACCTTTACTTACTTGAGCGGGCATCGAACCCAGAACAATCACGTCTACAATCAGTTATTCACCTCGTCTACATTACAACAAAGATAAAGTTTTAATGAAAGTAAATTTAAAAAGCCACAAGTCGTTAGGGATGATTCGCGTTGCATCCTAACTAAGTCGCGTTCGACGCGATGAAGATATTATTGGCTTCGAGTGCTGAATGTTAATTTGTGTTCCGCTTGATGACTGAACGTGGAGTCAAGAACAGGTCGATTCATTATTCATGAAGTTCTTATATAGAAACTTACTAATACTTAATTCTGATATATATATTTTTTAGCTTCACTCTGTATCCCGCAAGTAGCGGTAGGCAGAGGAAGCCTGCAGTATGCGGGATACAACAAAAAAAACATACAAAAACAAAAATTAAAAACAAAAAAAAACTCAATAAAATTATATCTGTCGACTGGAAATCGAATTCACAACTATCGTGTCAGGCTTGTATCTTTGTGGTCAGGAGGCAGTCCCATCGCGGTACGTTTCTTCGGCCTCACGTTTCTTTTCTTGGGTTATAATAAAATATTACGTATATTTATGAAATGTTTTCATCACTCCATAGACGGTCATATCAATCTGAACCTCATATAAATCATACTGGCAAGGGGCTGATACAGAAAACGGAAATGTAAAATATTGAAGTCGGCAGAATGTTAGCACAACTGGTGGTATCCATCTAATATATTTCGAGGATATTTAATAAATATAAATAGCTTTCATTTTTTTTCAACTTTACTGGTTTTTTTCTGTACCAGTGGTGAACGTAATGTTAAATCAATCACGTTTCCAACGTTTAGCTACATTTTTGAGACGTTGCGCGTTAGGTATCATGAAATTTAGCTGTTATAAGTAGCTTGAGAAAGAAATGACAATACAATAACAGGATATCATGAAGCTGGCCAAATGATGGAGCTAGGACCTGATTCGAGATTACTGGTAAACCATTCGAGTTTAGGCTCTCATACGTAATAACTTCGAGAAATTCGATAGCACTAGTCTTTAGAGCCCGTTAAAAGCTTGTTTTTAAAGCACAACTACATTTTTTTTGAGACCGGTCGTGCCGCAGTGGCACGAGGTGTGACTGCAAAACCGACTGGTTGTGGGTTCGATCCCCACTCGAGGAGATGAATTATTTACTTTAATTTATATTTCCATTTCTTCGCTCTGGTGTCGAGGTTAAGCGCGGCGTTGAGTTCTGCCACTCAACACGCAATGCCTCCAAAATTCGGCAGAAAGTGGGGAACGGAGTGTCTTAACACCAGGTTCCCTCTGCCTACCCTGCTGTGTGCGGGATACNAATACCAGATGGGAAAGCAAATCAATAGAAGCGTTTAGATCAAACAAACCTTTATCTCTAAAGATAAATCAAACTCACGTTTCGTTCTAAACGAAAGTCCAAGACAAATATTATGCACCCCAAATATGTTGGACGTAAGCAATAACTGAGGCCAGGTGCGCATCAAGCGATACATCGGAACAAATGTACGTACGTGACTCGGGTGCGGGACACTGACCTAAATATGGGGTGACTCGATCATGCCTTTTAAATGCTGGGAGATCTTAAGCTATATCGAAAGATATAGCCTAAGGATAAGAATGATATACAGCTCCTTGTGTATTAAATGTTTAAATGTAGCAGGATTTGAGGCCGTTACTCTTGGAAACTCATAGCCAATAAAGCTGCACTTTAACATGACCAATTATTTAAATTTTGGTACAGTTAACTAACTGTTAGTGGCTGGAGCAAATTGTGATCAATTATTTTTAACATTTTTTTATCAAAACTTCAGTATCCTAAAGTATTTTTTATAATATTTAAAAATAATAAATCTTTGAATGTATTCAGTCATAGTCTTTGATTGTATTCAGTTATAAAATAAAATAGGGACTTAAAGGTTCCATTATAAAGAATAGTATACATTTTGATGTTCGCGCGGCAGAGCTACATAATTGTTATAAAAATATTGTGAAGATATTTTAAAAAGCAACTGTTGAGTTATTCGCTGGCTCTTACAGAACTGACTTTTAAGCCGATGACTTTCGAACTAACAGTACAAAATTTTCAACTTATGAGATAGTTAATGCATTCATCTTATTTTTTTTAAAATATTATCAATTTCTACTATCTTATAATTCGCCATTAAAAATATGAGATAGGAGCGAAACATATTCCGATATTTAACTCAATATCGGCGTGTTGGTGGTGACGAGAGTCAAACCACAAATTTGGTCAAATTGATTTGTGGCTATATTATATATATTTATGTTTAACTTGTGGCTTAATTTTCTACATCACCAAAGCGATGTATTATCATGAAAGCTCCAGGTTTTTCTAGAAAAAAATATATCTATTTCTTCTACGCTTTAGTACTTACATACGTACGTATATTTGAATATAGAGTGGTCAATGGAAACGTTGCAGGCGTTCATGACATAACGATATCTATACATCTCATATTAGATCCTCCTTTTCTAAAAATCTAAACGGAGAATAAAAGAACCTTAAATCCCGATCATGAGATTGAATAAAAATTCAAATATAACAACGCCTTATCCGGCCCAGCGGTCCGGACGCGCCGTAAACGAAAATAGGTCTTCTTATTTGAAACAAACGCCGATTAGACGAGCGGCTATCGCAATCATTCGATAATACCTCTCTGTTTAGGCAGACTGTTTGCTAGTTAGCGAGGATCTTCGGATAGCAATTATTTAATTTGTATTTCACGATATTTGACTTCTGAGGCATTATTTGTTCACGTTTTGCCTTTTCCGCGCTTATCGCGACTATTCATTTATCGGCAATGTTGTTTGTTCTTGCCGTCTGACTAAATATTGTCGGATACGGCAATTGGATATTTTGATTTGTATTAGCAGAAAATTATGTTGCCTTTCTTTTTGGTTTTAATCTTTTTATACTATAATATGTTCAGATTTTCCTCGTACATACAGATATACTATTAAGTAAGTAAGTTAAGTAGAGGCTTATGGGGGCTGTAAGATCGAAAAATAAAGCAAGCGTTCGAGCAACCTTATAGTAAACTATCACAGCCGCCCACGACCCTGTGATTTTTTTGTTAGTTCTGTTTAATTAAGCTAAATATGCTAAGATCTAATTGCTACCTAAAACTATAATAAATATCTCGTATTCTCTGTTTTTCTATATATGTAATTCAAAACATGTGTATATAAGAGATATTAAAATAGTATTTATAAGTAGTATTTATAAGTAGTAAGCTAGTCCAAAACGTTCATATATTAAAGTACATCAAAGCTTATAAACATAAAGACAGGTGGTCTGGCTCTCCGCCCGCCACCGATTTAAAATGCTGTTCAAATTTTGTAACAACCATGCCGTATGAGTAATTAACTAGTGACCATAGAGCAATTTTGGCTGTAAAATCTATTCGAGATACACTAGTTCCGTATAAACTGGCACGAATTTACAATGTATGTATGTAGTTTGCGGTTGCTCGCTAGCCCGATGATTTGTTGTGTAGCCGGTAAGAATGTACGTAAATACAGTGAGCTGATGTTATGTGTTCAAGTGGAAATATCTGCATTATAAGTCTTTCGCGGCGTTGAGTTCCGCCCCTCTACACGCAATGCATCCAGAACTCGGCGGGAAATGTGGAACGGAGTGTCTTAATACTAGGTACCCTCTGCCTACCCTGCTGTGTGCAGGATACAGCGTGATGCTGATTTAATTTATAAGCCTTTACTGTTTTTTACAGCTCCATCCTGTTTTTTTAACAGAATACGCAGAGTGATAATTTAAGACATTGTGTTATCCACTTTTCGAGATGCTCCGTGTTGACTAGCTGAACTCAACTCAAATTCAATATATTAACTTCCCGTAGGCATTGTACCTATAACCGTCGCGTTTACTACTGCGACATTATGACCTTAGAAAATAGAAAGTAATAAAATTTGCAGAGTCCTTGCTTGAATACTTGTTACATTCTTGCACGCTTTTTGCAGGTTGTGGAGTGCCAAAATTAGATCTCTTTGTTTTTTTTTGTAATTCACATATTGCCCCACAAAGCCTACCTCTCTCTTTGCCGACCCTAGGTAAAGAGAATCTAGTTTCAAGATATTCAGTTTCTGAATGCTCCAATTTAAGACATTGGTTACTTAATTCCAATTACACCAACTCAAAGTTTCGAAATAAAACATTGAGTAAATTGATGTCTCATAACAAACGCTCCTATATTAACTAAGATTTTAGATTTTTAAGCTAAGATTGTCTTTAAGATATATGATAAATATTAACAGAGACATATACCAAAGTGATCAGTCACATCGAAAAATTGTCAAAGATAATAAAAAAAGAACAGTTTCATATTGTTTTTAAAATTGTAAAAAATGTACTTACAACTGTTTCCCGTTTATAACGTATACAATGAAGGAAAACCACGCGCCCTATTGGAACTGCGGTTGGGCTCAGTAAAATTGGTATTTTGAGCCAAACTTTTTATACAACCAGTATAACGTGACCTTATTTGCTGGTATGTGGAGATTTTAATAAAGTTTTTATTGGTTTACAATGTTCTCACATACATATAATGTTTGTTTTAGTATATTACATACAATTTGTCATAAAATTTTGTGGAAAAAGGCAGAAATGGAAATGTCTTAACTCTGTGTTTTCTAAGCATAAAGCAGCATTGAGGCCGATTATTGAGAGTGACTATACTCGTCGTATAGGTTTTGTGGGGTCGATTCCCACTCGGATGGATGAAATGTTTAATATTTTCATTTTCATGCTCTGGTAATAGAGCAAAGCGCAGCGTAGAGTTTCGCTACTCAACACGCCATATATCTCAAGAGTTCAACGGTAAGTGGGGAACGAAAGTGCTTGAATGGGAACGGAATATTTTAACGCTAGGTTCCTTGGTTAAATCTGCCCAGCGTGCTATTTGTGTTATACAGTGAAGAGAATAACAGAGAGAAAATACAAGCACAGAATATAAGAGGCCTCCGTTGTCCAGTGGTACTGTGGGTGATTGTAAGCGATGGTTGTGTGTTCGATCAAGTATAGGGAGAGTGATTATATCTAAACTTAACATGGTATGTCGAAAAATTGGCCAAAATGGAGGAACGTCGTCAGTCTATCTATAATAAATCTAAAAAGTCTAATCTATGTAGTGTCTAGACACTAGGTTGACGACTGCCTACTCTGGTATGTGGGAAAAAGGTTAAAGTTACTAGGAATAATAAATTAAAATAGTATATGATATACGTGAAATACTAATATTTTTGATTTATTCTGTGTTTCTTCATATTTTGCCTCTGTACATACGCGGATTTCTAAAATATTTGCTTACACTAATATCCTTTCATTATGGAACCATATCGTATTCAAATAATTTAATTCAGTCGAGCAATAATGACGTAATTGTGGGGAACCGTTATATAAATTTTGGCAAGCTTTTATAATTATTCGGTACATAAACCTTTGATGCTTTTTAATGCCGGGACAGTTGTTGTGGGTTCAAATCTAGATTGGAGGAATGTTTGCGTTAATTTAAAATTATTTTTTAACAAAAAAAGAACCAATTTCAAACAGAGCACTAAAAAGTGAAAAATAAATATACTTAACATAAAGTAAAATGTACTTTGATTTCGTTAAATAAAAATAATTAAAGAAAAAAAATTAAATTTTGAAGTCAGTGTCAAATAAAACAAACAGACTTAGTAATTTGATATTGTAGTTTTACAGTCATATGCTGAGCCAATGCACTAAGAAGCATTTGGCTCGACAGTTATTTCAGATAAGAGTGGTGTACAGCAAACAAAAAACGGCGTTGAGTTCCACTACTAAATAAGTATTTTGTAAAGAAAAAACTTCATGGAAAGTGCTTAACGTAGTGTTAAGACACAATAGGTTCCTGCCGATTACACATTACAGCATTAAGAAGAAAACAACAGTTAAATTAGCCATTTTCCTTCAACTCTTTACCCTGCAACTACTTGTGAAACATACACATTGTATGTAAAATACAAACACAGACAGTCGAGTGTCATACACTCCCCTATTCCCGACAGAACATATTTCAACGCGGTAATCGAGTAATAATTCATAATAGTGAATATACGGTAATATTAAACTCGGATAATGTTCGTGATCACTTTAAAATAAAAATTTATCGGCCATTCACGAATAAAGGTGCTGTATGCGGATTTATGAGGATAGGTCTTAGCGTTATGATGGAAGAGCTAAAATTTAAAATAGATTTATGGGTCTAGTGTGGGAACCGTAGTAGGTGTGGTGCAAGATTTTTCTGATAATATATATTTGTATATATATACATATATGGTAATTGGGGATTCGAACTTAAAAAATATTTAAATCAATAATTATTATGTAGAGATGATAGAGAGTTTAATATTTGGAGTTATCTAGAGACGTATTCATTTTGTAGTTACTGTGAAGGAATTTGTATAACAAGAATCTTGACGTAACGTTGATAAAAACGTATGGCTTATCAAGGCTTGGACATTTTCCAGGAAGCGCAAGCCTATTAGACTAATAATTTAATTTAAAATGTAAAAAAAATTCTCACTTTATTCGAAGGAGATACAAAATAACCCACGGAAATACAAGTACCGACTCTATATATCGTCGACATATCATCGTTTCGACAGTGAAAACAGGTGAATGATTAAGCTCTCTACGTTATCAACGAAACGAGACAACACAGTGAGTGACTTATAACAAAAGTACTTTCTACCTCCTCTTTTTTTACGAACTCCTTTACTTATTTGTTGCTCAACAGAATATAGAGAGTCAATTTCGTACGAACTATTTTCATAAATATTAATCTTTCCATTATATCTATATAAAGGGTAAATTGAAACTGGACGTTGTCTATACTGCTATTTTCATTCATTTCATCATCATAAATTAGCTTCACGCTGTGTCCCGCATACAGCAGTGCCGGCTAAGGAAACCTAGTGTTAAGACACTCCGTTCCCCATTTCCCGTAAAATTGTAGAAGCATTGCGTGTTGAGTGTCGGAACTCAACGCCGAGCTTTGCCTCGACACCAGAGCGCAGAAATGGAAATATAAATTAAAATAAATATTTCATTTCCTCATGTGGAAATCGAATCCAAAATCAGTCGCAGTAACGCTTGTGGCCCTGCACCGCGACTGGCCTCAAAAAACATGTCATAGACAAGTTAAAATAAACATAACTCATATAATTACAAATAATCAATTTATCAGGTGAAAAGAGGATATCCTCTTTTGAGGTACAAATAAAAACATAAAACATTTAAAAGCACACTAAATGCGAATGTCTGTGAGCCTGGTGCATTCATTGTATCGATTTTACATCCTACCGTGAACAAAAATGGATCGCTTCTACTGCGTATTCTCGAAACGGGCCTGTTTGTTCATTTAGGGGAATAAAAACATGTTAATTATTATTATAGTTCCAACACTTTCTACTATATGGTATAATTCTGGGATAAGATGAGAAGAATCTGAAGATACAAGTTCTTTTTAAATTTACGTTATAGCAAAAATAATAGTTAATGCTAGTCTGATACAGCTGCACAAATTATATTATAGAATAACTACATAAATATGTAGATAAAGAGTGATTAATTATTTTTATTTATTTTTTCCTCATTTTTTCCTCCATTCTCTGGAGAAACTAAAGTTAATATAATAATTCAATATAATCTTAACACCAGGTTCCGTCTATCTACTCTGTAAATACCAACACAATACCTCTAGTAGGGGCTTGAATTGACCAAACATCGTATGCCCGACGCTGTAGGCTGTAGTCACACTTTTTATTTCTGCCGACGATTTGCAAACTGTTTTTACGCGTATTTACCCGAAACATGATTTATTTTGCTGTAAACCGATACGAACTATTCATATACTTGTATATAGTTGTTAGGGTTCCACACCTCAAATAAAAATGGAATCCTTATATAATCACTTTCTTATTCGTCTGTCTGTCCATCTATCAACAGTTTTTTTTCTTAAGATCGCGGGGAGAATATAAATAACATATATTATCTTAACTTTGTGAACTTTTATAGATCAACTTTTAAAGATATACATTTTTATTAGTTTCCTAAATAAGTATTTTATAGATCATTCATTCGAGGTGGTCGTGGAGTCAGTGACGTAGCGGATAAGCTACAAGAGCGTCACCTGTGGTATGACCACGTTACGCGACGGCCAAGAAAATATGTCCAATAGAAGAGATGCATTCATAGCAAGGACAAATGACGAAGGAAGCGCTGATGATGTCGTAATGTTGTGATCAGATGAGGGACATTAGGGCCAATGGACTCACCACAAAGGACGTTAAAGGCCGGGCAACAAACGCCGGGATAAACATCAAGAAATAGAAGGTTCGGTAGGTGAGTTCGGTAGGTGAGTCCAAATGTGGTCATCGAATTTAACGTTTTTGAGTATGGTATTGAACAAGTCATGTCACATGGTGGCATTGAAAAGTGGCTGCTTGTTCATAACATGGTTTTGACTCTGTTTTCCATTCAACGGAAATGGATTTCACTTAGTCTGGCAGCACAGAGTACGGTTTTAATTTGATATATATCTCAAATAAATGGACCGACTGGTCCTAAATGTGCATACCGATATGCCTATCCAAGTTTTTTCTACGTACGAGTACACCGCCTTATTATTATTATAGAAAGATAATTAATAATCATAATGAATTATTATATTCATATAATTATTATATAAAAATAATTTGCATGTGTTTGTTTCTAATAAAAAAATGCAAATCATTTTTTATTCTTAAAAAAATATGTTAACTAAATTAATTAATATTAGTAGTAATAAAAAAATAAAAAGTTGGAAAGTAGAGAAAGAAGTGTAAGACATAATCTTGTAAAAATCATAATCTTATGTAAAATACGTAAATATAGAAATATAAAGATTTATTTTATTTTATTTTTTTATTTATATTTTAATTCTTTTGCTTTGGTGTCGACGCAAAGCGAGTTACGCCACTCAACACGCAATGCCTTCGAAATTTCAGCGGAAAATGGGGAACCCTGCCGGGATACAGCGTGAAGCTCATTTTTAAAGATTTTTATATTACGGACTGTCATAGTTTTACAACCGAATAAATAAAATAAAAATCAAACAGTTTTAATTTATCTCTCGTGATAAGTTACAGGCTACTGGCATGTGTCCAATATAGTGATAACTAATTTGACAACCGATAAAAACGTATTATTAATAGTTTCCCGTTATTATTGAAGTTCAAAAGCCATAAAGTAAAAATTGATAATAATTGATATTACATGTTTATGTCAAAATTGATTTAAGAGCTTAATTAAAGTTTAAGATTTATTTCTTATTTGCTAGAATTTTTTTTTCTGATACAATTTTTCTCATTTTTGGCACTTAGAAGTGTAGAAAAAGGGAATCCAGCGACTCTCCATTCTCCGTTCTCCGTCGAATTTTCGAGGCATTGCGTATTGAGTGGCGGAACTCAACACCTGGCATCAGAGCGAAGAATGGATTATATAAATAAAATATTTAATTTCTTCGAATGGGAATCGAACCCACAACCGTCGCGTTGCTGCCACACGCTTGTATCCCTACGCTACGATAGCCTCAACTTACGACGGCATAGTTCTTCTTTTTCATATTTATTATATCATTGGTTATAGAAATCATGTATTTAAAGTTAATAATGACGTTTCTTGTCTGGACGAAATATAGCATAACTAGAGCTTTCAATATTTTTCTATATAATCTTTCATTTAAAATAAAACTAATATAATATATTTAATCACTCACCTCGGCACCTCCTTCGCGGGACTCGACTGAGTTTCCTGATGGCTGTACGAAGCCATATCTTCTAAATGTTTATATTAGCACACATTGTAAAATAACAACTTTCACAATCACTACTAAACTATATGCATATTTATATAACAATTAATTTAATAGGAACGTTGTTACTGAAAATGTTATTAATAAAAGCTTATAAGATCGTGGTTTAATATTTAATCAAAATTTTAATATTATTGCATTTTTTGTTTATTCTAGAGTATGTGTAGGGTACCGTGGTGCAACTGTAGTGGGACAACGTGTGACTGCGAATATGATGATTGTGGATTCAATACCTACAAGAGTAAATTATTTTATTGTACACAAAGGTCGGCGTTGAGGCCATTCAACGCAGTGTCTAGAATTTGATCGAAAATCTGCAAAGGGAATTTCTTAACCCTTGATTTTCTCTGTCTCCTCTGCTTTATCCGGTATAAAGTGTGAAGAGGTATTTTTTTTCGTAATTTTTAAGGTTTCGTACTCAAGGGCTAAACTAAAACGGGATGCTATTACTAAGACTCCGCTCCAGCTCGCTCCAATACAGTCACCAGGCTGTATCTCGTAAACCGTGATAGTTAGACAGTTGAAATTTTCCTAGATGACATATGCCTGTTGCCGCTATAATATCAAATACTAAAAACAGAATAAAATAAATATTTAAAAATAAATATTTAATATTTAAAAATAAATATTTAATAATACGAAATCCGTGTACGAATGCGACACGCACTGGCCTTTTTTTTTAAATACTATTAAATCGTAATTCAACACAAACTTCCTTTAATCACAGATTAACTTTATCACAAATTAAGTTAAGCTCTCAAAGCGGTAATTACCTATTACGATATACAGTATGATCTTATTTTCACAACCCTATTAAATGCTGCTATAGTGCCATTAAGTTAACGATTGTTTGATTTATTAGACAAGTTATCGCAAATACACCCTGTATTTGATAGCGCTGTTAAGTTTATAACTCTTGCATATGTGCGAATCGAGATATACGCGTATTCGTAGGTAAGGCTTAATGAAAGGAGCCCTAATATCACCATAGTTAGGACGTTTTAACGTCCTTGGCCAATATTGTTGATTTAAATTTTGGAAAATGTATGCAAATATATTACATTATTTTAATTGTTTGTGTATGTTGGTATTCCCATTAGTTTAAATATAAATATTATAAATAAAACCAATGTCCATTGGAAGCGTTCAAGAATACTCCAAAAATGCTGGTTCAAATTCGAGAGAGGGCTATTTTTACATTTTAAACGTTTTATTTTTCTTTCCTTAGTGTGTGCTTAATATATTGATCATAATATCAAATCTAAAATCAAAAAATCTAAAAACAAGGAATGGACTCCATTATATCCATATGATAATTATTTATGCCTTGCCGAAAAAAGAAAAATAGAGTAGGTATAATTAAAAAAAAAAAGATGTTTTTAACGTAATAGTGAAAATCAAACACGCTGTGTCCAACTAAATTTAATACGAAGTGCATATTTTAAAACATTCTTAGCTATACATACAATTTTATAGAAAAAAACGAAAAAAAAAGGGAAAATCAAAATATAATTTCCACATAACCTCTACATTAACTTGAAGATTTGCTCTCAAACAAAATGAAACGCAAAACATATGGTACAACGTATAAAAATGAATAGTGAATAAAAAAATTTTAATTAATGTTAAAGTCCATTATTCGATGGGATTCCATTCCCATAATGTAGTCTCAAAGGGAAGTAAATGAACGGTGTTTTGTAGAAGACGTTAAAAATTTATGGGCACGCCACGCTTTGTACTTTTATTGTCACTCGACGACTTGCTAATAATTAAACTGGGAACATGTCTTCCTAAGTACTGGATAAATTTAAAACTTTTCATACGATTTCGTTGTGGCAAAGTAGTTGGGACGTCTTTTGTTTGGAGGTCAGTCACAGACACAAAATGTGACTGTAAGATCTACTGGTTGTGAGTTCGATCTGCACTCGAGGAAATTAAATATTTATTTAAATTTATTATATATTTCCTTTTCTTCGCTCTGGTGTCGAGGCAAAGCGCGGTGTAGAGTTCCGCCACTCAACATGCAATGCCGCCAGAATTCGGCGGAAAGTGGTGAACGGGGTGTGTTAACATTAGTTTCCCTTTGCCTACCCTGTGAAGCTGATTTGATTTTATTTAAGTAGATTTGAAAGATAGTAAAATCTATTAAGACATTAAGTGGTCATTTTATAAAAAAAAAATATTTTATAACACATTTAAGTTTTACACATTATTTTATCTTTATCTATCTTTGTATGTTTTTTTAGGTAATATACAAATTTTAAATACATTTGTGAATTTAGACTTATTTTGTTAAAATCCTCGTATACATAAATAATAAAGCCAAAATCATCTATATATAAAAATTAAAACTGTTAAAAAAATATATAACTACAACTTTAGTTTTGACAATACCACTTAAATTAGACCATATTAATTATAACTGAAATAATTTGACTTAGCCTCGGAGTTGCTGCTTATTTGTCAGTAAATTCCACTGATCCTAACTAGAAGGGTCAAACAGATTTATCCCTTGTGACACTCTCATTTGTTTCTTGTAATTCTATTTACATTTACTATGTACTATTGTTGTTTAAAATTTATATATACATGTATGTTGTTGTTGTTATTATTATATATGGTGATTAGTATGGTGTTTAGGGTAGTCGTGGCGCGAAGGCACAAAGTATGACTGCTAATGTAACAAGTTGTAGGTTCGATTTACACTCGAGACTCAAGGAAATTAAATATTTAAAATTTTCATCGAGGCAAAACGCAGCGTTAAGTTCCGCCAATCAACATACAATGCCTCCAGAAGCTGGTAGAAGTTGAGAAATGAAGCGATGCAGTGTCTGCGCTGCGCTTTACCTCGTTACCAACGCGAGGAAAACATTAAATATTTAATTTCAGAATCGAACCCACCACCTGTCGCGTTTACAGTCACTAGCCTGCCTCTGCGGCAAGATAGGCCTCAATAAACAAACTTCGCAATACTTTATAATTTAAATTGTACAAAAGTACAAAAATTAAAAATGCTCTAAGCAATTTAACTTAAAGTAAAGAGTTTCGAGAAAAATGTTCATTCACCAAGTTTTCTAAGTTCTTTATAATTTGTTTCTTCAGTCTTAATAAAATATACCCGCGTGGAGGCTTACGCTTCAATCATTCTTATTGTTTTAGGTTTGTTTGTTTCCTCCTTTCTCAAAAACAATTATTTGAAAGAACGGTACAGAAGCAAAATATTTTGTATAAATTAAATTATTAAAAAAAAATGTGGGAAACGGAACTGCATTAATGGAAACGAAGTGTCTTAACGGCTATTATTAAGGTTTGGTTGTTAATCCCAGGTTCCCTCTGCCTATCCTGCTATGGGCGGGATAGAGCGTCAAGATAAAATAAATTTTAAATAATATATATTAATTTGCATGTTTATAGCTTATGGAAAATAGAAAATCCCGTTCTTCCCGTTCCCGTACAAACTTAAAGAAATTATCTCAAATTATCAGTCCAGTAATTTTGTGAGTGTATTTTGCGTTAGTCACTTATTAACAGAAGAATAATTATATGTTCCAATTTCCGTGACATTACGTGTTGAGTGGCGGTACTCAACGCCGCGGCTTATCCACCAGAACGCGAACCAAGCGCATGCTTTTGCGCCACGACTGGGCTCAAAAGTATAAAATAATATTTAAATAAAAAAAATAGAATAAGAACATGAAAGTATTCGTAAAAATATATATATAAATCTATAAACAAATTTTACGATAATTCTATCTTGAAAAACTTTTACTCACTCCATAACGTGTGCTAATGAAAATAATCCATAAAAAGGGAAGCGATGCGATACCGTTGTTTTATAAAGAGTAATAATCATAAAATTATATTAGAACTACAGTGGCTTTATTTAGACGCCTTAACTAACTATATAAAACAAATGGGTGAAGCTAATGTAAATATATTTAAATATATTTTTTAGGCCAGTCGTGGCGCAGGGGCATAAGAGTGCGACAGGTTATGGGTTCAATTCACTTTCTGGCTCTGGTATCGAGGCAAAGTGCGTGCGGCGTTGAGTTCCGGCATTGAACGCACAAAGAATGAATCAATGAAATTAGGGAACGGAAATGTCGTAATGAGAACGGAATATCTTAACATTAGATTCCTAGGTTCCCTCTGCGTACTTTATTATGTGTGTGATACAACATAAATTCAATTTTCGTACGTTTTCGAGATAATAAATGCAATACAAGTTAATTGTATTTTCATTTCCCCGCACCGGTAACAAGACATAGTGCAGCGAGTTTCATCGTTTACCATGTAATATTTGGCAGCGCGTGGAACGGAGTGTCTTATCACTAATTTCCTTCTATATGCCATATGCGGGATACATATAGAAGTACTATATTTATAATTTCTAAAGTGTTATTCCATACTTGTTGCGATTCTACATTTGAAGTGTTATTCGATATTTTTGGACGTTCTTCAAGAGGCGCAGGTTCAAATCTAGTTACAATTTTTTATACGTTTTCAAAAAAAAATATTTAAACTACTTCTATTTAATATTTAAGTAGCAATTTACCTATTGAATAAAACCTATATACCTGTGTTATGCTTATCTCAAAGTGGAAAATAGAGTGTCTTTACACTACGTTCTCCACGCCTACCCACGCGGTATATAACAAATTTTTATTAGTATTTTTATTAGGTATATTACACCATAGCGTGCTCTACCCCAAATTTCTTTCGTTCACTTTATTGGCATTCTATAGAACTAATGACTCTATCAAGTTAATTTTCATATTAAATTGTTAGTGAGTCCTATCATGGCGTGTTCACAATTTTTGTTTACGAATATCTTTGATTTCCTTCGAATGCTTTGATTTACTGTTCTGATTACGATTTTACGTTGTTTAAAAACGATGTCGAACAAAATTTTGGTGTAAAAATATTTTTTCTTGATATTTTTACTAATAATATAAAATATATACGCTGCCTCTGGAAATATTATACAGCTGGAGAGTTTATTTGATTAAGCGCGTTAATCTCAGGAATTACTGTTTTAAATTGAAAAAAAATATTTTTCTGTTTTATTTTCGAGTTACCGAGAAGTTTAAGGGTAGGTCATTTATTTTATACCGTGACGTATATAAAACTTGGCCTATATTATGTTAATTATTTTGATAATCCCGTACTTGCGGTCAGAGCTACCTTGGGCACTTATTATACAAGTGCAATGTAAAACTGCTTTTATTAATGTCGATAAGACTGACTTCATATGTAGTGTGGTTGAAAAGGTTTACATTTTTTTTTATTTGTCCTCACTTAAAGTAGGTAGAGGGAACCCAGTGTTAAGACCCTCCGTTCAACACTTTCCGCCGAATTCTGAATTACGTGTTGAATGGCGGAACTCAACGCCGCGCTTTGCCTCGACACCAGAGCGAAGAAAATGGAAATATAAATATAAATAAATATTCCATTTCTTCGAGTGGGGCCGAACCCACACCTTACCGCTGTTACAGTAACACGGTTGTGCGCCTCCGACTGGTCTTAGTCTGACCTTACTTTCATTAAGTTTAAATTAGAATTTCTATCTTATATTAAAAACGTAAATAACAAGTGGTAATAATCATTTAATTTAAAAAATGCTCTTGTTATATGCATTTATAAATGAATTTTGATTTATATTAAAAAATATATATTCATAAAAAAGTTCAATCAATATAAGCATATATGGCAACGAACCTACGAAAAAAATGTAGTATTATAGACTTAACTAACTGTACTTTTATAGCGCCCAGGGATTAAAGTAAATTAGGACGGTAACTCACAGCGATACGATACTAAGAAGCTTACTTTTTATTTTAACTTCTCACCCACAGCAAGTTAAACTAAGGGAACTTGGGAACCTAGTGTTAAGAAACTCCGATCCCATTAAGGAACTTCCGTTTCCCATTTTCCACCGAATTCTTGAAGCATTGCATGTTGACTGACGAGACTAAACACGGCGCTTTCGTGTAATTTGATATTATTGTAATATATCTAAAATTATTCTAAAGTAACCAATTAGTTTTTGTTCATAATTTCATAATATTCCATTTGGATTATGGAATTATGGAGAAACATTAATGAAAAATGAATAAAAGATGATTGTAAATACTGTTTTATATATTATGTAAAAAATGAAATCAAGTCAAATCAGCTTCACGCTGTATCTTACACATAGCAGGGTAGGCAGAGGGAACCTAGTGTTAACACACTTTGTACCCCACTTTCCTCTGAATTCAGGAGACATTGCGTGTTGAGTGGCGGAACTTAATGTCGCGCTTTGCCTCAACACCAGAGTGAAGAAATTGAAATATAAATTATAAATTTAAATAAATATTTCATTGACATATTATGTAGTGAACTGCTATTCGTGAAATTGAAATTTCAAAAAAAAAAAAACATTTTTCTAATGTCGTCTGAATCTCGAATCTGACAGTTTGTTATTAAAGGAAAAATTTGATATAGTACTTCAACTCATCTGGTTCAATCATCGGCTAGACGACTGAGTATCCATACAAAAAGTTATCTTTAAGTAAACGATAAAATGAAACATTACATGCGTTTCAAGAAAAAAATAATAATAAAAAATGGATACAAATTAAAAGTAAAATAAATGTAAATTTACATTTCATCATTAAAATTTAAATATGAATATTTAAAAACAAAATGAACACGACCATGCTAGTACGTACGGTTTTGTTTTAAATTTTTAATCAAAGAACATGGAGGAAGGTCGAAATTAACGAATGTTTCTCTCTTTTCACTTTAAAAGTCAGTTCATACAGTATCTAGTAGAAGTCAGGTGACACTTATGGCAGCTTAGAACTTCACCTTTAGTGCTGTCTGGACGAAGATTACGATTTTCTTTTATTATTCTTTCATTGTCGAGCGAAATTAATCATTCTTATCCTTTGGAAAATTGAGACTTTTACAATAAAAAATATTATTAAAATTAAATTAAATAATAATAAAATAATGCTCCGTTTAGATATAGGATAAAAACATTTATAGTCCACGTGTGCTTTCACATCAAACACGATTTCCTAACGTAGCTCTTTAAAAATTATCTTTATATATCTCGACTCACGTGTAAATCACCGGCAAAGCACATTAAGTACAACTACAAGTATACAGTTGAAATTAATATTTTTTAATCACGTTAACGTTATTTAGCTTCACGATGTATCCCGCACTTAGCGGGGTAGGCTGAGGGAACCTGGGAACCTAGTTTTAAGACACTCCGTTCCCATTTAGATACTTTCGTTCCCCCACTTTTTGAAATTTTTTAAACAATTACGTTTTGTTTTACTCAATTAGAAATGAATTACTTTTATAATATATATGAATTAGTGTTAAAATACATCCCTTAAAAAAACCACGACTGTCATAAAAAAAAACTAAACTAAAAACCTAATTTCCCATTTCCAAATTAAAAAAAAACTCTACATACCACAGAATAAACAAATCAAATACAAATTCTAAACTGTCATTTTCCAACATAATTTAGCCACTTATTAAAATTCCACGAACCTTAAAAGCTTAAACCACTAGTAACTGGGAACACGTGCGCCTCCCGCCGCGCTCTACACGATACTGCTGAAGTTCAGAGGATAATATATAAAGATAGATATATCTATGTATCTATAGATTGCATCTCACTGCGCCGTAGGCCGGAATCGACTAAAATATACGAAACTACCAGCTTTAAAATGCTTCTTTGAATTTAATGAGAACTTTTTTTTTGTTTTTGTTCTGGAATTGTAAATGATATTGTTGGTATGTAAGGTTTCTAGTTTTTGTTTTCTTAAAGATTAATATATAGGCTGTCGTGGTTCAGGGATATAAGCGTCCGACTGTAAACTCGACGGTTGTGGGTGCCGTTCCCATCCGATGGAATTTATTATTTAATATTTCCATTTCCTCGTTCCAGTAACAAAGCAAAGCGCGACGTTGAGTTCCACCCTCAACACGTAATGCCTTAAAAATTAGGTGGAAACTCGGAAACGGAGAATTTTAGCACTAGGTTCCTTTTGTCTACCCCGTAAATATATGCGGAATATAACATGAAGATAAAAAAAATGCAGTGGCAGTGTCTAGCTGTCCATGCGGTGGTTGTTTATTTGTTCCCGTTCTATATTTTAATTATACTCGTATAACATTCTCCCGCTAGTAAAAGATAAAAAACGATTGAGAATTGAAAAATAGTTAAAGTATTCAGCTTAACCATAATCATTATGACTATTATATTGTACGAGGCCATTGTGGCGCAGCAGCACACCGTCTGGCTCTAAGCTTGACGATTGTGAATTCGATTCTCAGTCGGAGGAATGAATTATTTTCATTTCGCCGCCCTAATAACAAGCTAAAACAATTCACGAACATTCAGCGGAAAGTGGAGAACGGACTAACTCAACACTACTGGCCTATCTTACTTCTGCGGGAAACAGCGTGAAACTTAAAACAAAAACTACGTAAAGCGTTTTAAGTTTACCACAATATCTGTTGTAAAAAAATCAGATAGAGAGAGAGAGAGAGACATTTCGAGTCAGTTCAGAGGGTGGATTAATTAGAGGAAGTCAGTATTACTCGGACAAACAGTTCTCTATTAATTAAAGGGACCTTTGCCACTCATTTGACGCCGCCTCATTTGCCAGCCTTTATAGCTTTTTGCATTTTACTTTAAAACTTCTTTTGATAATAAATTTGATACGTTATCATTGTGAAAGAAGGCGAAGTTAGTACTCGTAAATTAGAAAGCAATTATGTAATTTCCTTACAAGGATTCTTGAGTAGTATTAATTAAATTATTTTTTTACAAAAAATTAAAATATCTACTGGCATTTGATATTTATTTACTTCTATATTATAACAAGGCCGTCGTGGCGCAATGGGAAATCTGATACGATAGTTGTGAATTCGATCCTCTATTCAGGGACCGATTTTATTTAAATTTTTTTAATCTTTCCGCAGTCAGAGTGGTGACTCTGAAAGAAGCGTGTGGAAATAATAGTCTAAGCCTGAATGCGAATAAGACAAAAGTTCTGGTATTTGAAAGAAATTAAGAAACGCCAGAATACAAGATCAGTTTAAATGGATAAGAAGAAGAAGAAAAATCTTTAAAAACATGAAGAAACTCAAAGAAATGAAACATATTTTATTCACTATTCCAATTGTATTTTAATTGTATTTAATTAGGCTCAGTATACATTTTAAAGTGTTACTATTGTAGAGTTACCGCATGTTTTGGGAAATTTAAATATATTAATTTTACGTTAAGAATTGGTTAGCATAAATAATAAATTAAACATTATAGAAATAAAAATATATTTTAAAATTTTTAGCTACTTAAGTTTAAAAAAAAATCATAAAAATTAGCTTCACGCTGTATCCCGCACACAGCAGGGTAGGCAGAGGGAACCTAGTGTTAAGACACTCCGTTCCCCACTTTCTGCCGAATTCTGGAGGCATTGCGTGTTGAGTGGCAGAACTCAACGCCGCGCTTAGCCTCGACACCAGAGCGAAGAAATACTTAGGTTTAACTCGCTCAATTTTAATTTTTCTGCCCATTTTGCCATATTGCAGAGTGGTCGATGAAAATATTTTTTTGTTCTCAAATAAGGAAATGTTACCCTAAAAATTTGTTAACTTACTTTAAATAATATCTGAAACCATACTTCCTGCTCTACTTTTCGCTCAATTTTCAAAACATTGCATATTGCGTAGCGGTCCATCGAGCGGATATCAAACCCACAATCGCCTCGAGTTAAACGCTGTGCTGCTATATCACGACGACCGATTAAATAAAAACAATACAAATTTAAAATAAAAAAAAACCAAACAAGTAACTTAAGCACCACATCATGGTGATCCTACAACAGTTTGAAAGCGGCACAGTGCCTGTAATATATGAAACGGCGACATTCAATGGAATTAGCTGTAGTCCTGGAATAACGACACGCGATAACCAGAGAGTGACATAACAAAGAAGTTATACTTCCACGCCATTCCATATTCTCGTTATTTTAATGAGCTGAAAATATTCGTATCATCGGATTACGTTTTTGCTTTTAAATAAATACTTTGAAAGCTGATTTATGGTTTTGTCACACGAAGTGAGCTACAAGTCGTTTGTTGTTCACGTCGCATTTAATTTGTGCAAATAGATGTTTTTGTAGGGAATTTATAATCCTGTGTATGTGACTAAGGTTGTATTTTTTTTGTTTTGTTTGTTTGTATTGACGTGTATCTTAGTGTTAAGATACGAAGTTCATATTTTCTACCGATGTGTGTTGTCAGTGGCCACTAACTATATGACTCGTCGGAAGGCTCATTGTCACACAGCGAGCAATGGAGAGAGTAATGCTCGGTGTTTCCCTAAGCGATAAAAACAGAAATGATGACATTCATAGGAGAACAAAGACTACCGATATTGCTCGAAGAATAGCTCAGCTGAAGTGGCAGTGGGCAGGATACATAGCAAGGAGAACCGATGGCCATTGGGGCGGAAAGGTTCTTGTGTGGTGGCCACGTACCGGATGACGCTCAGTGGACGGGCCCTCCAGCAGGTGGACTGACTTTGTGGTCAAGGTCGTTGAAAGCCACTGGATGCAGGCAGTGGAGGACCGATTGGCTTCAAAATCCTTAGGGGAGGCCTACCACTGCTAGGAGGCCTAACACTGTGCATCAAAAGGTTGACATGATGAAGTGTGGAATAACACTTCAAAAACGTTAAAATGTATTTCAATTGTTTATATAACTTAATTTTGTTGCGTTCAATATTTTCCTGTAATAATAGTAATCTTATTTTTGTAGTTAACAAAACAGAACGTATCATATGTCCAATCAGTTTTTATGGTTCTTTGAATTTTGAAATAAAAGTTTTTTTGAGTTTCTGTTGTAGAACTTCCATTGTTTTATATATTATAATACTCTGTATTCCTATTTCCCCCAGCTCAGGTTAATAAGTCTAAGATTGCTGTAAATTTATTATAATATCATTTTATAATTATTGATTGCCTCGAGGGAAATTCTAATTTACCCTCATTCTTATATACAGACACGTGTCAATTACACCACTACAACGTTATAATATATAATATTTTATACATATTCATAAACAATATAAGTAAAAAAAAACTACTAAAAAAGTCCCAATTAAAAATATTATTCGAAATACATTAAAATCATCCCTTCAACCAAATAAAGAAACGATGGAACAGGTGCTACTTAACCTGCTTCCCTCCCCTAATATCAATGACGCATTAAAGTAAGTTAAATTTGTTTTCATTACGATATTTACCTGTCCATTGGCCCGTTTAATATGATCCGGGGCCCTCGGGACGTGACCTCTATAATGTACTGTCACGTCATTTCAAACACTTGTAACAGATTTTTTATATCTACAAACTTAGATTCATTTGCCCAAAATTTTTGATCGCCTTATCATCTATGAATTAAGGTGGAAATTTCTACAGATTACACCTACAGGCGTAAGGGTTTTTTTGGTCATATTTAGGTAGGGTGCGCACAGAGTGCAAGACGCGGCCACCCCCGTAATAAGATAGTATGTTCCTCTGGGGAATCATGGATTTATAGCTATTGGCGTCCAATAAGCCTAAAACGTTTTACAAACCACTGAATTTTGTATTTAAGTGTATTTATATTGTTGTTTTGTTTCATTTGTTTGAATTTAAAGAATAAGAATAGCGTATGTTAGGCGGGCAAGGATTCTAAATACGATTTTTTTCTTTAGCTTCACGTTTGTTCTGCATATAGCGGGGTAGGCAGGGAACTGGAGAGCAGTGTTCAACACTCCGTTCCCATTAACACAGTTCCGTTCCCCACTTTCCGCAAAACTCTGAAGGCATTGCAGGCATTGCGTGTACAGTGGCGGAACTCAACGCTGCGTTTTACCTAGTTACCAGGGCGAGCAAAGGAAAATATTAAATATTTAAATTCTCTGAAAATTTTACTACCCTCGCAATGCCTCCAGAATTCGGCAGAAAGTGGAGAACGGAGTGTCTTAACATACTGCTACAGTGTGACGCTGATAAAAAAAAATTTAAAAAACCATGTCCTAGAAATCTTATCCACAATCTTTCGCGCTTACAGCCGCACATTAGTGCCCCTGCGCCACAACTGGCCTAAAAACCTGGACTGGCCTGGTCTTTAAGTATAATATAGTATTATTTTAGATGTTATCACGTACTCATGTAAAATTTAGGCCAAATTTTACATGAGAACGCGATGGCTTCTCATCCATTCCATGTTGGTTAAATATGTCGTAAAACTTTATTTTTCTTCTTCTATAATAACTTTCATAAAACATAACACCATCCTGGAACAATGGAAAACCGTCTGAATATGTTTATATATTAAAATATATTTATTTTTCTAGTTTGGCCAGACAAAGTGCAGCACTCAACACTTGGGGTCTCTAAAACTACTTAGAAAATTAAGAATAGTGTCCTAACACAAAAATCTTTGGACCAACTACATAAACATAAAGATTTCTTGAACGAAAAAATGTATAAACTAAGTTGTTAGAGCATATCTACTTAATATTCAATGGTCGTTTGTAACTTAAAACGGCAAAAGTCCGCTGTCAGTTGCTATAACGTCAGCGTGTTCGGGATCAGTTTAATTGACTCTTCTGATCGCCAGATTAGGGTACGTCCCAGATTTTGTCGGATTATTGGGGAGATTTTTTAAGCACCAGAGTGGGTGATAATACTGTAGATGCATAATGTTTTGTATGTACGCTCTTGACGCCATCGTGGCGCAGTTTAGATATGGATCAATGAATGGGATAATTGTGGGTTTGAGTTCTGCTTAGGGGGGCATTTATGTATTTACAATTATTATGTTTCCTCTGTCTTATATGAATGATAATTTGGTTATAGGCTTTTTTGTATATTTGATTGTAAGTTTTAAATCTTACTAAACTTACTGTAGAAATTTAATTTAAATAAACAAATTGTGCTGTCGAGTCATCCGAATTTTCATATCAATAATTCAGATTCGTTGTTCGCTCGACAATGATTTTAATATACCAGTCCTCATATCTCTCGTGTAGACACTCTTTTTGATCTTCTATCAAATAATATTTATTCAAGATAATCTTCGTATGAATTTTAGTTATTGAGCCAATAAATTTGAAAATCTTTTATTTTTTTCAACTTCTGTTAGTGTTAAGACACTCCGCTTCCCACTTCTCGCCAAATTTCGAAAGCATACGTAGAACTTTGAGTTCTCAAAGGCGTGCTTTGCTTCAACACCACAGTAACGAAATGCAAATATTAAATATCTCATTTTTTCGACTGGGAATCGAACCTACAAACTGTTGCGTGTTGTAACAGTATGTACCTTGAGTATAAGTAAAAAATAAATAAATAAATAAAATAAAATATGCATGGCAATACACATAAATAACATAGTTAATTATGAATAATACAAACTATATATTTTGAATAAAATATTAATCGAGACGAGTTCGTGTATTGTCGTCCCGAGTGTCGCGACCGTCGTTCTGTCTATATAGGTGGTGGTGATGCTGGAAGGCAGCGGTCGAGTCGAACTCTTAAGTACTACGGTACTAATAAATATGATGCACATAAAGACTCGTACCAAACATATTATAAATATAATATAATAATTTGAAGCCTATGATGGCACGATCTTTTAGGATCGAATTTCTTATAAAGGCAATATATGTGTAGGGGCGACACATATTGTGGATCCAAGTGATCTTTGACCAATATTATGATATTGAATGTTGCTTGACGTCGCGGAAGCTGACGTGATGGGCTTATGCGAACTGTTATAGCGACATTAACTATGTCGTGGCTGATGCCGTCTCGCAGTACGCTCGCGATACGTAAGCTATGCTTGTATGGCGTTGGTCATTGACATATTTTATACCACGTCTATGACTTGGTATACGATTAGTAGGTGTGTGGTGCTATTTTATGTCCCAGGTCCGGTGTATGTAGTAGTGTCCGCCCTCATACGGGTGTGTGGTGCTATTTTATGTCCTGGAACTCTGGTGTATGTAGTAGTGTCCGCCTACGGTTCGAGACACGACTGTGGGGTGTGTGCCGTGCGTTTATTTAACATATCGGCCGCCTAGCGGTAGTGCGTTCGTTCCAACGACTTATATTGATCTCACAAATCAATCAACATCACGAATCACCATTCTAATACAATCTTAATATAAACAAGCGTAACAAGTACCTTCGGAAAGATCACACACAAACGTCTCGGAGGGTTCAACGATGACTGTAAAGCCACGGTCTGGTCGGAACTCACGGTGTAGGGGCGGGGCGGTGCCCGTACTCTTTCTTCCTTTTATTATAACTAGTTCGCAGTTATAGTGGAGAGGAAGATAGGACGCGCTCTTGGCTTTTCTTCGGACGAGCTTCGAGTTATGACAATGTCATATTGTCGAGTTTCCAGTTATCTAAATAACTGACACAAGAACAACTTCTGATGGCAAATATCTTAAAGCGATACCTTCTAATGGCATAATATAAAATTCTTAATACTGTTACCTCTGAATCTCTAAAAGATTTTGGGTTCTTCACGATCACAACTATAAACGGTTCTAACCACTAGACACATCACGAGCCAAGGCATTATTTATTAAATAATATTTTCAAAGGTGTTTGGGATATCAGTTACAGCGTACAGTTACACGCATGTGCTCTAGCGCTACGAATTGCGACTGGCCTTAAGACTTAAAATCTTTTATAATATTGTTATTAATCTAAAATACTGCAACGTATAAATAAAACATTTTTATTTAACAAAATATTTTTAAGAAATTGGATTCCAGATCGAGTTTTTAAAATGTTCCCAATCTTTCGCTCCAGTAATGGATGTATCGGGTAAGCCGCAGAGATGTTATGCTTGGTGCTATCAATCAATTCACAACATCGACTGTTTCAAAATAAAGACGGATCACTTTAAATTTTGTTTAAAATATTTTTGTTTAAAAATGTATTATATATGTATTTATTTATTGAGCTGAACTAAACTAAGCTCTTACTGGTCAAAAGTGTGTTCGTTGTAATGCTACTCCTCCCTTAAAGCTACAGCTCTAAAATTTTGCAAGAACGTTGTGGACGACACGGTGATCCCAGGGAAGTAGGTTGGTGATAATTGTAGTTTTTAAGTAATATAAATGGTCAAAATTTGTTTCACAGAGCTGTGGAACGTTTTGAAATTCACGGGCACAGATTGCACTTTGACTAACCTAACCCAGTGCATGAGGACAGAACAGAAAATTTCGCAAAATTTTCGCAATATGGCTTCGCTCAGCTCCACTCGCCGTTCGCATGTGGCGGATCCTAGTATAGATCCTAGATATAGACCACATAGACTGTAAAAAGCAAGAGTAAGCGAAATGTTAAGAAAGAAAACCCTTTTCTAGCTCTTTGTGCTAAATTTCGCAAAAATGCGTGTGAGTTGAGTGAACTTAGTAAGATTCATTGTTTTAAAAGACCTTAAAGAGACATTCAAATAATTCTATTATAATAATCTCTACTGGGAATCGAACTCACAACGATCGTTTCTACCAACTACCCCACTACACCACGACGATATATAAACAACTTGCACAATTTTATTAAAGAATTTGCATTAAAGAAATTAAAAACGTTACAAAATTCAGAAACACTATTCCCGAGTGAATCGTAAATAATAAATCACCGACCTCACGTGCTAGTGTCAACGGAATCTCGAGGAATTGGAAAAGAAAATAATAAAAATGGCGGCACAAGGAAAATGACAACGCGAATGCCTCGTGTCAAAAGTCTGGAGTAGGAGGAAAAGATGTGTGAAATTTTACAGAAGTGACATAAGTTTTTTTTTGTTTTCTTTATTTTTGTATGTTTGCACACTGTGTCCATATAGAGCAGGGTAGGGAGGGGAAGCTTAGTGTTTAGACACTCCACTGTCGATTTTCCGCCTCATTTTGTAAATATTTCGCGTTGAGTGGTAAAAAAGTGGAACTCAACGCCGCGTTTCATCTTGTTACGGTTTTCTTAAATCCAAAACAAGATAATCAATTGATTCATAATTGCTATTTTCATATATATCGATCGCTGTCAGTTCGAAATCATATTTTGTAGCTATAAGTTTTAGCTACTTTAATCGCTTCACAGTCTATAATTTAAGTCAAAATTCTAAATGATATGACAGTTTTATTTCTTTATATATCGTAGGTGAATAATATGTATTCTAGTCATAAAATATAATATAAATAAAATAAAAATAAAAAAAAAACTCCTTTAATCTTAATTTATTTATGTTTTTATCATTTATATTTATGGCACCGATTGAAACGACAGCTTTAACGATTCTATTTGAATCGTTATATTTTTTTAGGAACTGATTTGTTGAGGTTGAATTATAATACTGAACCCTTCTCTGAAGCAGTCGTGTAACGCGACGGTTGTATGTTCGATTACCGCTCGGCAGAGTGAATTATTATTTTTTAATATTTAATCACTGTAGTAGCAAGGCAAAGTGGCATTGAGTACCGCCAAACAACACGCCACGAAAATTCGAGGGGAAGTAGGTAACGGAGTATCTTAAATTTAGGTTCCCTTTGCCTATCCTGATATATACGGGAATGAATGCATAGGCATCGAAGCGCTAACCACCTTGTTTAATTTATTGTAAAATATATATTAATAAAGACATTTCTATATATATTCAGTTCTAAGGAAGATTTAAGTGAAGCAGAAATAATTAGAAATTGCCTCCACTTTACGTGCTACGTATTTTCGGGACTTACCCATGCTTTTTATCAATTGTCTTCAACGTTCACGTTATTATTACGAACTATTGCATCTTTCATAGAATAAAATAGAAAAGTTTTTTACCTTTGTACCCCTCTCCTTTGTTTACGTACGTTTACTGAATTTATGAACGGGTACTTGTAGAATATATTTTTTTTATAGAAGTTTATGAGGCCAGTCGTGGCGCAGGGGTACAAGAGTATGACTGTAAACGTGATAGGTTGCTTGTTCAATTTCCACTTGAGACAATTAAATGTTTAATATTTTCAATTCCTCGCTCTGCTATTGAGGCAAAGGGCGGCGTTGATTTCCGAAATGCAACACGCATTGTCTCCAGAATTCGGCGGAAAGTGGGAACAGGAGTGTCTTAATGGGAACGGAGTGTCTAATAATGTTCAAGTGGTGGATTCTTTGCTCATCTAGTTTATATATATAGTCATCAATCTTATGACAAGAGGTAGCTATTTTGCAACCATTGTCATAATTCATAATTTTAAATGAAATGCAAACGTTATAAAATGGCAAAATTAAGTAAACCAAGTAAAACTCTACATGACTTTTTATTAACAAGAATTTCTATATTTTATTATTTAGCTCGAGGATAAGACAAGAGTTTATGCACGCAATTTCACTTGCTGTATAATAATATCATTTGCATATCTAATATTACTCACTAGAATTGGCTGTAGAAAAATTTTATAAAAAATCTTTATTAAAGAAATGTCACTGATTGTAGCATAACTGTAATTACTATTATAATATCAATATACTTTTCAATATTATTTTTAACTCAACATACATATATATTATATTTAATTCTTAACAAATTACAACTTGAGGCCAGTAGTGGCGCAGGGGCACAAGTGTGCGACTGTAAATGCGATAGGTTGTAGGTTCGACTTCTACTCGAAGAAATAAAATATTTAATATTAGTATTTCCTCCAGCAGAGCAGCTAGTAGCAGAGAAGGTAAAGGAAGCTTGGGAACCTAGTGTTGTTTTTGTTTAAAATCTGAGACACAACAAACATATGGTCCGTACCTTTTTTCCATATTAATAATTTTATTAACATTTTTAAAATTTTAATTATGTACTTTAAATGGGAATCTACTATTAAGACACTTTGCACCTATTAAGACACTTTCGTCCCCCACTTTCCGCTGAATTCAGAGGCATTGCGTGTTAAATGGCGTAACTCAAGCTTTGCCTCGTCACAAGAGCGTAAACATATGAAATATTTTATTTCCCCGAGTGGGAATCGAATTCACAATCGTCACATTTACAGTCACGCCACCTTTTAAAATGATTTATATAAAATAAGAAAGACACATCAACCTAGGATACATCTAAAATAGGCGATCTAGAAGCTTACCATGTTGAAATTACTGTCAGGCTATTTACACCAACATAAAGAAAAGCTACTCGAGTCAATGAATACCTGTTTGAACGAGAGTGTGCCCGTAGGTATACAGAACGCATTTTTGCTTTTTAAACATGTAAAAAAAAACTTGTTTTATTTTTTTTTACATTTTGTTTTAAAATATATTTTTAGGTTGTAATTCCTAAATGTTAGCACAGTTTATTAAGTGTATTAAGCTAAGTAGAGGGAACCTGGTGTTAAGATACTCTGTTCCTCACTTTTCGTCTTATTCTCGAGGCTTACTACTAGCGCACACTCAAGTGAGGAAATAAAATTATTAAATTATTCGTTCCTCCAGGTGGGAATCGAACCTATAGCCATTAAAAATCAGATTCTGTGCCACTATGACCTAAACTAAAAACATTGCAATATGGGTAATGGTAGGATCTCGTGTTTTATATAATCATAGAAAAAAAATATTATTCAGCAAATACACTCTTTTGATAAACCTGTAAAAAACAATCTACGATCAGAAATTTTTCAAATTTATTCAACTATACATTAATATAACCAATAAAAACCCTAAACCCTAATCCTAAATTTAGAATTTTCTAAGTCCAAATTGTCCAAAGCGATCAATTGCCAGATGTACCTATATTTAGGTAGGTATTGTAGCACTTATCGCGTCAACCCGTCGTGTCGCAAATCTGGATGCATTTGTAGCTGCCCCCGGATTATCGGGCGGCCCTGGGCAAAAACCAGCCGACATAAATTTGAACCAATGATTCATGATTACCGAAAAGTTTTTGCTTTCCGTTCCGTTGCGTTGCTGTTCAGTTAATTATGGCCTTTCATGGCCTTTTACGGTTTTGTGGATGACAAGAAATGGGGTTATTAATACGTGGTGATGTATTTAATTTTTTTCTCTTTTGTCCAACCAGGTTAGAGAGACTTAAATAATAAATCATTTTATTTGTTGTGTAATTGTTCTTCACTTTTTATTTCTTCTAATACTTTTTGTGATTGGTAGAAAATATCACCGCACTTTCTTAAGTAGTGAAACTATCTAGTGAAAGATCTGTAAATTTATTAATATAAGCGACCTTTAGAGTGGGGTCTTAAACAGCGACTATTTTAGACTACTTACAGTAAGGCTCATGTCATTCCGCAAGTTGTCTAAAATAGTCGCTGTTTATTATTATATTTACCCATATTTATGTAACAATAATTCATTCCCAAAGTGGGAATCGAATTCGCAGCCATCGAGTTTACAATCATACGCTGTATTAATATATATTCTTCTAAAAATAAATAAAAAGAATTTAAAATTTTCTCTACAAATCGAATAAAAACACATTAAACCCCAATATTTAAAGACAGTAATATCTACGTAATTTTTCGTCCCGCTAAGTCAGCAATAATCGCGAGTACAAAAAGCAATCCTGTTAATCGAAGTCGGGCCGTTTGTTACCGTCCTACGACCGGCAAATGGACAAATCAGATTATTTCACCCACTATGAGTCTGTAGATAACATTTTGACAGAGTCCCGCGCGATTGATAAGAGATAAGCGATTTCGATATGCATCTGGAAATATTGAAAATTGCCAGATTATAAATATATATTTTTTGTATTATATTTATTATTATTTATTAGTTAATATTATTATTTCCTCCTTCTCGTAATGGGATAAAACGTGCAAGACGAACGAACGAGAAGGTTGCGAGAAAAAAAGCGCGGCGTTGAGTTCGGCCATTCAATACGCAGAAGTGAGATAGTGTGGGATACACCATAAATTTGTTATTAATATCAATGTATTTATATTTAAATTAAAATAATACTCTAGTCAATACTGATGTTCATTATTTAATTGTTTATGTTATTGATATTTTTTTAATGTATAAATGCCTCCCAAGTTGTTAAAGCGTTTTGAATGATGCTTTCTAAGCATTATGCAGTTGAGATAAACTTTGGGACGTTCTAGCAATGGTTGTGGGTTTAAGTCTCATTAAAAATATTTTTATTTAAAATAAAACTGTCAAAATTATAAGGAAATTTAAAGTTTTGCTTATCAATTTTTATTTATCTAATACTTATAAATAAATGATAAAAACAATATCTCTACATCCTATACCTTATACCGTACAAATACAGAGCTATAAATTAAGAGATCCCCGCTAAGTCCCCATAAGAACGCCCCGCGGCGTTGCTCGCTCCTAAACTAAGACATCGGTCTACTCGAGTGCGAATTATCTTAGCCAGATTATACTGTTCGAACATTTTTCTTTTTACCCCGATGAGTTATTTCCTTAAGAGTAATGTTGCTCTTATATCTGACTTAATGCTGATGTGGTGTTCATATTAAGAGGGTGAAATAAATGTTAGATAAATTAATAAAATTGATAGGGTGTTTACTTTATCTGTTACTAATTACGTGGATTTTTTTATGTTTTTTTTTGGTTTGGTTACTATTTCTTTCGTAATTAAATAAAATATTAATTAAAATTTATTTTTTTAAAATAAGCTTTTATTAATAAAGTAAGTTGTAGTAAAATAAAAATTATAAGTGCTTAAGCTTGTATTGTACAAAGATTTTATTTAGTTTTAATTATCTGTTTCTTATATGCGATACAAGTTTTTGCAATGAATATTATATCTATTAATATATTCATAGAGTATTCTGCTTTGCAAATCAAGCGCATTCATTTGATACCCATATTAGGTGGGCAGTGCAAAAATTTGTTATCTGCGGCTCTGTTTCGACCATCGCCATTTTAATTTTAAGCTTACACGAATTTATGTACACCAACAAAATAAATAACACGGCAAGTTAAGCAAAGATTTGTAAAAGTTATCTTCATTTTGCATCAGTTATCTTTAATAGTATTATATTTAAAATCATAAATGTTACTATAGTTTCATATCGATTTTTGTGAGTAGTTTTTATTATTACTATAATTATTTTAGTTAGAGTTTCCATATTTTTTAAGTTTATTAATCAATGCTCTCATTCATTCATTATGCAATTTATTATACTATGTAAGTATATTGCTTTTTCGAAATATTATTTAAAAATTATATTTTATTATTTTCTGTGTGCAAGGATTACTATGTCAAATTTGCAATTTTTTATTTTTAATATATTATATTATAATTGTATATGTATTATAATTAAAATGTATGTTTAAGTATTATTCAATTAAGTTGAATAGACTATTTTTAAGACTAGAAAAAGGCTATTTATTAAGATAGTCATAGGCAACCCAGTGTGCGCTTTGACCGTCATCCTCATGTTTCACTCATTGCGCGTTGAATGGCGAAACTTAACGCCACGTTTTGTCGCAAAGCGAAAATTAAAAATAACTTATTATTCTGAGCGGAAATTCAACTGTTGCGTTTATAGTCCACACAGACACTGTACCACTGCGCAACTTTAGCCTCCATAAGATCATCAGATACAAATGAACTTTTTTTATGAGATATTTTTATTAGATAAATTCTATATTTAGAGAAGAAACTGGAAACAAAACTGTGACCGCGAAATCAATTCATTTTCATTAACACTTACATAGTTCATAAACTAGAAGTTCATAAACTCTAAAAGGAAAGATAGTTTGAAAGAGAAACCGCGGTATAAATGAGCTTTCTCGACTGTATGTCTCAAAAGTTTGAAGACATGCAGAAATTCCGAGAGCTCTGTGTGCTGTGCGCCCGCAGAGCTAACGTTGTATGGAACTAATGACATTCGTAAATTTAATTAAATTTAGATCTTAATTATAAAGTAACATTTATTTTTGTACAATTGTTTAGTAGTTGAGGCGAAGGTTGTGAGTTCGATTCGCTCGCCTTGACTCGGTTTTCCTCACTTTGGTAAAAAGACAAAACGTAGCATTGAGTTTCGGCGTCTTGAAAAATTCAGCAGTAAGTGGGGAACAAAATGTCTTAACACTAGATGCACTCTGTCTACTTTGCCGTAAGCAGGATACAACGTACAGATACAAATCACACATTTTCTTTGATTAGATGTATAATGTAGTAATAGTAAGTAATTTACATTATATTACGCTTGTAAAGCAACAGCTATACCCTCTCTTATGTAGACATAAAAAATTGAGAAAATTTCACCGTCTAAAATCTATTCGAGTATAGCGGTTTTCGTGAACTACGCTATTTAATAATATTTTATATTTTCAATTATGGAGTGAAATTAAATTTCCAAAATTTTGTGGAATAATTGTCCAAATTTATTTACACTTTAAGAAGATACACAAGAGAATAATTTTACACACTCACAGAAGGAAATAAAGAAATTTAAAGAAATAGTAAAAGAAACAGATAAGCGAAACAGATACGTATTAGCAAGAAGATAAGGCTTAAAATTGAAAACAAGCAATGAGTACAATATTAAAACAAGTGAACGTCGCAAGCGATAGTAGCCGACTCTTTACTCGTAGCTAGCAAGCAGGCTACGTCACGCACAGCAAAAAAACTCGAAACAAGTTTATCTTGCGAATGCGCTGCGTGCGGATGAATTATAATAAATATAAATATTAACTTTAGTTTTAAGTAAATTTGAAAATAGAATATAGTGTAGTATTTGTATATATTATTATTAATTAATTTTATTAAAAGTTAATATTCACTACAGTACTCCCCCCCAGAGACCTGGTTAAGGGCGATAGTAATCTGGAAATCTAACTGTTCTGCCGCTTCGTGTCCGCTTCTCAAGTTTCTGCTCCACATCAGACTGAGAGATTGCCTTTGGTGCAGTAACTGGTCTGTTTGATACAGGAACGGCCTCTCGCGTAACATATGCGGGCTTGAGCCTGTCCACACTTACGTTGTTAGGCTTACCAGATATGTCTATCTGAAAATATTTAGGCGTCCTTTTAAGAACCTTGTACGGGCCTGCATATGGTGGTTCCAGTGGTTTGCGGACGTGGTCCTGCCGTAAAAAAACATGTGTCGAGTCTGCAAGGTCGGCCGGAATATGAAAAGGACCTGTCCTATGCCATGACGTGGGCTTCGGCGAGAGTCGTGCCATACTAGCACGAAGACGAGTAACCAGATTTGTGATATCACCTGTCTTGTAATCTTCAGAGGGTGCGAGAAATTGTCCTGGAAGACGAAGGGGCTCCCCGTAGACCAGCTCAGCTGCTGAAGCCTGAATGTCGTCCTTCCAGGCGCTACGGATGCCCAGCAGCACTAACGGAAGTGCTTCCGTCCAGGTTGAAGAGGAATGGCACATGATAGCTGCTTTTAGCTGCCGATGAAGTCTCTCGATCAAGCCATTGGAAGCTGGGTGATATGAAGTGGTTCTAAAATGATGTGCACCAATCATGGCTGATAGTGCCTTGAAGAGATGCGACTCGAATTGACGTCCCCTATCGGTTGTAATTCGAAGAGGGCAACCAAATCTTGCTATCCAACCAGAGAGAAGGGCGGCCGCACAGGAATCAGCTGTGATGTCTTTGAGTGGGTATGCCTCAGGCCATCGTGTGAAACGATCGATGACTGTAAGGCAATACCTGAAATCAGACGAAATGGTTAAAGGTCCGATAATGTCGAGGTGGATGTGTGCAAACCTCGACGTAGGAGTTGGGATTGAGGATAAGGGAGCAAGGGTATGACGGTGAACTTTGCTCTTTTGACAAAGTATACACTCTCGTGTCCACTCTCTACAGTCCTTGCGAATCCCTGGCCATACGAATCTCTGTGTTACCAGCCGCACTGTAGCTGTCCTACCAGGATGGCTCAAGCTGTGTAACGCTTCAAAAACTTGTCGGCGAAATTTCTGAGTAATGAACGGGCGTGGAGAAGACATTGATACGTCACAGTAGATCTTCTGGTTAGAGTCTGGCAAGTCTACCTTAACGAGTTTTAACGATGAGCCTTTTTGAAGCAGACCTAGCAGTTCAGGATCAGTATCTTGAGCAAGTGCCAGAGCCTGGTAATCAATAGAACGACTCACCTCTTCCAGTCGTGACAATGTATCAGCCACTACGTTCAAACGTCCTGGTAAGTACTGAATACTGGTTGTGAACTGTGAAATATAGTCAAAGTACCGATATTGGCGCGGTGAGCATTTCTCCCTATTAATGTTGAATGCATAGGTGAGAGGTTTATGATCAGTGTGAATCACAAAGTTTCTAGCTTCAACCATGTGTCGAAAATATTTAATGGCTTCATAAATAGCTAAAAGCTCTCGGTCGTAAGGACTATACTTCTTTTGTGCGGATGTTAATTTCTTAGAAAAGAAACCAAGAGGTTGCCATACGTTGTTGACACGTTGCTGAAGTACTGCTCCAATACCGACATCAGATGCATCAGTGGCAATAGCTAGTTCTGCAGATGGATCCGGATGAGCTAATAACGTGGCTTGAGATAAACAAGTCTTACATTTATCAAAAGCTTCCATCATCTCAGGTGTCATTGTGATCGGCCTAGCTCCTTTCATCTTGGGTCCTAAAAGCGCAGAGTCTAATGGTGCTTGAATGTTTGCGGCGCCGGGAATAAAACGACGATAAAAGTTAAACATACCAAGGAAACGTCTTAATTCCTTAGCAGTTTTAGGCACGCTGCACTCCTGTATGCTCTTTACGTTCGTTTCTAAAGGTTGAGTCCCAGAACCTGACACTAGGTAACCAAGAAATTTTACCTGTCGCTGCCCGAAGACACATTTGGATGTGTTTATCAAAACACCATACTCCTTGAGCCTGGTGAAGAGTAGTCTGATATGGCGCTGATGTTGCTCTTCAGAACTGGAAAATACCAAAATGTCGTCTAAGTAACCAAAACAAAACTCATCAAAGTCACGTAGTACTTCGTCCATGAACCTTTGAAATGTTTGTGCTGCATTGCGCAGTCCGAAGGTCATGTACGGGAACTCAAAAAGTCCAAAAGGAGTTGTAATGGCTGTTTTGTGGATATCTTCGACGTGTACCGGTATCTGATTGTACGCCTTAACCAAGTCGATAGTTGAAAATACTGAACAATCAGAGAGTTGATAGGAAAAATCTTGAATATGGCGAATAGGATACCTGTCAGGTACTGTGCGAGCATTGAGTGCTCTATAATCACCACATGGTCTCCATCCGTCGTCCTTCTTCTTAACTAAGTGCAGAGCAGAAGACCACGAACTGTTAGACGAGCGGGCAGTTCCCTGTGAGAGCATATCATCAAATTCTTTTTTGGCCGCTTTCAGTCTAACTGGGTCTAAGCGACGAGGTCTACTAGTAACTGGTGGTCCGGGAATGGTTTTGATGTAATGCACAGTATTATGCTTAGGTAGGGAAGACGTACCTGATGGTCTCGTTACCTCTGGGAACTCATGAAGCAGCTGATGGTATTTTGATTCTCCCGAGATGGCTTTGACCGACGCAAGGTCATCGGAGATATTTTCTTTTAGTGCTTGCACTGATAGAGTAGTAGTTCCATCGACGAGGCGCTGATATCTGCAATCTACAAGAAGATTGTAAAATATCAGAAAATCTACGCCAATAATCGGCTTTGAAACATCAGCGATGGTAAATTTCCAGGTGAAAGTACGTCGCAGTCCTAGGTCCAACTGCAATAATGTAGGACCATAAGTGTGAATGACTGTACCGTTGGCTGCCATAAGTTCATACTTCGTCTTGGTACAGGGCGCCTTGGTAGCCAACCGTGGAAAAACACAGAGATCAGAACCAGTATCTATGAGGAAAAGCATTTTTGAAATACGGTCGGTAATAAAAAGACGGCCTGTAGGTAAAGGGCAGACGTTGGCCGCTACTTCCGGCTGCCCAGAGAGTTTTCCGATTCTCCGTAAGTACATGGCTGTACACATTTCTTTGCGCTGGAACCAAATTTAAAATGGTACCAACATTTTTGGTGGGAAGTTAACTTCCGACGATGCCTGGAATGGCTCCGGGAACGCTCTCTGAACTTGAATGGTACCGAATTGTGACGTACCTGGGTCGAGAGTTCAGATACCTGCTTGGTCAGGAGTTGGATCTGCTTGGCCATTTCTTCCAACATGGAGGGTGCAGGGGGTGTGGCCATCGCAGACGTGCTTGCGACTTGTGGTGATGAGGGTGCTATTTCGTGCACCTTGTCTGCCAGGTCAGCTAATTTTTCTATAGGTAGATCAGGCTGCGAAGCTATAACAGTTTGAATATTTTGCGGTAATCTACTAGACCATAATGTTTTTAAAAAATCTTTGGGGACAGACAAACCCGCAAGATCTTGTATGTATCGCAGAAACTGCGATGGCTTGCGATCACCTAGCTGCTCATGCCTCAGCAACTGCATCACCTTCTTTTCCTGAGACGCAGATAATCTTTTAATTAGCTGCGTTTTAAGAGTGATGTATTTATCCGTCTCGGGAGGAGAAATTATAATATCCTTCACCTCGACAGCAAATTGATTGTCCAACTGAGCGGCAACGTAATAAAATTTTGTAGCATCACTTGTTATATTAGATAAAGCAAACTGACCTTCAATTTGTGAAAACCAAAGGGCTGGTTCTTCCGGCCAGAATGGTGGAATACGCACGCCAATCCTACAAACGTTGGATGTAGTCGCGTCCTCCATCGTGTACTAGAGGTCACCTTGCAAAGGTCGTCAAAATGGCCTCTTGCCGTTTTTAATCTTCTCGCCAGCAGAAAACGTAGATATTTAACGTAGTGTTCACTAATTTCGGGGTCACCAATATAGCGGTTTTTGTGAACTACGCTATTTAATAATATTCTATATTTTCAATTATGGAGTGAAATTAAATTTCCAAAATTTTGTGGAATAATTGTCCAAATTTATTTACACTTTAAGAAGATACACAAGAGAATAATTTTACACACTCACAGAAGGAAATAAAGAAATTTAAAGAAATAGTAAAAGAAACAGATAAGCGAAACAGATACGTATTAGTAAGAAGATAAGGCTTAAAATTGAAAACAAGCAATGAGTACAATATTAAAACAAGTGAACGTCGCAAGCGATAGTAGCCGACTCTTTACTCGTAGCTAGCAAGCAGGCTACGTCACGCACAGCAAAAAAACTCGAAACAAGTTTATCTTGCGAATGCGCTGCGTGCGGATGAATTATAATAAATATAAATATTAACTTTAGTTTTAAGTAAATTTGAAAATAGAATATAGTGTAGTATTTGTATATATTATTATTAATTAATTTTATTAAAAGTTAATATTCACTACACGAGCATAACAATAGGTAGTCTTCATTGTCTGAAGGTTCTCGGAGGACAGCGTTTGCTAACATTTATGTATAGTACAAGTAACAAGATATTGGTGAAAATTATTAATATTTTTATAATTTATATCAACTTTTTTTTAATTGGAGAGAAATAGAGAGGCAGAGGGAGATTTCATTTGGCACTCGAAAACACACTATTGATAATACTAGAGGGTCTCAGAAACAGCATGATGACCCACATCATGTATGAAGACGTTGATGACAGTAGACGAAGCAAAAGAGGTATGCAGAGATTATAGCGTTAGACGCTCCGTTTCCCTTGGCTACCCTGCTAGGGACAAAGCTTCTATTATTTAGGAAAGAAGAGCTTTTTGGTAAAATAAGTAGAGTTTAAGTACTAAATAAAATTATCGAAAAAATATGAAAGTACATCACATTTTTATAGTTTATTCTACGTACAAATAATAAACGGTTTTTTTTTATCTGTAAAAGACTCTTGCTTAAATAATTAAGAAAATTTAATTTAGATTTCAATTCTGAAGAGCGGCAACATTTACCAATAAGTGAGCAGAAAGGGAAAAAATCACATAATTATATGCATGACAACAATTAGATGATAAATATTTAAATAACACCAAAATGTATATTATAACACTTTTGTACTGTCAGTTTCTTTGAAACATGTTATATATTAAATAAGTTTAAAAAATTATCTGCATAAAATCACTTTCATCTCAAAATCATATTCTAGGATTACAATTAATATACCCGCTACTTCCTTACAACTTAAAATAAAAAGTAATATCGAGGTCTAAATAGCGAATTTAATACAGCAATTTGCATCGGAAAAGCTATACAGCCTTATAAGTCGTTTTTTCCCAGTGATTTGTTCAGTTTATCTTTAACTTTTTATCTAAATTAGATATGTGCTCGAAGTATTCTGCGTCAGCTAATGTCGCTTTGTCTACAACCCACGGTTTTTACGAGCCCATTTGAGATTAGCGTATAACATTTGAATTGGCAAATCATCTCGAAAGTTCTTTTTTGCGAAAGAAACACTTTGGTCGCTTAATTTTTTTTTTATTTTTCCTTTTTTTCTAGATGTTACTTTTTTGACTTTAAGCATAAGGTGCTCTATTATTTAAAGTATTTTCTTGTTAAATTAAATCCGAGAGTCTTTCTCCCTCCAAGGGGGTTCCAACTTATAGCATATTCTCACGTTTGTGCCGCTGTGCTACGACGACCTCAGCCTACGTGATACAGCGTGAAGCTAATAAAAAAAGCAAGCATAAAAAGTAAAAAAAATACTCCCGTTTTAGAGACTGAGTTGAGACGTTAAGTTACGCGACTCAACGCCGCACTTTGTTCCACCAGGCCTAATCTATACAATACGCCAAATACGAACTCTACTAATAAGTAATCAGATGTTCACAAAGCAAGCTTTCAATTTAGACATCAATCAAAGCTTTACCGACTACCATTAAACCCATTCAATTGTCATATCATGACAAAGTAAATTAAAATTCACTTTGTTCGTTCGTTCAATGAATGAACGTAATATAATATAATAAATATAAGATTACACGGTCCACGGCTCGTGAGGGGCCGGCTGGCGTTGCTGTCATTAAAACAATATTGTAATAGTGCATCTGATTAAACAGCTTAATGACCTCTCTTATGAGTATGTGCTTACTTCAAATAGTTTGTAGAGTAGCCAATGGATAAATTAAAACCAGGAGGGGTTTGACCAATTAAACGAAAAAAAAATAAAAAAAACACAAATTATTTCATATTTGTAGTTTATACAAAATAAATGCATATAGCCACAAACTCAAGTTCAGTATTGAATAAACTTATACTGGATGCGTTAAAGGAGATCTAAAAATACCTGGAATTTCTTAGGAATTAAATATATAGATAATTATCTCTAGTTATAAGTCTAGTTTAAGTAGCAGATAAATATAAAACTGCTTATTAGCTGATAACGAAAAAGTTAAAAAAAAGTATGGACCAAGTGTCTGTAGTGTTTAGTCAATATATAAATATAAAAATATTATAAGTTATACATCTCGTTGACCTACAATCCTGAAATTGGCTTGACTTTTTTTTCTACATACATATACATAAGCTTTACGTTTTTATATAAAAACTAAGAATAAATGACATCTATATGTGTTAAAATACTTATAGTTCATAGTAGTAGACCAGTCTCTTAACGTGACAGATTGTGGGTTCGATTCACACTCGAAGAAAAATTGAAATATTTAATATTTTCAGTTCCTTTCTCTGGTAATGAGGCAAAGCATATCGTTGAGTTCAACTAGTAATTCCTCCAGAATTCTGCGGAATGTCGAAAACGAAAGTAGTTTAACGTTCCCTCTGCGTACCGAAACCTAGGTGCGAAAAAAATATTTATTCCTGTGTTTTAGTAATAAAGTGAACATCCAAATCATTTTAGTGCTCCAAACGTGACTATTTTGTGTGCAAATGCCATTCCATAACATAAATAATATGCATTAATTCAAATTCAGCATAAAATAATTTTAATTAGTTGTGTAATTATGATACTCTCATTTAGAATGACGCTTTACTATGTTCTATTATTCAGTTTTTTAATTAATAAATAATTTTGTTTGATGTATCCTACTAATATTATAGATATGAATGTTTGTAAGGATGGATGTTTGTTCCACTTTCACGCGAAAAGGATTGAACGGATTTTGATGAAACTTTACTGTAATACAGATTATACATCAGAATAATACATAGGCTACAATTTTTGTGAACATTTTGTATAATTTTGGTATATTGTAACTACAGGTTTAAGAAAGCAAAGCCGCTTATGGGCTACTAGTTTGTATATATAATTACTTATTTCGTACATTTTCTTGCTATATTGGCCAATAATTCTAACTCAACATGCAATATCAAATCAAAAATCAAAGCAAATCTAAAACAGACGAAAAATGAAGAACGGCATGTCTTATCATTAGGTTATCATCATCATTTCCTTAATGTGAGATAGATATATTGTTTTTTTCATCTTTTAGCTTCACGCTGTATTCCCCACACAGTATAGGCAGAGGGAACTTAAACACACTCCGTTTTCATTAAGACATTTCCCTTCCTCACTTTCCACCGAATTTTAAAGGCCTGTTAAATGGCGGAACTCAACGCCGCGTATTGCCTCGTTACTATTCATATATACACGTTAAATAGAAAGATAAAAAACAGTATTTTGTATTAAAAGCAGCTATTCATTGTTCTTGTTATACAATAGTATACAGAGTGAATTAAAAAATTGTGTCGAAAAATTGGTGCACGTACAGAGCGTGCTTTGTCTGTACTATTGGGTTACCAGGACACGTGGTGTGTATGGAGATTTGGTGAATTACTAACGGATGCTTTGTATCAAAGTTATTTTGTAATAGTATCAGAGATTTTTTTCTCGGAGGGCCTGGATTTCAGCTTTGAACTGATATATTCGTGTAAAGGTTTTTTAACTTGGTGAAATTTCTGGGATGGGCACAAGACTATTCCACGGTGGGTATGGACTACCCGGCACCCTTTTATACGTAGGCCCATTCTTGTAATTAGTCTTTTTTGGTTCTATCCTATGTTTAAAACATGGCAGACAGAGAAAATGTATTGTTGATACACTCTGTTTTTAAGTTTTTGCACATTTTAAAGACATTAGGTGTTCATCAATACCAGACAAATAAAAAACTCTTAATTGAACTATTGCTTTTATAATCAGACCCTATCACTGCGCCACAATGGCATCGTACATACTTTACATGCTGCCAGACAATTTGCACTGGACTTCTAGGTGAATTAGGGAGTGTAGTGGAACGCTTAGAGGAATTCTCAAAATTCCTATGGAAATTAGAAGTCATTGGCTTCTGCATTTTAAGTTTGAACCAACAACGGTAGCGTTACAGTCACGATTATACCCTTGCGTCACGACGGTCTTCTTCTAATTCTAAAAGTAAACAAAGTATTTTAAAGTAATATTATTATCAAAGTTTACGACATTCGAGACTCGAAGCGTGTCGGTCACGGATGGTGTTCCGACACCCCTCGACTTAACCTTTACATACTTGTATTAGAAAGCTATATTTGGATATTGATATTAAAAAAGGTCGTTAAAAAAAGCTCTTAGCATATGGATGAGTAAAAGTAATCCTTCATTTATTATAGGTAAAAAATATGGTAATCAGAGGCGTGCGACTGTAAATTCCCACTCTGGAGACTTATTATTTCATTTTCTCTCTCTTATATCAAGGCAAAGCGGGGCGTTAAATTCCGCCACTCAACACGCAATGCCTCAAGAATTCATCGGCAAGTGGGGAACGAAAGTGGTTCAATGGGAACGAAGTGTCTCCACACTAGGTTCCCAGAAGCTAAAGCTAAAAAAATATACATACTTTGAGTACTCATTTATGAATATGAGCTGTCCTTTTATATAATCAAATTTGGGGCTGCTGCGATGGATGTGGTTTCAATTCCACTAGAAAATATAAATTATTTTAATTTTATCTTTCTAGTACAAATAATAGCTTCCCACTGTCTATCCTGCTATATGCGGGCCTGTTATAATCAAATTGACATTTTGATTTTTTGTTTGCTATTTATTTATTTTATTAAAATAAAAAAAATATATATAATTGTTTTTAAAAATAAAATGTTACTGTAGCTACAATTTTCTTACCAATAATTCTTCTTCATACGAGTTGTGGAACGTACCTGCAATGACATATTATTTATTATTATTTAAAATACTAAAAGAAACTATTAGACAAACATGTAATAGTATCTAAAATTGCCAACGCAATGGAATAGTGAATAGTCTGGCTCATCAAGGGATGGTTGTGGGTTCAATTTTGGGAAATGGATACAAGATTGTCGTGTGGATCCATCACTAAACATGCATCTCAGAAATAGGAAAAAAGTGGAAAGCAAAGCATCTTAACACTAGGTTCTCTTTATTTACACTGCTATGCCGTAGATCCGTCGAAATATTAATAAATTAGAACGATATTTATCAATTGAAGGCTAGTGCCACAGTAAACGCGACTGTTGTAGGTTCCACTCCCATCCGGAGGAATGAAATATTTTATATTTTCATTTCCTCGTTCTGGTAACGAAGTAAAACGCGGCGTTGAGTTCTTTCACTCAACATGCAATGCCTTAAAAATCTTGGGAAAACGTCTTACTGGGAAGCAGAGAGTTTTAACACTAGGTTCCAAGGTTCCCTCTATCTACTCGCCTACGTGCACACACATACAGCTTGAAACTAAAAAAGGGGGCTAATTCACTTTGATTGTTAAAAACATTTGTTTTAACAGTATGTTAGTGACTATGGCTAAACTAAGCTAAATAATTTCATTGTCGAACACTGACAGTCCACGCACAGCCGAAACTATACGGCGTAAAACGCTGAAATTTATATAATAGATACCTTGGGGATGGTAGGAAATCCATAAGTGAGTATTTCTCGAAATTTTAACTGAGCTCTATATTTATAGAATTTGCGGGCGGATTTCTTTGAAATTATAAAGAAGTACAAAAGAATGAAAAAGTATAGCAAAACTTGTGTTTTATGCCGATTTTTTTCTATACAATTGAACATTTTATTATTCAACACGTTATTCTCTGTACGTGATAGACCAGTTGAGGCTAATAACATTCGAATTTGAAACGCTGTCTGCACTAGCTATCGATTATTATGCGGGTTTAAAGACTGTCGCATAGTAAAAACTAAAGTACTCTTTTTTTAATTTTTCTTTAGCTTAACGCACAAAGCATGAGAGGCAAAGGGAACCTGGGAACTTAGTGTTAAGACACTTCGGTCCCCACGTTTCAGAATATTAATATTTTATATATATCTAAGAGAACCGTAAATGAAATGAATTGAGTCTAGTCGTGGCGCAGTGACATCAGCGTAAAGGTGATGGGTTGTGGGTTCGATTTCTACTCGAGGAAATTAAATAATTAATATTTTCATATGTTTGTCCAGGCAAAAAGAGTAGTACTCGACGAAGCGTAAAACAACGAATTCATAATTTTACTTAAGATATTTTATATTATATATTATATGTTATCAAAATTATCTTTCAGTTTCAGCATGTGATTTCGTGTAATAATTTTACTATTTTTAAGGTTACGTATCTCAAAATTGTAAACACTACAGGCTATGGGTTTGATTTTCACTCGAGTAAATGAAATATTTAATATTTTCATTTGCCTCGCTCTGGTAATGTTGCAAAACGCAACGTCGAGTTCCACCACTCAACTCACAATATCTTCAGATTTCGGTGGAAAATATGTAACGGACTTTCTTAACATTAGACTCCCGCTGCTAATCCTGTGTTATGCGGGATACAGCGTGAAACTAAAAAAAAACTAATATCTAAGCAACAACGATTCAAGAATACATTTTAAATAATATTTACAAACCAAATGCATATTTAGAATAAAATTTAAATTACTTTTCCCATTCGTATGCAGCCAGCGCCAGCATTAAGTGTATCTTTAGTCTCCAGACTGATGATACAACTCCTTTGAAGAAAATCTACGCGGTTAAGAAATATTTTAAATTTAATATATTGACAGACATAATTTAATATCGCAGCTATGTTCAAAGGGAGCTCTTGAATTCAATATTTATGAATATTTTAGTATAAAATCTAACATTACAATATGTGGATTTCCCAGTTTTATTTATACACTAGCGACCCGCTCGCGGCTTCGCCCGTTATAAATACACAATTGTTTATATAGTAATCGAATTACTTTTGAGGCCAGTTGTGGCACATGGTGTGACTGTAAAATGTATTGACTGGTTGTGGATTCGATCCCCACTCGAGAAAATGAAATATTTATTTAAACTTATAATTTCATTTCTTCGCTCTAGAGTAGAGGCAAAGAGCGGCGTTGAGTTCCGCCACTTTATATATGTAAAATTTTGTCGCTCTCGTCTCGTCGGAAAGTGGGGAACGGTGTACCTTAACACTAGGTTCCCTCTGCCTTCCCTACTGTGTGCGAGACACAGCGTGAAGCTGATTTGTTTTTTGTTCAAATTACTTTTTTGTTCTAATAATATTATTATTTCAAAGACAATATCCATAGGTTGAAAACTTAAATTTCAGTCAATTCAATAAATAAATTATTGCTATCTACTTTGTGGAAACAAATACTTTATTTTGAATTTACTTTTTTGTTTTATAATTTTTTTGTTACTTTATATTGATTTAATTGTTATAAGGCTGCCAAAACATTCTGAGATTAGCGGGAACATACACACAAACAAACAGACAAAATATTTGAAATCGTGGTTCTATTACATTAATAAATGTCACTAATAATAAATTTTCTCATACATATATACGACTATATCTTCCATGTACAGACAGCGACCAGCTACAATTTAATTATTTACAAATTAGTTACCAGAACGAAAAAATGAAAATATTTCATTTTTCCGAGTGGGAATCGAACCCACAACCCGTCGCGTTTACAGTCACTAGGCCCACATGACTGGCTTCAACAAAAAAATCTCTCTAAATAAACAACTTTTGAATCAATTATGACGTGATCGATTACAAAATGAAATTTCAACATGATATTAGTAGTTATCGCTTCAAAAGCCGATCCCAAACATTCTTTTATCTCAAGGAAGCTGTACATAAACAAGATATGTATATGTGTTTCCGTTTACAGCTGAGTGAGGTGTTGGAAAAAGAGCACACATTTACTTCAAATTTGTAAAGGGTGTTAGATTTGATTATTATTAAACTTATAATTTTAATTATATGCTGTATATAGCATATAGCAGAGTAGGTAAAGGGAACCTAATGTTAAGTTACTACTTTCCTTACTTTTCGCCCAATTTTGAGACATTGCGTGTTATAGGGCGGAATTTTACGCCACACGTTGTCTACCAGAGCGTAAAAATTAAATTTACTGAAATATAATTATTTCGAAGGATAGAATCGAACGGACATCAAACTCATAACAGTCTTATTTTCAATCTCACTGCGCCAGGGGCAAATCTCAATATAACCACATACAAATGATCCTTTTGTGCCAACATTTTTCAAATAACAATTAATTAAAATTGTATCAAAATATTAACATATTTAAAAGTACGATAAAAGATATGCTTTTTAAAATATAATGTTTCACCTTAAATTTCTTTATTGCCCCGCGGAGATGTTTTAAAGCGTCATAAATTCGTTGATAGGAGCAATGTTTACATTTTCGGCTCAATCTCAAACATTAGGCGGTAGGTGAAATTTATTATTTAATAAATGTCACCATACTTTTGTGGGTGGTCTGAAACTCGGCCAAAGTCTTTATTTATTTTTTTGTATTTTCACTGATAAAGCAGTCTTGGCGCAGCGGTATAGTGTTGGAATGTAAATGTGATAGTTGTGGGTTCGATTTCTATTTGAGAGATTTAAATATTTTCGCTCTGGTAACAAGGAAAAGCGCTGCATTGAGTTCTGCCACTCATACGTAATGTCTAAATAATTGGGCGGAGAGTGGTGAGTTAGTATGTTAACTTTAAGTTCCCTTTACATTTAATAAAGCAAACTAATAAATGATAACTTCTTAATACATATTTATATTGCTGTTAAGCAGATTGAGGCGATCGTGGCGTAGTGGTGCTGTGTCTGGGTGTAATCAAGTTTTATTGGGACATGTAACAATATGATAATTAGGTGGAGAATATTGAACGGAATATCTTAACACTAAATTCTTTCTTTATTCTCTTGACTTTTTTGTAGCAAAAGACATAACGAACGAAATACTTCTATTCTCATTCTCACACCGTCACCCTTACAGATAGATGTAAACAAGGAAAATAAAAATTTATTTAATTGTCAACTTCATTGTTTTCTTCTAATCTTTATCTTTTATCTATCCTTTACGTTTTATATAAGTATAAAGTTACCTTGCAAAGAGGACAAGTCGTAGAATTAGCTACATAAATTGGCTGTAAACCGTTTAACTAGTAGTCGAGATTAATGCTCCCACGATTCTGGAGAATTGTGAGACTCCTCTTTTCCAGCTTCACTTTTTAAATGTTCCGCATTGCAGAATAGACGGAAAGAACAAATTGTTAAAACACTCCCTTCTTCTTTTTCGGCCTAATTCGGCACATTGTGTGTTGAGTTGCGAAACTCAACGCCGCGTTTTGTTAAGAAATAGCCACATGGTCAACATCGGAATGATTCGAACTTGTGACTTCTACCGTTGTATTAAGTATCGAGAATCAATCACAGCATTTAATAAACATCTATTTATAATATCTTATTAATATCACTACGAATGTGCTGCTGTTTGCCGAATACAGCGTCAAGTTTTAAAAAAATAGTTTGGTTTTTTTATTTTTTTCATAGCGAAATGTGTACATTAAATTAAACAAAGTTTATCTTATCTATCATATTCAAGGCTTTTGTATCCTACAAATTTCGTCCTCAATTTAGTTCTTTTTTTGTTAAACATGTATTTTGTTTACTTTTAATAACAATTAAAATGTAATATTTAATTCTGAATAATTTAGATCAAATCAAAAATATACAATGGTCACCCTACCCACGAAGGTAACTGTGCATCGACTTTCATTAATTCAGTGGACATCGTTAACACGTTAATAGTGTTCTAGCGTGAACAAAACACCTAATTCAATGTTGTTTACGTTTTAAGCCTTTGAACTTTATATTTCTTGTGGAAATCCTGTAATAATGTAAATTTGCTATAAATGTTAACTAATTATTATTAGATTATTATACTGAGTTGTCGTTTTGATTAAAAATGTTAAGAATATAGTCCTAGCGTAGTATTATGTTAATTTTATTTTTTGTTTCTTATAAACAAGAAGGCTTGAGGCCAGTCGTGGCGCAGTGGCACAAAGTGTGACTGTAAAACCGACTGGTTGTGGGTTCGAACCCCACTCGAGGAGATGAAATATTTACTTAAATTTATATTTCCATCTCTTCGCTCTGGTGTAAAGGCAAAGCACGGCGTTGAGTCCTGCCACTGCCACGCAATGCCTCCAGAATTCGGCAGAAAGTGGGGAACGGAGTGTCTTAACACTAGGTTCCCTCTGCCTACCCTGCTGTATGCGGGATACAGTGTGAAGCTGATAAAAAAATAAAAAAAGAAATATTTGATGCCGTCGTGGCTGACTGGAAACATGATAGTTGTGAGTTCGATTTCTACTTGGGAGGATGGTTTGTTTTTGTTTCCTAGCTCTGGTAACTAGACAAAGCACAGTTGTGCCACTTAACAAGCAAGATTTTGAAAACTAGGCAAAAAGAAAGAATATTTCATACTAGCGACCCGCTTGCGGCTTCACCCACTTTACTTAATTATTAATTTACTGATATGCATTACTTTCGTTTTCTAACAATAATATTCTATAGTGGAAAGTAAAGTTTCAACCAATTTAATAAACCTTATTAGTTATAGTAGTTAGTTATTTATAGCAATTGGACAAACACACAAACAAACATACGAAAAAAATAAAAAAACATTGATTTTAGTTCTACGAGGTTACTTTTTAATATTTTTATTACTTCTATGAACATATATACAATTTGAACCCCACACGATAGCGTTTAAGCTTAAATACAGTGTAATTGTCATTGTTTCGCCAACTGGCATTTTTCCAGGAAACCATAAATAAACCACGGTATGTAAGTTGAATTCTTTTGAACACTCAACTAAACGATCCGGACAGAACTGAAAAATACACCTGATAGGACTTGAGTGAGAAATATGTGCTTTCCAAGTAAATTAGTGGTTTGGTTAGCGTGAGTTTGACTTTGGAGCTTTTTTAAAAAGAAAAAGTAGTGTCTTTATTCTATGTAAATAAGTATGAGCAGAACTGAATGCGGAAATGAAATATTTGATATTTTAATTTTCTCTCTCTGGTGACGAGGGAAAACGCGGCGTTGAATTCTGTCAATCAACATGCAATACCTCAGAATTCGGCGGAAAGTGGGCAACGGAAGTGTCTTAATGGGAACGGAGTATCTTAACGCTGCGTTCCCAGGTTCTCTCTCCTTACTCAACTTCCTGCTATATTCAGGATACAACGTGAAGCAAAGAAATAATAATTGAGTAAGTTTAAAAAGATAGTAATGAGTGATATCACTAGGCGATACCGCCCGTATTCGAGAATGATCAATTTCCACTCTTAATTATCTAGCCACGTTTCCTTTGTGACATACAGACAAACTGTTCAATGTAGTTTATATATTTGCTATAACATAGAATTGTACTGTATTAACTAATATTTTTCTTCTAAAAAAACTCATTAAGTTAATTTAAGAAATAAGAAAAAATACTTAGATTTTTTTTGTAGTATATTTCCTAGATCCAATCCCGCATCGTGAAATACTTTTTTTGCACAGAGAAGGCAAAAGGAACCTAGTCTCAAGACACTCTGTTTTACTGATCAGAGTGTCTTGGCACTAGGTTCCCTTAGGGTAAGTAAATTAAAATTAAATTATTTTGTTTATTTATTTTTTGTTTTCAGCGTTACACTACATCCCGCATATAGCAGGGTACCTGGGAAACGTGGGAACCTGGTGTTAAGAAATCCCGTTCAAATTATATACTTCTGTTCCGTGCGCCACTACGGCCTCAAATATTTTTTCTACCCTTATATATATTTATTCTCTAATACTTTCATAAATAATACTTATTAAATAAAAAATAAAATTTAATAAGGTAATGTTATTATTTAACCAAAAAATATAAATTTACTAAAGTTCGATTTGTCTGTCTGTACATCAATTTCTCATTATTGATACGGAACGTCAATTATTAGGGGTTGACAGAGCTACGGCTTCGTTGCGCGATAAGCATGTCACTTTACTTATTTCTTTGATAAATTGTCAACCTTATCTATAATATATAAAAACTATTAATATTATTAACGCTAGTAAATGAGATAAAATTTTGTAAATAGTTTTCAATTTCATGCTTTTTATCATAAGTAGTGACTACGTTCTCCCCTTTTCGTAGAAATATTATAAAAAGTGGAGATGAGGTCAGGATAAGCCTTAATAGAACTGAAAAGAAAATCTACCGTTAAATCACAGTTTCAGAGGCACAGGAAATCAGGGAACCTAACCTAATCTTTTGTCAAATTTTCGATAGATCTTATTGAGTGGCGGTACTAAAAAAGGGAAGTTGGGAAACACAACGCCTTAACAGTAGATTCCTTCTGCCTACCTGTTGTATTCACCATTGAATACAGAAAACTTTCAATAACGCTAATATAACAACGTCTACAGATATTTAAATATTTAGACTCAATCTGACAAGGTCTGGAAGCTTTTTTGTTATCTTACAGGCGAGACGAAACAAAAATAGTATGTAGTTCAACGAATAGCTCCTTACTTCTCTATTTATACAAACATAACATCGTTAACTTTGCTATACTCGTACTGTAACTGATATCTCAAACACCTTTGAATATATTATTTAATATAATAATACCTTGGCTCGTGATGTGTCTAGTGGTTAGAACCGTTTATAATTGTGANTTTAAATATTTAGACTCAATCTGACAAGGTCTGGAAGCTTTTTTGTTATCTTACAGGCGAGACGAAACGAAAATAGTATATAGTTCAACGAATAGCTCCTTACTTCTCTATTTATACAAATATAACATCGTTAACTTTGCTATACTCGTACGTATCACTTTTTTTTTCAGGCCTTTGTGACCATGGATTCGATTCCCACTAGAAGCAATGAAATATTTAATATTTTCATTTTCTCGTTCTGGTAAAGAGGCAAAGCATGGCGTTGAGCTCCACCGCTAAACACGCAATTCCCCCAGAATTGGATAGAAATTGGGGTACGGAAGTGTCTTAATAAAAACGGAATGTCTTAATTCTAAGTTCCCAGGTATCCTCTGCCCACCCTGCTATGAATACAGCGTGAAGCTGAAAAAACTATATTTTTAAATTGAAAAGACAATCGATTTAACAAACGGCTAGCCATCTAATTTGAGCCCAATAAACTATCCAATACATCACATAATATAAGAAAGTGTTGCTTGATTGACAAGGGATCTCCCCCGGGCGGGCGTCTGCCTCTTATTTGATTGCGACACGAGAATTGTATATTACTTTCTTTATCCGTTTTAGTTTGAAATGTCTTATGTCTATGTTCAATTTTCAATGTTTTGGAGAGTGAGTTGTGTATAAATTTTTAATGGCTTTATTCTCTATCTGCTAATATTATAAAGTTTATTCAGATGAACGCACTAATCTCTAAATTAAAATATACCGATACTTTGCATTGAGTGGCGTCACTAAGCGCTCCGCCGTGTGCACCGGGACGAGGAAATAAAAATAATATCAATTGAATCATTCCCCGAATGGTAATCGAACCTAAAACCATCAAGTATCAGTCTGACGATATCCCACAGCGCTATGACAGCCTATAAATTTCGTTTGAATTCGCTAGTCTCAGGAATGGTTTGAATCTTAAAGATATTTTTATATACAATTCTTAATTTTTATGTTTGCATATTTTTAAATTTTTTGGAATGCCGGAACACAACGCTGCGTTTTGCCTCACCAAATAGGAAAATGGCAACAACTTAAATTTTAACAAATTATTAAATCTAAATATGCATAATATTGAAAATGAAATAATTGAAATAAAATCAAATTACTAAAATATCTAAATTATTTATATTTTTCTGTTGGACAAAGTCTTTGGATATGGATTATTGGAATTGGATTCCTTCGCTCTAGAAACGTATTTATACGTCATTTAAATAAACTAGATATCAAACCTACACCACACTTATAATAAGTGTGGGTTCGATGCCGGACTGCTGGAAGTATGGGATACATGACATATAAAAATAATATTACAAGCAAACAATTTTATTTGACTTGCAAGCTCAATGACCCATTTCCCAGAGTCCGATTGAGCTGAAACTTGAATTACGACATCAATTCTGATGACAATAAAAATACATATAACCGATATTATTAATTATACAAAATGGCCACCATATTAAATGAAAGGGCTTGATGTGTCAAATCCAACATACCATAAAAAACTGAAATCTCTGAAATTAATATTATATTTTATTTTTTTATAGTTTGTTTACGTTTCTGCCATTATGCTTGGCACGTGTCTATCTATATGCGTATTATCGCAATAGATAAGTCTCAAATTACAAAATACGCCACAACATATTATGTTTCCCACAAGAATGTAAAAAAACTAAGAGTGTTGTTTATATTGCATTACATAAGAGTCTTAAACATGACGCTATATCAGCACATAGCATAGAGTAAACAGAAGGAACCTGGGAACCTAGTGTTAAGACACTCCGTTCTCATAAAGACACTTCAGTTACCTATTTTACACTAAATTCTTAAGGCATTGCCATTTAACATTTCCTCGCTCTGACGAGGAAATTAAAATATTAAATATTCCATTCCTCCGAGTAGGAATCGAACCCACAACTGTTGATTTACATTCGTGTATTTGTTCCCCTGCGCCACAACGGCCTCAACATAAAGTCATTATCTATAAAAATTTGAGCTTTTTTTAGAGAAATTGCACAATAGTTAACGGAACTCAAACCCACACTTTGTCTAGCTCGGAAGCATTCCTATGTTTACAACATTTTTCCCTTATTGTGAATCGAAACCACAATTTGAAACCATTCCAAGACAGTATATACTTGTAAATATTTTCTTTGTCGCAGTGTTTATACCTGTTTTCTTAAAAGCTCATTTCGATGATAAAGGAATAAAAAAATAAATAAACAGCTCTACAATTTCGCGTAACTCTCTTGGGATATCCATTAGGAAATTACTTATGATATTATTGAACAATCTTGAGGGCATATATCGGTCAAAATAAATTGAGGTAATAATCTTGTTATTATATTATTTCTCCAGGCTGATTAGAGAAATTGCGGCGTTAAGCTACGCCACTCAACACGTTGTGTGAGAAAGCGTAAGTGTAGAGGAAAGTGAGTAGCGAAGTGTCTTTACACTATAGTATCTCTTATATAAGTCACAATTAAATAACGTTGAAAGATTTCGAATAAAGGCGTTGGTATATCATCCTGTAATACAAGTAATGAAATAAAACACAAAAGATAAAATTTATGTAATATTTCTTCATTTTATATAATCGATCATCGCGGCTGAGGAGGCAGCGTCGCGATGGTTGTAGGTTCGTTTTCCAGTAAAAGGACTGATAATATTTAAATTCACATCTCCGGTTTGCTAAGATAGCGATGTTGTGTTCCGCGCTACTTAATACTATATGTCTCGATACTTGGCCGAATGAAAAACCTAGGGAACAGAGTATCTTAACACTTGGTTGCTTCAGCCTACCCTGCTATGGAAAAAGCTATTGTACTGGAAAAATAAACGTTTTTGGCTTTACGAAACTAATTTTATTACGTTAGCAATTTTTCTTGAAACTTATTTCACTACTAGAACTTATAGAAGTCACTTTTCATCTCCCCATACATACTTTAAAACAATATATTTTACTTTATAACTGTACTTAGGCATTATTCATCATAATACGACGTACATAAAGTGAATAAGTAAAGAAAAAGATCGTCTAGACCACGCGACGAAATATTTTATGAAAGAATTTGCCAGGTCGCGCCTTTATAGTCTATAGTTATTTAAAATTTATTTTCAACTATCCACTTCTTATCTTTATTCACGTAATTTTATATAGCTTCACGCTGTATCCCGCATATAGCAGGATAGGCAGCGGAACCTCGTGCTTTAACACTCCGTTCCCCATGGGGAGCAGACCCACCATGGATAATACTATGCATATCACTTATAATTTAAATACCATAAAAATTAAATTCCATATTTACTCTAGTTCTTCTCTTCTTGTCTTTATTCGGCGGAAAGTGGGCAATGTCGGACGTGTCTTAATGAAAACGGAGTATCTTAACACTAGGTTTCCAGGATCCTTCTGTCTACTCTGCTATCTGCGCGTTAAAAATAATTTAAATTAAAAATTAAAATAAAATTTGCTCTGAAAATAATTTAATTAACCTTATTTAATTACTTACAAGAAGTTCCAGGCAGCCATTAGGCTCTATTTATAGTAAAAGCAAAACATTAATAATTCAAACACTTTCGTGTGTAATAAATTAAGTCCTGCACAGTCGGTGGGTAATCTCAAAATGGCGGCATACGTAATACTTCAACATTTTATGGCGCAAGTAAAAGGGAAAATGCGGGTTTTACTGTCATTGTTGACATAATAAAGCAATGAGCTTCACGCGGAAACATTTAGGTTGAACACTTGTTATCTAATTATCAATATGAGATGGAGCATGTTATATATTGGTTAGGGTGTTTTACGATCATAATATTCGTTCGTATGGCTTAGTGGTTGGGGCGCTTAGACGGTTTCCAAGAAGCACGGATTCAAGTACCGTTATGTTTTTCTTTTCTTTTTTTTTCACTTGACGCTGTATTCGCACATAGCAGAGTAGGCAGATGGAACTTGGGAACCTAGTGTTAAATATTTTTTTTTTATAAATTTTTATATTTATCTTTTCATCATAACTTTTACAACAGACTCTTATGTTACTGAGTGCCTCATATATATTCAACATACAGATGAAATAACTGGACTTAGAAAGCTGACATTTGATGTGTGGGTTGATTAAGAAGAGTATGTGTAGCACTAAGGTAGGGTTTCTCAAAAGAAGTTGCGGCCGAAGTTGAGACCAATCGTGGCGCTGGTGTACATGCGTGCACATGTAAACGTGACAGATTATGGGTTCGATTCCTACTTGAAGAAGTGAAATATTTAATATTTTCATATCCTTGCTCTGGTAACACGGCAACGCGCGGGACTGACTTCCACCACTCGACATGCAATGCCTCCAGAATTCGGCAAAAATGGAACTGTTGGAACGGAAATGTCTTAATGGGAACGGAGTGTTTGAACTCTAGGTTCACCTCACTATGTGCGGGAAACAGCGGTAAGCTAAAAAAAAGTTGCGAGAGTTTAGTATAGCACATTAAGCTAACATAACTTTGTCTGCTTAAACGCTACATCTCCTAACACAGACCCAGCAGTCTGAATATTTCCCTGTACTTCCTGTATGTCACTTCCTGGAGACGTAGCAGCCTTGTTTGACATGTGATGTTTCTGTGCTTCCAGTGCAACCAGTGTAGGACCGTAGTGACCGAATTTCAAAATTACACATTCATGCTTTTTCTTGTATGCATTACTGGGTACAATGCACGGATGCCTCGTGGTTTTTCTTTTGTTGAATTTATTCTTATAATGTTTTGTATGGAAAGCAGGTTAGTTTTTAGTTTTTGAGCGTTTTTGTTTGGTTGAAATATGGTGAATAAACATATTTATATATGTAAATATTAATCGATGCGTAAGCAACGTTTTGTTTGAAAAAAGAGAACAATATGATTTCAGCGTTTGTCAGTATTTACCAAATACAAAAGTTATCGTTAATATGTGTCATATTTTAGATATGAGTAACTAAATTCGGTGATAGAGGATTCGATTTAATCAAGATTCAACGTAACGTTGGGTAATGCCACCCAATACCTCTCAATAATGTCAAAAAGAAATGTAGACAACGTAGAAACTTAACACAAGGCAGTCAAAAAATTCAGAATATCACATAGATACTACAAGGCCGTCGTGGAGTAGAAGCACAAGCGCGTGACTGTAATCGCGACATGTGGGTTCAATCGCCACTCGGGACAGTAAATTATTTAACATTTTTATTTTATCAAAGCGCTGCAAGAAACTTAATGTTTTTTCACTCAATTTACAATGCCTCAAGAATTTCTGCGGGATACAACGTGAAGCTATAAAAAACTATCTACGCTGTATATATGCAAAGTACAAAACCACCGTGATGCAATGGGACACTGACTCTTAATACTATGGTTATTGGCGCGATGTCTGCTCTGGTCGACTAAGCGCGGCGTTGAGCTCTATTCAATGTCTCTACGCGTGGGTGCAATATCAACCAACCCTGCTATACGGGAGACGCGTGAAAAAGCTATAAAAAATGACGAGCTAAGCCATAGGCAATTTAATATCAAAATCACCCTATAATATCCTCTTTCGAATCAAAGTTCAAGCTGCCTGATTTCTGTTTGAAAAATTAGCCACCGACCCTTGCCTTCGATGTAAGTTGCGTAAATCATCACCCTTCTAGGAACCCTACCGCTATTTACGAAATGACCGACCTCCTATTAAATATCTATATATCATACAGGGACCCTAAGTAACTTAACTGGGAAAACATTGAATTTTCTCTAGCTATTTCTTTTTTCTCACATAGTTTTTGCTTTAGAGATAGAATTTAAACTACTATATACTAATGTAGATTCAAGTTTCATTTCAACAGTTTTAACATAAGAGTGTGTAAACTTTTAAGGAAAGTGAAATAAATTTATTCAAAATAAGAGGTTATATATTATATTTTTATGCATCAGTGAACTTCTGTTATTCACCAGTTCAATAAAGTGAATGCCAGACTGGCCCAAGACACATACTGACCTTTTTTACCAAATCATTAAAACTGAACTGGAGAGAGTGTTAAATAATGAGACATCACTTCTGTGTACTCAAAAAGTTAGCAGGCATGCGTAAAAAATAATGATAAACCGTTCTTATAAACAAAAAAATATATAAAAAATATACGCGTTTTAACGCAGCGGTGCAGTGTCTGAGTGTGTATGCGACGGTTTTTGGTTCGAGTCTTACTCGGAAATTTGAATTATTTTCGTTTCTTCGCTGTTTCTCCGATAACAACAAAAAGTGCGACGTTGAGTTCCACCATTCAAGACAATGTGGGAAACGCAGTAAATTTACACTATGTTTTCACAGCCTACTTTGCTATTTGCGGGAAACAAAGTAATGCTCACACACACAAACACATAATAAGATAAATTTGTATTTAATAGATTTATTAAAATAACAGTCAAAGCACGGCGCCGAGTTCCGCCACTCAACACACAATGCCTCCAGAACTCGGCGAAAAGTGGGGAACGGAGTGTCAAGCCTAACCTGCTGTGTGCGGGATACAGAGTGAAGCTAATTTATTAAAAGTCACCTATATGTACCTGTATTTAATATTTTAAATTATTTAAACAATAAAGACAACTTAACTTTTCACATAATTGTCATTATAAGCTAAAAAGCTATTAAGATGATGACTTCCTCCTTTTTAAAATCGTTTAAAAAAACAAAAAAAAACAATCAATCTATACAGCTACTCCCCAAAAACAAAACCATAAACAAAACTTAACTAAACCATACCTTCTATAATAACATTCAAACAACACATAAAAAGAACTTAAAATCACATACAACCAGCTATAAACATCCACAATTATATCCCTGACAGTCACATATGACAGTTGGGAAGTTTGCTACCCTTCTATCTTACCTGCCCTACATGTTACTTGACACTCTTAATTATTAACGAGGATTGATGCTGTCCCAGGAGTGCGCCAGGACCTGCCGGGACTGGCAAGGACTTCTATGGTGGTTGATATAGGGTCTATGTTGTAATGGAATCTGATCCGTACATGCCTTTTCGAGATGTAACTCCTAACGATGGATTATCTGAGTGTTAATATGAATAATTTAACTTGATTTGAGGTATTAACTTTGTTTGTGATGGTACTGTAGTAGGGTACATTGTGTAAATGAATAAGTTGTGGACTCAAAATATTTATTTAAAGATTTTTTGGTGAACCATCAATGAACATAAACATTACACTGGACAAGTGGTAAAATGCAGAACGAAGAAATATTTTAATTTTTAGAAAACATATAAAAAAATTAATCTAGCAGAATTTGAACCAGCGTTTCTTGAAAACCGTCTAAGAAGCGCGTTTTCGAATTCCAAGTTCGAACCAAACTTCTATGATTAATATTTGTCTATTCTTCATTTGGAACACTTTAATATTTGTGACAGAAACTTAAGAACAATGAATGATATTTCTTCTATTAAAAATATGAATACAATGATTTTTTTATTAAAAATATCGAAAATGAATATTTTTGTCTTTTAACATCTACATAAAAATAGATAAAAGAAATAAGAATTTTCAAGATAGTAAGTAAGGAAAGAGAAAATAAGCTAAATAACTGACATCGTCATAGTAAATATCTCAACGATTAAAGTAAACAAAGGAGCTTTTCAAAAATATCTTTTTTGTGAAATACCTCGTAAAAGATGAATTCTGGAAACGATAAGAGAACACGTCTCGTCTCACACTAAGTGTGGTTCAAGTTATGAGATGGAGCGTTTTTAAATGAATTTTGGTTCATATAAACCTTATTTAAATTTAATTTTCTACATTTTATAGTTATGAACAAAAACTTATGACTTAAAAATTTATAACTTATTTAAACATTTAAAATAATATGCTCGATATATAATAAATAATAAGTCAAACTATTCAAAGTTGAACAATTTCATTTTGACGTTGTTTAACTTGAGTTTAATTTGAGAAAGGATTAAGCTTTAGACTAGTAACCTATTATAAAATATTATGTATATTGATGATAATAAAAACTCTTATAAAGAAGAATAAAATATATTTTAATAGTCAGTTTCACGCTGTATCCTAGGGTAGGCAGAGGGAACCTAGTGTTAAGACACTCTATTCCCCACTTTCTGCCGAAATTTGTAGTCATTGAGGCCAGTCGTGGCGTAGAGGCACAAAATGTGACTGCAAAATCGAGTGGTTGTGGGTTCGATCCCCAATCAAAAAAATATTCAAATCTATATTTATTTCTTCGCTTTGGTGTCGAGGAAAAACGCAGCATTGAGTTCCGCCACTCAACACGCAATGAAATATAATTTATTATTCTTTATAGGTCTTTACTATGTATACATTAGAATTTTTTGTATGTCCATTATTAGTATAATTATTTATTCCTACAAAAACAACAATTGGTATTTAGGTTATTTAGCCTTACTGGCAATAGTATGTGTCTATCGCACATTAAACACTGAGGTGTGCAAAGAGAGGACAGAGAAGCGTCTTTCCGAAATACCGCTAGCACTGTGGGTTATAAGGAGGAACTTGCCTATTGCAGCCGTATGCGTGAAAGAAAGGGAAGCTAGACAGCAAGCTGGTGTGTTAGCTGTGCCCTAGTCGAACCCACAATCATCGCGCTTACAGTCACACACTGTGCCGCTACGGCTTCACTATAAAAAAAAGCAAATACAACCAACACTCATAACTTGCGCCACACAAATTCGTACCCCCGTCACCTAGCGGCGCGTGGCGTCAGGCGCGAAATAATTTATTACATTTCTTAAAAGCCATTACCGGGTGACACCGTCAATGGGCCGTCACTCCGCCCTCCGCAATTAGCATGAATTTTATAATGGTACTGCAACACTGCACTTAAACTCACTCACAAAGCATATGGATGTAATTTTAATAATATAGCTACTTTTATGTATGTATGTTCATGAGGCCGTCGTGGCGCAGCGACATAATGACTAATGGGAAACGCGATGTTTTCGATTCGATAGTGGGTTCGATTACCACGCGTACGCACTCGTGGGCATGAATTATTTTTAACCGTTATGCCGTTTAGAAAGTTGTATAATACGTAAATTCTTATTTTCAAGTGATCCTGTGGAGGTGGTCAATGCTATCTTTTGTCTCATCAGATTGGCGAAACGAAAATAATATATGTAGGCGTAGACGTTGAATTGAGCGTCGAGTTCCGCTACTCAACACGCAATGTCTCGAAAATTTCGCGACGCGTTGGGAACGCAGCGTTTTAACAATAGGTTCCATTCGCCTACTCTACTAAGAAAGTACTTTTTTCTTAGTAACCCTTTCTACTACTAGATTGTAACCCACATCTATTACAAACACCGAGTACACTACCCAACTGTTCCACAATGGTGTCTAATACAGTAACAAAAGACGAAACCTATAACTTCATCAATCTATAATTAGCAATAGAACGCCGGTGGTCGAAGCAAATGCATCCATAAGACGCCTATTATGAAGATTTACGAGAACTTACGGCCGTTCCTAAACAACTGGATGGAAAAAACGTTTTAGACGTCGCCATTTTATTTACGATCACTTACCAAAGTAGTTCCTAAGCAAGTTAAGTGTGATGTAAAATGTTCCTGAAATAATATGTTTAAAGTGAGGTGTTCAATTGATATATTAAAAGTGGTGATAAATCCTATTTAGAGATAATATTTTTAAGATAATACGAATATAGGGATGTCATGTCTGAATTAATGGAAACGGTATTTGAATTTATGTTCATTAAGTTTGTTTTATGGTTTAAATATTGTGTTTTAATATACAGTAAGCTTACAGATTAAAACTGTAAACGCGACGGTTTTGGGTTCGATTCCCAAGCGGAGATTTTGTTTTCTCGCTGAGGTAAGAAGTTAAAGTGGCGTGGCATTGAACTCCGTCACTCAGTGGACAATGTCTTGAAAGTGGATCAAAAATGAGAAATACTATTTTCCCTTCCCACGCTGAAATTACAAAAAAAATTAGGATTACCATTACAAGATCATTATAATACAAAAAGCAGTATCAATCAAAATCAAATCTCAATAAAGTACATAATTATATAGACTTAAAATTAAATCTAAACAAAGTAATAATCTATGCTGTTCTTTCTTATTTATTCACTTGATAATTTATTAAGATAATGTTGTAAAGTGCTAAAGCTGGACAGAGAAAAGACTGACATTAAGTTCACCTATACATGCATCATCTACAATCTACATACATATACATATTCTGTTTTTTGTTGCATTATTATTTCATAAGCAGAATAATAAATAAATAAATATAAAAATAAAAGCTACCAAATACTCGCTCAATTTTCCAACAAATTCAATTACAGTATTTACTATAAAGAGCTTAAAATCACCAATTTTATTGTGCAATATCTCTTAAACCTTAATAACGTTATGTCAAAGTAATTCTAAAAGGAAATCAATCCAGTTATCAAATCTAAGAAACCATGTTAATACATGTCTTCTTAGCTTATCTTGTAATCAATCTGACACCATCCGTGATTTGGGTCAACAGATTTACGTATACCGACTACCTTTTAGGATATTCTTATTTACATAATTTTAGCTAAAGGAATTTAGTCTCTATTTTGTCGGTATTAGGCTGATATTTCTATGATATAATTGTTTCGTGTAAAATTCGTATGTTACTGATTGTTTACATTCGTCTGGTGAATGTCGTGAAAACGTCGTCATCAAGTTGCAGTTGCTTTTATTGTGTGTTGTATAAAGTGTTTTTTTTTTTATTTTACTGGCTTTTTACATGAATGATGGCTTTCCTGTAATATTGCTTAGGAATGAGGTAGGATTTTGGATAGAAGCCAGTCGTGGTGCAGGGGCATAAACGTGCGACTGTAAACGTGACAGGTTGTGAGTTCGTTTGCCAATCGAGGATGTGAAATATTTAAATATTTTCATTTCCTCGTTCTGGTAATGAGGCAAGCAGCGTTGAGCTCCGCCACTCAACATACAATGCCTCCAGAAATGGGGAACGCAAGTAACTTAATGGGAATGGAGTGTTAAAAAAAGTTCCCAAGTTGCCTCTGCCTACCTTGCTAAGTGAAATATAGATTCCGTCTGATTATTCTGCTAAATATGAAATTATACATGCAATATATGCAATATAACAATTTTTTAGCTCTTGGTTTTTGAAGTATACATCCTGTAAAGTCTTTTAAGAGATAGCCTTTTAAGAAGTACTAGTATAATGTATTGAAATCTAACATCATATTTAGATTAATAAAACTAGAAATCACATGTTTTAAATTTCAAATATGCATTCGACTGACATTTAAATCCCAAATAATCTCATAAACACATCACAACACTCAATACACACCTCTTCCCTTGCTACCTTCCCTACAAAATTAAAACTAATTGAAAATGAAAATACTGAAATATAACTTAACCGAACAATACGTTAAACATTCTACCTTTGCTTTGCGAGAACAATGCCATTCAACCCATATTAAACTCACAACGCTCATAAACGAATCGCCTCCAGTAAGTACTTCGCTTACATATCAAGAAAACCAACCAAGCTAAAATGATTCTTATATCTAACGAAGTAGAAACAAACGAGGGATCAACATTCGAATCCATAGACAATTAAATTGTTTTTTCTTTTATTACTAATGAGATCGTCTACAATAGTTGTCATTGTGTCATCCGTTCGAATTCACTTCGCGCAGGAAGTCGGTAGTTTCATTTCCGAGTAGGGTGTAAACCTACATACTGTATTGTTGGCCATTGTTCATAACGCCTTTGTGGTGTCTTTTAATTTGATTATTGTGATACTGAAATAAGTTAGTAATTGAGTATCGCCGCTGGTTGCGTTTTGAGCATGGATTTGAATTTTGTACTTGCTTTTATTGCTTAATTAGATTTTTGTGTTTTTTTTATTGTTTTTAAAGAGGAAAAACTGTAGATTTAAAATATTAGATATACTATAACCAATTGTTGCATGTTGAAGGGCAGAAATCTTCACCGCATTTTATGATATCTGATTGGATTAATTTAAATTGAATTGTTTTTTCTATCAATCATTGCCTCGAGCTTGAATCGAACCAATATCTATAGTTTTAGCATATTATATAACTTTTTCGTTCATTAAAAATAGTTGCCGTAAATGCCGTATTACGTTAGTCTCACATATTAATGTATACAAAAAAATGTGCTCAAATTACTCTCCACTTAAAAAATATAAACCAATAAATTAGTTCCACACAATCAAATTCAGATTATCACGTTAAAAAATAATCAGTGACTCTACAGCAGCACTTTCCAATAATTTTCAATATTTTGAAAGACCAAGTGCTGAGCAAACCCACCCGCACCCGTAGCCGACCATCCACCATCCACTACCACCACCACCATCTACGAGTGAGTATCGCAACATTAACAAACAAGTCACAGTCCCGCCCGCCTGACCGTCACGGCCTCGTTAGCGCTGTAAACAAATTAGATTACCTAACGATGTAGACGGTTGTGTTTAGTTAGCCACTTTGGACTTTATGGGTGATAGTGCCTATTGGAGGATGGTGACTTTGGGCGTTTCAGATTTAAATGTTTGCCATATTTTACATGTTTTAATTGGTTTCATTGAAATATTATGTTTTATGTACGTTTACGCCCAATATTAATAACCTATCTCCAACGTCAATCTTAGATTGTTTCATACATCTATCCAATCTCTAGATTGAAAAATATATGAAACAATCTAAGATTGACGTTGGAGATAGGTTATTAATATTGGACGTTAGAGGCCAGTTTGTAAACCGACTTATTATATATAATAATTCGAATATTTAATATTCGAATTATTTTAGTACTGCCGCTCTGGCAAGAAAAGCCAAACTTAAGTGACAAGGCAAAGCGCGGCGTTTACTCGACACGTAATGCTTCCAGATTTCGGCGGAAAGTGGAAAGTGAAATGTTTTAACGTGAAACTAAAAAAAAATGAGTGTTACATACGACATCCCCAATATAGTTGACGTAAAATAGTGTTATACATTTAAATCACAAAGACTCGAATCTACAACCCTATATTAAATACTGCTGGACACTCAACTGCCACACACAAAGGTATTCCTCTAATGCAAATGTAAAATAAATATACCTATACAAAGCTGTGAAAGTCGAGCTTAAATAGGTTTTAATGCCTGTTCCTTTCAGAACCTCTGAAGATTTCCATCTTTTGTTCCTCCAGCAATATTTGCATGGAAGAAAACTACAAAAATTTTATTGCCGCGTTAGTATTTGTCTTATTTGTCTTCGATTTTATATTTCGCACAATTTATTGTGTAATTTTAATTAAAAATTACTTATTATGATTAAAAAATACTGATATGTACTATGAAATCGTCGTGGGTAAGGGGCAGAAGCGTGCGAACTTAAACGCGACGGTTATGCGTTCGATTCCCACTAAATGAAGTATCTATTATAATATTTTCATTCCCTAGCTCTGAAAACGAGGCAAAAGTACGGTGTTGAGTTCCACTACTCAAACACGCATTTCCACAAGAATTCAGTGCAAAATTGGGGAACGGAGTGTCTTAATAATAGATTCCCGACTAGGTGCAAATAAAATTAATCATTATAAAATTGTATATTCGATTCCCCGCTTTCTACCGATTTTTTTAAAGGCGTTGCGTGTTGAGTAGCATAACTCGACGCCGCACTTTGTCTAAATTAAAATAATATTAAATAATCATTCTTTTTTTTTACTTTTTTTACATTTTCGCCCCACGCCACGAGCGCCTCCACAAAAATTGATGTATAAAATAATAATAATGTTATTCATCAAATATTTTTGTAAATTTTTAAATCACATTATAGTACTATAAAATGTAATGTAATTGCCAGTTTTCCTGAAACAACAGACGAGTGCCCAATCACGAGTAAACCACCATAACAACAATTGTTGGTTCAACATCAATCTATACGTAGAATATTAATATAGCTGATCGTTGACTGTACATGGAAGATATAAAAGAAAAACTATTGACTTCATTTATAAAAGCAATAATAAAATAATATAATATTTATTAAAATAATGATTTTTAAAGTTTTTGTCTGTTTACATGTTTGACAGTTTGTCGTCTTGTGTTGTTTGGTTTGTATTTTGGTCAACTTTTTTTCATATAGGATTTATTTGAAATAGAATAAACCCTAAATATGAAGAAAAGTTCATAAATCAAACGAAGTCGTAAAATGATCGCTAGTGTTGTAATATAAATGTGGGGATTAAATTGTGCGTTCATAATTAAATTTTCATCGCATATGTTACATTATATATTCATAAAATTGATAAAAACACGCTAATAAAATGGAAACTAATTTTTAACGCGTATATTACGCGTTAAAAATCGGTATCGGACTTGCGGACGAGAAAACCGCAAAAAAAAAATATTTTTGTTGTATAAGAGCCCACTTAAATATTTATTTTAATCTGGTTTTTCAGTATTTGTTGTTTTAACGGCAACAGAAACGCATCATCTGAGAAAATTTCACAGACGAACAAACAGACAGCAGAGTCCTAGTAATCGCAGGTCCCGCTTTAACGGACCTAAAAACGGAACGGAAACCTAAAAACTTAAAATGTCCTAATACAATGATACCTACATACCTATTAAAATATAGTAGTCAAATGTACCCAATGTATGTATGTCTGTATATGCGGTAAAACACGAAAACTCGATAAATTTTAAAGTGCTCCCGTAACGCCGCGAGCCATGCCCCGCCAAAATACGCCTGTGGGTTCGTTAGGCTGTGTTTTTACATAGCCTGTCACCGGCCAGTAGTGGCTATAAATTAATAAGTAGATTTTCTACTGGCTTTTTGTCTGAGAATTTATGAAAATTTTTAGTTGTATGGATGCTTATAATGTTTGATTTTCCTTTGTTAGTATTAAAGTTAGCAATTTAAACTGCTTTTTTTTCTTTTTTGTAAATTAAATAAAAAAAATATCGGTTCTCTACTATTTTGTCTTAAACAGATTCATCCAAAACTATAACATTAAATCCTTCCCCATTTCTATAGACCCATGAATCGTCATGGGACAATCCGTACAGTCATCGGACTGTACGGATTTTACTGTAGTCTTAATTCAAATTCTAATGTAATATAACTATTTCGAAAGAAAAATTTCCCATCGAAGCAAAAATGAAAAAAAGAAGAATCACAATCAAAAACAAAAAATCTATTTTATATATGAATAAAACGATCGAAAAACATAGTTCATAAGATACTATATATACATTTCAGTGAAATTCCAGTGACATACGTACCTACACGTCGAGTGAGGAACGAGCTTTAATATGCCTTTATTGTGAATTTTAAACCCCTTTTGAATTTGAAACTGCAAATGATGCAGGATTTTGAAAGCCCGATAGCATCGCGAACTTTTCACTGTATAGCGGTGATTCCAACGTAATGGGTCAGCTTAAATTAAAATCTTTTTATTGTAGAGAATAAAGTCAAACGTAAATTATTCTACAGAAAAAAAAATGTCTTTTATCGAATTTTTTTTGTGATAATTTAACAACTTTTTCTTTGTTACCGCACTGTATTTTAATTTTTAACAGTTTAAGTTTGAGGCTGTCGTTGCGTAGTGGCACAAGCATTACATTGTAAACACGACGGTTGTGAGTTCAATCCCCATGTCGTAGAATGGAGTATTATTATTTTTTTAATTTTGTCACTCTCGTAACAAGGCGTTGAATTGCGCCACTTAACGTGCAACGCCTAAAAAAATGCAGCGGTAAGTTGGGAACGAAATGTGCTAACATTAGGCTCTGTCTACTATGCTATATGCGGGATATAGCGTAAAGATGCCCATATAGTGTAGACTGTGGTGGCTCGTTATAATACTTGTCTTTCAAATTAAAGTTAACGGCTTCGCATCCCGATTTAGATTTATATATAAAAAATAAATATTTATCACCTATAATTTTATTTTTAATTTTGTAAAATAATAGTAAATATTTAGTTTTGCACTATCGCTTTTGTACAAAAAAATCTAACAATTTACAATTGCGTTTAATACTTGAATTTAACAATTTAATTGCTTTATATAAAAAAAATCAATCTACCTTGTAAATTCATAAATAGTACAAGCTGACACGTCTATTTAATTGTAAGGGTTCCATTCTTTACCATTTCACAGCAGAACCCTAACGAATTAACTTCCTCAAACATTACAAAGTAATACAGCATACACTGTAACCGCGTGTATTAACGACGCCGTAAATCATAGTACTAAAGAATAATTTTAGTTAAGTTTGGAATCCACTGGTTTTTTTTATTGGAAACAGACGGAAATATTGTACGACACTGTTTTTGGATGATTGTAAAAGCTCAAGGGAGTATTAATTTAGATTAAAATGTTACAGATAGACGTTTGGTTTCTATTATTTAATTATTATGAAGTGTTTTTTGAGGTTGCTGTCTATTTAAATATGTTCTAATAATCTTCAGTTAGGGAGTGTTTTTATTTTGTTTACATTCCGTTCCCCGTTATCCTAATTTTCGAGACATTGGTATTGAGTGACGGAGCTAAACGCTGTGCTTTGCTTTGTTACCAGAACGAACAAATGAAAAAAAATCATTCCTCAGACTGGGATCGAATCCACAACCACTCATTTACAACAACATTACACATGCATACGCCATAGGTATAAACATTTTATATATCGACAAATAGCAGTAGAGCGTTATTACTGGCCATTTTTACGTTCAATTTTATAGCTTACTTTGTGAAATGTACTATAGATCATTGCCCGTACTACAGGTACTACGGTAATATTACTCTATCGTGACGTCTTAACGTGAGTTAACGTGTGAATGACACGCGACTACACCATTGAAAGTGAAATATCAAAAGTGACATTTGCAATTTTGTTACGTCGTAAACGGCTGATGTATGAAAAGTATGTAAAAACTTGGTTTCTTGTAAGTCGAAATTATTCTATATAAATGTGTCATTGCTCGAGTTTTTGTAGTTCGTATTGGTCATTTGTGTTAAGTTACGAATAAGTAAAAAATATATACTTATATTGCGTTATAAAAGCCGTCGAGGTACAGTGGACAGCGTCTCGCTATAAACACTTGGATGCGATCAAGTGGGTACTCGAGGATTTCCTTATATTTAAAAAATGTTTTCATTTGAGAGATAAAACGTCGAGTTCTATCTCTTAACAAACAATGTCTCAAAAATTGGGCGGAAAGTGGATAGAGGAGTGTCTTAACACATCCCTATCCACATTCATCCGAGGCTCCTTTTTCAAAGTTTAAAACTGTAGGGAGATTTTACACCAACCAACAGAAATACTAACAACATAAGTAAGGTAAGATAAGATAAAATTACCTTATTACTTTATTATATTAATATAGATTAAGCACACTAAATTTGTAAAAAAATATTTACACTACAAAATAATAAAACGTTACTTCAATAGTTACATCAACGTAAATAATAACGTTAGTAAGCGCTTCGCATATTTTTTTAACTGGACTTTATTTATGCACCATTTCCGTGAGGGGACTTTGACAAACGCCTGCAATTTCTGCTTCCGTCCGTACAAATTCTCTATAATATATATTTAGTTACCTGCTAGCTCGTATAGTTAGAATTTGGCAAATAATTCTAATTACTTTCATTTTCTTTTAGTTCCAGTCCCCATACCCGTGCCGTCCTACTTGTACTACCCATTTTTTAAAATATTGCGTTTCGAGTGCCGGAACTCAACGCCGTGCTTTGTCTAATTTCCAGAGCTTCCCGTAGAATTGATACCATTGACAGTTCTATGTTAATATTTGAGAACTCAAAATGGCTTAATTAATAAAAGCATTTTTAACTTTGATTTTGATTTTAATTTTATTATTAAAGAATGTAGTTTTAAAAATCAATGTATTTTCGATCTTCTACATATTGATCGGATAGTTAATTTATAGTTTCCTTCAAACCATTGTTTATTACATATCAAAATGACAAATTTCATGCTTTTATAGTACAGTTGGGACATTTTTATGTGACGCGGTCGATTGCACGCGGTGGTTTCCGAATCAGATTCATATGCTTAAATTTAAAATGGTTGGTTGTGGGTTTGATCCCCACTCGAGGAAATGAAATATTTATTTAAATGTATATTTTATTTTTTTAGCTCTGGTTGAGGTACGCCACTCAAGCCGCAAGGCCTCCAGAATTCGGCGGAAAGTGGGCAAAGGAGTGTCTTAACATTAGGTTCCCTCTGCCCCCACTGCTGTGTGCGGAATACAGCGTGAAGCTGTTTTATTTTATTTTTCTCAAAAAAAAATCTCTAGTCTAATTTTCTTTCCTATTATTATATGTAAAATAAAATTTAAATATGCAAAAAGCTGTCTGTCTGTCTGTCTGTCTGTCGATATGTATGTCCACATTTTTCTCCGAAAGTACTGAACCGATTTACTTAAAAGTTTCACCAATTGCTTTGTTCTAACTCAACTTAACTACTAAAGTTTGTTTTTTAAACATTTTTAAAGTGTTATTCCACACTAAGGAAATCTGAAATCTAAATAAGTACTAAAGTTTGGTTCATCAAAATCGGTTCATTAAAAAAAAGTTATCGTCATTTGAATGAACTCAAGGCATTAGTTTACCTGCGAATGTTATATAGCAATCGCGCTGGTAAGATTCCTGGCTAAAGAATGACATTCGAAACGTCTTGGATATAACCAACTGACTGTTGATAAAAAATATATATTTTTGAAGCACTATTATACAATATTTTATACAAAAAAGTAAACAAAATTGAACTGTTAGTGGAGATTACCTTCATAAATCTTATGATTTATGAAGGTAATCTCCACTAACAGTTCAATTGTTATCCACCACGAACTGTTATCAGTTAAATTTAAATCGTAATTAATTCAACACAGAGATAAAGAACGATTTGATTTTCAATGAGATATCAAGTAAATACATAGATTTTTTGGTTCGTTCGTTCGTTTGAAATAAATCTATATAAAAATGTGTAACTAATTATAAAACTGTACAGGAGTTAATATGCAAACATTATAGTTATTCTACAAAGAATATTATGAATAATTAATTATTAAATATTTAAGGCTGTTTCTTAAGCAGTACATTAAATTATTAAGTGACATCAGCACATTTAACAGAGCTTTAAAAAACATAACACAGGTAAAAAGAACGTTATTTTACAAAAATATATACATGTAATAAATAATTAGCTTTATGTATATTTTATGAATATCAAATATCAACGTTGGTCGTATTTTTTAGTTCGAAACAATTAAATTAAATTCTTATAGAAATTACGATAATGTCGTAAAAAAATCATATTAGAATATTACAGATTAAAGTAATAAAAAAATCATATTAGAAGTCATTATAGTTGTCAATCAATTCTGCTTATTAAATCAATAATCATGTATTTTAAGCGGGCGAAGCCNTGGTTCGTTCGTTCGTTTGAAATAAATCTATATAAAAATGCCTAAAAACATCCTTTCTATGTGTACTCTGTAATAACTACATATTTATCAATTGTACATTTAGCTAATAACTGTGTAACTAATTTAAAAATTGTACAGGAGTTAATATGCAAACATTACAGTTATTCTACAAAGAATATTATGAATAATTAATTATTAAACATTTAAGGCTGTTTCTGAAGCAGTACATTAAGTGACATCAGCACATTTAACAGAGCTTTAAAAAATATAGAAATAACATAGGTAAAAAGAACGTAATTTTACAAAAATATATACATATAATAAATAATTAGCTTTATGTATTTATATTTTTATGAATATCAAATATCAACATTGGTCGTATTTTTTAGTCCGAAACAATTAAAAATTCTTATAGAAATTACGATAATGTCGTAAAAAAATCATATTAGAATATTACAGATTAAAGTAATAAAAAAATCATATTAGAAGTCATTATAGTTGTCAATCAATTCTGCTTATTAAATCAATAGTCATGTATTTTAAGCGGGCGGAGCCGTGGGCGGGCCGCTAGTAACTAATACATAAATAACTAAGTTGTAAACTTCTTCTATAAATGACAGTATTATGAATTATTTCTTTAACATTTTGTACGGTCGTCATCTGCAAAGAAATTAACGCCCTCCAAATGAATCTTAAGTTTTAATTAAAAGGACAAGTCACTGCTTTGTAGCTGTCTTCAGAACCGCCATCTGATTTATATCACTTTGCAAGTACTAGTACTGGAAAATTTCTAGCTGTATTTCTAGAAAATCCTGACATTTGGTTGTTCAGTGTTGGATAGATCTTAGTGTTTATTTATCTTCACGTTGTATCAATGGAATTTGATAGGTCATCATTTTTGAGACATTGTGTGTTGAGTAGCGAAACTTAAAGCCGCGTTTTGTCTTATTAATGGAGCGATCAAAATAAAAATAATTCATTCCCTCGTGTGGGAATCGAACCCACAATCATCGCTTTTACGGTTAGATTTGAGGCTCGTGGTGCAGCAAGACGGCCTCAAGATAATTTTAATACCTTTTTTAAATAGTCACCTATTCATAAAGATTTTTGTAGGTTTTAAAATTATTTTGTGAGGAAGTTACGTCAGTTAAACTGCTGCTGTGTTTTGTTATGCAAAACTAAAATAACTATTTTACTGATTATACCAACTTACTGGATATAGAAAAAATATTTAATAATTTTCATGAAGTGAAACTACCACAATAAAATTTGCTGATGTCAGACACGACTGTCGCGGGTCTCTCGTGGATCAGCGTGGTACTGTGCACATGCAATCCTACCCTACCAATATCATACGTATATGTAAATATATGTTTGGCTTACACGTAAAAGCTATTAAACGGATTTACGGAAAAATTTACAGCAATATAGTTTATACATAACAAAAACACAGGCAATCATTTGTATAAAAATAATAATATAAAAATGTAATATTAATTGACTGTAATGTATTTTTGTTTTATCTTTGCGCTGTATTCCGCACACAATAGGGTAGGTAGAAGGCATCTAGTGTTAAGACACTACGTTCCTCAGTTTCCTTCGAATACTGAAAGCATTGCTTGCTGAATAGCTTGCGTTTCCTCGACACTTGAGCGAAGAAAGGAAATATAAAATATTTCATTTTCTCAAATGGTAATCGAATCCACAACCTGTCACATTTACAGTAACGCGCTTGTACCACTGCGCCACCATCGACCACCATATAACAATTATTTCAAGCCTTGAAAGCCGCATTTACAATAAAACTAAACCGACACAACCTTCCAAAGCATCAAACACCACAAGTTACCTACAAAACGTGTTGATACCACCAAATTAATTAACAGCCGCACTCCGGCGCCGCGTGTCGTCACGCCGCCATAAATCAATCAACTGACCAGTTCATTTGTGAACTCCCTAAAGTACTGTCTGTTTTTTGGCTTCAGCGGTCTCTGTATTGGAGGTTTGAGTCTTTTTTTTAAAGTATAATACATTTGTCGCCTTTATTGGTTGTATAAAAGTAATATAATTTTAAAGCATACAGTAGTAGTTGTACTGTATAACCGTCATTACAAATTTTGAGTTAAAAAACTTAATTATATTATTTTTATTAAGGCCCTTAAGTGTTGAGACTTTTATTCTCTACTTTCAGCCCAATTTTCGAAACATTGAATATTTAGTCGCGCAACTCAACTCTGCGCTTTGTTTCCTTACCAAAGCTAGGATGTTAAATAAATTTACTACCCCAAATAAGAATACAAACAAACAAACATCACATTCACAGTCTAATGTTATGCCGTTGCGCCACAACAACCTTCAATGATACTTTACCCGCAATTAAACTATCTAATATAAATATTTTTTATAGCTTCACGCAATATTCTACATTTAGAAAGATAGGCAAAGGGAACCTGGGAACCTGGTGTTAAGACACGTCGTTTCCATTAAGACACTTCTGTTCTCCACTTCATATAAATATAAATCATGTTCTAATATAAAATTAATTTTCCTATTTTTCCCTAAAACAATGCAATAAAAACCAGCAATAAGTTTTATGATAAGTAATATTACTGTTATTAAGGCTAGCAACACTCCGCCTTTACGTCTTACATCTGTCCGAGTATCGTTATAGCGATGGGGTATAACTGTAATAACCGTGGCGCAGAGGCACAGTCGTGACTGTAAGCGCGACACGTCGTGAGTTCGAATCCCACTCGAGGAAATGAAATATTGAATATTGTCATTTCTTTGACCGAAGCAAATCGAGGCATTTAGTCCCACTCAACAAGCAGTAACTTCAGAATTAAAGCGAAAGTGGGGAGCGGAGTGTCTTAACACAAGGCTCCCTCTGCCTACTCTGCTACATGTGGGATGTAGCGTAAAGCTGACAAAAAGAAAAAAAAACTACTGTACGTTTATAATAATAGGGTATAAGCTGTTATGAATTCCCGAATACATAACCATAACAATTTGTAATCGTTCAACACTTAAAATGGGCTGTTTAATAAAAACAAATGTTTAAGGAATTTAATTTAAATACTGTTTTCCGAAGAGAGGGATGTTTATGTTTCGAGGGCTGTATTAATTTTTATTTTATTCGGGAGAAAATAATTCTTAAATATATAAAAAACAAGCAGATACTAAATATCTTCATTCTCTATCTGTGAGATAGCATTCATTATTAGATTACTATCTGAAACCTTATTCGTAACCTGTGAAACAGGCCCTAAATAATTTATATATAACTAGTTAAATTAATTTTATCAGTCTAGTCTATATAGGTGTACAATGAAAAACTTTTGAAAAGAGAGAACTTTGTGTCAAGACACTCCGTTCCTCATTTTCTTTTACTGAATGAAAATATATAATACATTTTTAATGAAAATAATTATTACAAAATCATTTACCATATAATTATTGTATTTACAGTAATACTTACAGCGCTTTTTAATAATATTCTTATATCATAAATTTGAAAGTGATGTTTGTACCATTTTCGTGGAAAACTACTGAACTACCAAAAATATATCTTATACAAAAAAAAACTGTACAAATTGTAATAAAAAAAAGATAAGTACTTCTTTAAAAAAAAATAAGTAAAAAAAATACAAGTTTCATCCAATAAACTACATTCAACTTTTACATGTTTCAAAGTAGAAAATCTAGTGATTTAAGTTCTAAATTATTTTCTCAGTAAATGAGAAACTCGACGTCCTTAAATAAAGGTTATCTAGAAATGAGCGGAAAGTCAAATAACCGTAGTTTAATCGCGGCGCCGGCGACATCGGGATTTCCTTTGAAATTTTACGATAAGTCGAATGTCGAAGTGAAATAAGAAGTAGCTGTGTAAATAAAACTACAAGATGCAAGTGTTACTATGTTTAATGAATTCTTTAAATCGTTAGTTTTTTAAAATAAATGAATTTTATGCAATTATCGACCGCTCAGAGAATAAGTCATTTTTATTATTTCGTTCGGATAATATGACAAAGTGTGGCGTTGAGTTCCACCAGTTAAGAACTCAAGATACAATGTCTCGAACGATGTGTTAGAGACATTCTATCTTTTAACACTAGGCTCTCCCTGCGTATCCTGCTTTCAGCGCCGTTAAGTTAAAAACACTATTTTTAAGTGCATAAAAGCAAGTTTCACGGATAATAGAATAGGCTGAGATAACTAAAATTGGAACCCCGATTAAGTTCGACAATCTGGATATGTGATTTTTTTGTTATGCCGGTAATATCTGCCATAAAGTTTATTTCTAAAATTCTGTTTATACATTTTCAATAATAAGATACATATTGTACATTTTCAGGTACGCCTCAAGTTTCTTAAGTTCAAATTTGGATGGAAATCCATGAAAAGAACTCGTATATAGCGTATAAGACATAAGAGGTACCAAAAATTTCGCCACAATCGCGATCCTTGAGACGGTTCGAATTCATTGCTAATGTTCCCATTGTTCCTAGAGTAAGCTCTTAGGTCCAAAATAAAGGAACACCGATAAGCACCACCCAACAAAGCCTAAGTTAATGAAAGATTGCGATATGGAACCTAATGGATTAAACACATTGTGTTGAAATGAAAATAGTAAAAAATTAAATAGGTTATTGCGAAGCCTGTAAATTTCAACCACACTAATAAATTAAAGATCTTTAAGGAGAACTTGTCTGTTATTTTATTTATGATCTTCCTGTCCACAAAAAAAAAGCAATATTATAGACAAACCTAATTGAAAAATATAGAGAGAGAAAACATTTTAAGCATTTATCTGACCTCAACCTGACATAAAAAATTGCTTAACGAGTCTGAGCAGATATCATTGAAAAGCTCATAATCCACGACTTTCGCACGTTTTAAGGGAAGAAAAGATTTATTTTTGTGCTAGCTGAAGGAATCCAAACTACATCGATTAAAGAGCTGTAAAAATATTCCCCCGAACGACATTTGAACTCCCACCATATTAAATCTAACATCACAACTACACGATAGCCTCTACTTACCTTCAATGTTGTTTTAGGATTCATAAATGTTTCAATTCAATTGCCATTGTTGAACAAACTTGGACACCGTTATTACGAACCAATAAGTAGTGTAAGGATTTTAATATGTTATTAACTTTAAAATGTACGCATCTATAAGTCAAACATCTCTTACCTTCCTTGCAATAAAGTTGCATATCCCTTAAATATTACGCAGAAAAACGTTGCTCCTTGAAATGGCAACCATTTTAAAAATGCCGTTGCATTAGCAAAGTTTGACGATCACTGACTCTTTAGTTTTAGTAATAAGTGCTTAAATAGTTCGTTTTCGGTCTTACGTTCCTTCGTTTTCTGGTTTCGCCGAAGACAAGTCTTTGAGTGCACGGTCGTCCTTTGCCAGCTTTACGTCGGTAGGATGCGAAGCTCCTTATCGTTTCCTAGTAAAATGCATTCGTAGTACCTCATAGACTATAGTTACTGCGAAAAAATTTACATTGTTTCGCAAATTTGCCGCAGTTTTTGTGTGGTTCTGTTGAAATATTTTCTGTCTTGGAACTAGAACATGCCGGTGTGCTACAATAAACTAGTATCTCTAAGAAAAATTGTAATGAATGTACAGTTTGTGTGAGCGTTTTTTAAATCTTTTTGCATCTATTGTAGTTTATATGATTATCTAATTCAATTTTGTTAACTTTCACCATATTTAAGTAAGTATATTAAAAGGTAGGTATATTTTGAGTGACGAAATTCAAATCGACTGGTTGTGGGTTCGATCCCCACTTAAGAAATGAAATATTTATTTAGATTTATATTTTCATTTCTTCGCTCTAGTGTCGAGGCAAAGTGCGGCGTTGAGTTCTGCCACTCAACGCCTCCAGAAATCGGCGGAAAGTGGGGAATGCAGTGTCTTAAGACTACATTCCCTCTGTTGTGGGCGGGATACAGCGTGAAGCGTGAAAAAATATACATAAATATAGTACATTTACCCAAGTCTTACCTATTTATTACCATATTTAACTCCATACCATATGTGAAACGAATGTTTCACATAAAGCTTACCTGCAAAATAGAAAACATGTTTTAATTATATTAAAGCGTGTCAAAGTGCTTCGTTAGAAGGGAAACGGGGTTGGGGCTGTGATGCGCTTTATTTAAATTACCGAAAAGATTAAATTTTCCATATCAACGAATGGTAGCTTTCATATGCAAATTCCGGAAATGACGTCAAACAATGACAAAAATTTTTTTACGGAATTCTTAGAGGTTTTTGTGACGCAATGCTAGCATCTGTGTTTTGGCGCTGTGGTTGTGAATTTCTTTCTATTATCCCGTAAACACGGCGTTAAGTTCCATGTCGTAATAAGCGAACTCTAATGTTGGCGTGAAATGAAGAAGTGTCATGACGGTAGGTGCTCTATCTATTTCGCTATATGGCAAAAAGCATAAAGGGTTATTTTTTTTTCTGTATCCCGTACACAGAAGGGTAGGCAGAGGGTGTTAAGACACTCCGTTCCTCACTTTCTGCCGAATTCTGGAGGCATTGCGTGTTGAGTGGCAGAACTCAACGTCGCGCTAAGCGCGACGTTGAGTTCTGCCACTGCCGCGCTTAGCCTCGACACCAGAGCGAAGAAATGGAAATATCAATTTAAGTAAATATTTCATCTCCTCGAGTTCGAACCTACAACCAAACGGTCTTACAGTCACACTTCGTGCGGCTGCGCCACGACTGGCCTCAATAATAATCAGGTTTTAATGTTTTTGTTATTTTACTAAAATCTATTCACCAATCAAAAACAGTAAGTTAAACACACTCCATTTGATCATCTGCGAATAACAGCCCGAAATGAATTACAAAAACATTTGAAAAATATAACCTATGCAGTCGTATATTTCAATTGATAGCTTTTCAGCTATCTCTCGTGGAACGATTTCCACGGAGCCCATTGCTTTTGTTGTATATCTATTCGGTTTATTCACAAAACTGTGAAAATAAAACATTCAACGTTTATAAACAATACGCGGCCAATGCGGTATTTATAGCTATTGGTCGGCAAATAAAGAAATAACTAACTATAGGGTTTTTTGATTTTAAGTAATTAAAAATGTTTTATTATTGAATATTAGTTTTCTTATTGTTGAAACAACGAGTGGTTATGAGTTGAATTTCCAGTCAAAGGAATAATTATATTTCGTCTATTTTCATTTTTCTGTTCTAGTAGACCAAGTACAGTACAGAGTTCCACCATTTAACACGCAGTGTCTCGAAAATGATGAGTGGATAGTGGGGACGAAGTGTCTTAACAATGAACTAATTCAGTTTGCACCGCTACGCGGGAAAAAGCATGAAGCTGCTTTGATTTATTTTTTATTTATATTATAATATAAAGAAAAAAATCTAGATTCAGCGGAAAGTAGGGAACGGAGTATGTTAACAACAAAACTAAGTTCATAGGTTCCTTCTGCGTACCTTGCTATGAGCGGAATACAGCACAAAACGAAAAAAAAAGAATTGACATTTTTTCATCGCCATATTTATTTTTACTCCATTTTAAACTGAAAACTCGTAATAACTTTTAAACAACAAAGTTTCAGATATCACCTGCTTCCCCACAAACTGTTGAAAAAGCCTTTTAATTTTAAGTACGGTCCTCGCGAACTTTGCAATATTTTTATCTAGTTCAGTAGGCACCGAAAAAGGTTTTGTTTAAAGTGCTTCAAAGAGTTTATAAAAAGGGGCAAAATCTGTTACGCTTTCAGGTTATATTCAACTGAGGTTAATGTAACTGTCCAGAGACAGTAAACACAGCTGTTACGGCTACCATTGTAATGGAATCGTGAAACAAAAAGTTTGTTCGTTAAAATGGAATGTTTAAATTTATTTAATGTGGAATTTAATTTTGTATAGTGGAATGTTAATTTAAAATTATCAAATTATATACATATATATATATCTTATATTATAAGCTTCACGCTGTATCCCGCACATAGCAGGGTATGCAGAGGGAACCTAGTGTTAAGACACTCCATTCCCCACTTTCTGCCGAATTCTGGAAGCATTGCGTGTTGAGTGGCAGAACTCAACGCCACGCTTAGCCTCGACACCAGAACGAAGAAATGGAAATATAAATTTAGGTAAATATTTCATCTCCTCGAGTGGGGATCGAACATACAATCAGTCGGTTTTACAGTCACACCTCGTGCCGCTGCGCCACGACTGGCTTCAAATATATATTTTTGTGAAATTATGAAAGTTGCATAATTTATTGAGAACTAGCGACTATATAATTGTCTATTTTAACTAATTTGAATTAATGTTGTGTTTCAATAGCAATATCATTTTAAAGTCATTATTTATACATTGAAAACTAAAGTTTCTGTCAATGATATAAAACAGTTATTATGTAAGAAATTGGTCGAGCAAATATTTTATATTGATATGACTTTTTTGTTAAACTATTTGCCAAAGTGCAATAGTGAAAACTGCATTTAAATTGTTTAAGCGGTTTCTGAGATTAGCGTGCACAAACGCACAGACAAACAAATATAAACAATAATAATATTTCTTAGAAGACATATAAATTTTAAGTTTATATATTTTTTTTGTTTCCGAAGTATGGAATTATATTTTAAGCATTTAAAAAAAATTAAGTACCATTTTAAAACGATAACCGATAGTAGGGCCAACCTTTACTAAAGTGCACTCCGCTAAGCGAGAATGAAATGAAAGTTTTGCTCGAGTTTCGTTTATTTCCTTTCGTTTTGATTTATTGTTTTTGGTACAAACGTTCTTTGAACTCGAATCGATGAGTTACTGACAATAGTTGGGGCTTCGAAAATATTTGGAATATCGACAAAAGTTAAAGCAATAGGTGGATATTAGTTATTTATATTGTTTCTGTTCTTTTTTGTTGCGCAGCTGGTATGTATCAAATTGGGGAAATTTATACAATAAAGGAAAGCTAGAATTTGTCTATATAAACACTACTTCACATATCTTGTTGAGTAGTGAAACTCAACTTTATGTCTTTCCAGACCAATGAAATAAAAATTACTCATTTCTTCGAGTGAGGATTGACCTCTCAATCATTGCATTTGCAGCCAGAAGCTGTCCCACTTCACTATTATGGCATCGTCTTAATTTTTAGGGTTCCGTACCTTTTAAGAAAAAAGGAACCTTTATAATATTACTTCGTTGTCCGTCTTTCTGTATGTCTGTCCGTCAGTTTATCAAGAGCCTTTATCTAAGGAACGCTCACAGATATCAAGTTGACGTTCAAACCATGTACTCAGATCTACGGTTCCCTGATTTCTTGAAAAAAAAAATGTATTTCTACATTTACTTAAAACAAATCTAATATTTCTACATTTACTTAAAATAAATTTATATCGCAAAGACCATAGTATTTCGACACTATAAAGGGGATAAAATGTATAATACAAAATATAGGCGATTAATCCGGTTAAAATAGTTTCATTTAAAAAAAATAATAGGGTACTTCCGGTTAGCAATAGCTAAGCTATAATTATGAAATCTACAGAGAGTACTAGTTCAGATAATTATATAAAAACTGTATATTTATAGTCAAATTCTAAAAAAATAATGGCCTTAAAAAGGGGGTAAAATTTGGTATTAAATTTTGCTCCCTAGTTCGAGTGAGGATCAGATGCAATGGCTATGATTAAGCTAAGCTTGAACTACAGAAAAAGCTCGAGACCTCCAATTTCTTAATTGCAATGATAAAACGTAATTCTATACAGTATTATATTAGAGAACGAATGAAATTTAAGTTATTTATACGATTTTGAATGAATCTTTTTCATTTCCTATCTTAGGTAACAAGGCAAAGCGTGACGTTTCTACAATAAACAATGGGAACGGAGTATCTTAATACAAGCTTTCCTCTCCCTACCCTGGATACAGCGTGAAGCTAGAAACAAACTAGGAATATTCTTTATCCTAACAAATCCTATATATGTACTCATATATCCTGGTAAAGAAAACATAGTGTTAAGACACTCCATTCTATTTCCATTGCGTTAGGTTACATCCAACAATAAACTTATCAACATACACACTATCGATGGAAGTGTCAATAGAATTATAATTAGAGCACGCGCGTATATCAAGCCATATAATTGTACTGTCTCGAACAACAAAGGCGTGGACTAAATCATGTTCTAGTATGAATAAGCTATGGTAATATTCGAATTAGAGATTTGAGGCCAGTCGTGGCGCAGGGGCACAAAGTGTGACTGTAAAACTGACTGGTTGTGAGTTATATCGTTATATATAGAAATATTTATTTAAATTTATATTTCCATTTCTTCGCTCTGGTGTCGAGGTTAAGCGCGGCGTTGAGTTTTGTCACTCAACACGCAATGCCTCCAAAATTCAGCAGAAAGTGTGGAGCGGAGTGTCGTAACACTAGGTTCTCTCTGCCTACCCTGCTATGTGTGGGAAACAGCGTGAAGGTGATACACTCAAGTGTAAATGTGATGCCTGTGGGTCCAATTCTTAATCTGGAGAATTAATTAAATAATATTTCGCTCTGGTAATAAGATAAAGTGAGGCGTTAAGTTCCACTACGCAACACGTCTTGTATCTAAAAATTAATGAAAACTGAGGAACATTGTATTGTCTCAGAATCTAGTAGAGTACCTAACCTAGTAGAGTAGAACTAGGTTCTCGCTGGCTATCCTGGATATATGTGGGATGTATTTTCAAGCTGAAAAAATTGCATATAAATCATAGCAGCTTTGTGATGATAAAACATAGTGATATAAATCTCTGTTTTGCCCTTACCATGTTAGCTAATTATTTTTATTTTATAATATATTGCGTGTAACAATTTTATTTCTTTTAAAGTGGGAAAGTAAATATAACAGCATTGGTCATTAAATACTTATTAATATTTATATTTATTTTATATAGCTGTAGAGTTTATTTCGCTTACCGATCTAATCTCAGGAAGTACTAATTCAAGTTATAAAAAATATTTTTGTCTTGGATAGTGCATTTATGGAGGAACACTATTATATTATGTAAATTGTTTAAGCCAGTCGTGGCGCAGCGGCACGAAGTGTGACTGTAAAACCGACTGGTAGTGGGTTCGATCCCCACTCGAAGAGAAGAAATATTTACTTAAATTTATATTTCCATTTCTTCGCTCTGTTCGTTCGAGGTTAAGCGCAGCGTTGAGTTCTGCCACTCAACACGCAATGCCTCCAGAATTCGGCAGAAAGTGGGGAACGGAGTTCTTAACACTAGGTTCCCTTTGCCTACCCTGCTATGTGCGGGATACAGCGTGAAGCTGATTTGATTTAATTTTAATTTGTTTAGATGTAATCCATTGTGGTTGCAACCACAGCTACCTCCTCCTTCCACTCAGAATGTATCGTGTGTCCCACTCAACAAATTATTTCTATTTGTTATAAAATGTGAAAATTGTAAACAAATTAAATATATTTAAATACGTTTTCTATAATTAATACAAAGATGGATGTTAAGTCATACTATTTAAAAAAATCTACTACTATTTATAATAAAAAAAGTAGTGAATATTCAACAAAGATATATCTGTTGAGGCCAATCTAGGAGCAGGGGCACAAACGTGCGATTGTTAACACGATAGGTTGTGGATTCGATTCCCGCTAGAGGGAATAAAATATTTTACATTTCATGTTTCTCTATGCTAATGAACGTTATGTAAGCGCAACATTAATTTCCACCATTCAACACGCAATTTCTCTAGAATACCGCGGAAAGAGGGGAACATAAGTGGGAACTATAGGAACGGAAAGTTTTAACATTAGGTTCCCTCTGCTTACCATGCTATGTATGGAATACAGCATGAGGCTAAAAAAAACAAATATAAACTATAACAGTCGTCGTCGTTAGGACACGCCCCGACTGCACCACGATGGCGACACTTGCTCTGAGTATTTTTATTTTAAAGTATAAATATAAATATCGGAAGCCAAACGCCATTTACAATGTTCGCTTGATTTATCAAGGAAGCAACGCTTTAACAATCTTGTTGGTGATTTGTTAAGGAAATTAATAATCTTTTCATTCCTGTTACAAAACATGTAAATAGATTTATTTAGGAATAATTTATTTTATTTGTATTACTACAATTATTAATTTTTTTTAGACGAGACGATTGATTCGGCGTTAAGCTCCGCCATTTAATATGCAATGTCTCGAAGTATCTTAACACTAGCTTCCTCCTGCTTATCCTGCAACGCTATGGGAAAAAGTGAAAAGTTGCTTTTTAGAGGCGCTATTTTCATTTGGAAAAATGTTTTGCATTACAAAAATATATTTTAGCTTAAAATAGCTATACACATTTTTTGGCATCACGCTGTATCCCACACATAGTAGGATAGGCAGAGGGAACATGGAAACCTAGTTTTAAAATACTCTGTTCCTATTAAAATATTTCAGTTCTCCACTTTGCGCCGAATGGCGAATCTCAACGCTGCGGTTTACCTTAAAACTTAATAATGAAATATTCCAATTAAACAAAGAAATTAGTCCAAAAATACCATCGACTACGGTACAGCAATGGATATGGCCCGTAGGCAATTCATAATTTATTTCTGGCGCACGCTACGGCTATTAGGACATCTTGATAGCTGTCTGTCGACTTCTTTCATCGTCTATTTAAAAGATGCTGGGATGAGTTGAGCATCAAAAATATACCGTATTGAGTATTAGATCAAAGTGAAAAAGGATAAAGATGGTGAAATATAAAAATACTTTTTTTTAGAAGTATAAAGAAGGATTTGGAAGATTTTGTACTTTCAAGGTTGCCTAACGATTGATAATGATTAAAATAAGAAGCTTAACGCTTTTTTCACATATAAGTTGCAGAAAGGCAGTGGGAATTCAGTGTTAAGATACTACGTTCTCCGCTTTCTGGTAGAAATCAAGATCGATCGATATTGATAAGTTGTAATGTATTTTATCGTTACATAAATGATGATAAATAAAAAATAAAAATAATTTACTAAATTAACAAGTGAATTATAATCAACAAAAAAACTAGACTGCATCAACTAAATTAATTAGTATAACACTCGCGATATTTGTCAAAAACGGCTCATTAACAGTTACTAGGGAACAAACGAACGTACATACTAACCATACATACGCCCTAAAAACATAACCCCTTCTTTAAAAGTTTTCCCAGGTCGGGTCGGGTAAAAGACTTTTAAATGATTAATTATAAATATACATATATCATACTCTAGCAAAAGAAAACCATCTTAATATATTGTACAAAAAATTATAAATACAAAAAATAAACAACAAAAAATGTCACGCCTTCGAATCCGGGGCGGGTACTGTTATTAATACATCAAAACATGTTCACGAACACTCGACGCAATAACTCACCCCGATGTAAATTATACTTTGAAAATTAAAATGTTTCAATTTGTATACGATTTTGTTTTACTCAGATCAAAATATAATTCATTATTTTTTTACGCTTTTTTTCGCATATTTAATCGTAAACGGAGAGAATCTACCAACTTGTAGAACCTACAAACTACTAGTGTTAAGACACTCTGAATATGAGACACTGCCACACTTTGGTTTCATGAACGAGGAAAGAATAATAAATTATCCGAAGAAGAGTTTGAAATCACAAATTTTTATTAAAAAATAATTGTAAAAAAAAATTAGTAACATTTTACATTTTCTTTCCATTTTTTTACGATTTTATCCAATTAGATAAACGATATAAAAAATTAAGGTAGTATTGTTCTTTTATTATTGGTAATATCTTGATAAGGCCATCATAGCACATCAAGATAATATCTGACTGTAAAAGCGAAATTTATGAATCAGATCCGAAAAAAGAAGAAATAATTAGACACCATTCGTGGCACTTCTAGAAACTTCTTCCAGAAGTTCTAGTCTTTTTCTCTTCGCTATGCTATTTTAGCGACAGTTTATTTTTAAAATTATATGTTTTATAAATTTTTCGCTTATAAAAACACCTGTTGCTTTGCTTTTCACGAAGACATTATAATTTTTTTTTAAGTATATGTCTATCACCCATATACATTTGTTTTAAACGTTTTTAATTATAAAAAAAGTAAAATAGGGTAACCATCAAAAATGTATCTATCAACAATACCAGTTGACGCTCAGAGGTACGCTCAGAATACCATAAACTAAGAACAGAACAAACAGAATAACAATTTTTTCTTCATAATTATAACCTCCTTCATTATATTTGTCAAATTTAAATTACCACCTAACCAGTATACTCATATTAATGCAAAACAAACTTTAACCTTTCACAGATCGCATAACAGCTCTACATAACGGTATTTAATAACGTCGCTTGTCTGTCAGTCTGTCTGTCACGCTGACGTGATATTGCCTTACTCCTAAACAATAAACAAAATACTTGTTATAAATTCATAATCTCATACATACATGTGTATTGTGTTGGTATTTTACATTGTTTCATTTTATAATATTATTTTTTTTAGCTTCACGCTGTATCCTGTATATTCGGGTATGTAGAGGTAACCTGAGAACATAGTGTTCTCAACACTATGTTCACTCCGTTCCTATTAATTAACTTCGTTCCCCACTTAGCGCCGATTTCTTGGGGGATTGCGTGTTGTGTGGCAGAACTCAACGCTGTGCTTTGCCGTATTACCACAGCGAAGAATCGAAAATTATAAATATTTCATTTTCTTGAGTGGAAACCGAACCCCGAACCTCTTGCGCTTACAGTCGTACACTTGTGCCTCTGCGCAACGGCTATCCTCAATATTATTTCATATCATGCATTTATCTCATACATAAATTGAATATTATATCATCAAAACTACACTACAGTACAGTCTACAGTCGCACTCACAACTTTGTATTTTATAAAAAAAAATCTACATGAAAAAGGAGGTTTTTGCACATTAATGCCATTACCAGAGAAATTTCAAGAAATCCTCTGTTATTCTACTCTTATACTATTTATCACTTATACCACTCTAAACTAATGTTAATAAATGAAAAAAAAAAGCATCAATAAATAATTTAACTTAAATAAATAAGTTTACTTTGAAGTACTAAAAATATTATTTTCTACAATTTAGTTCTTACTTAAGATTAAGATTGACCTACAGTTTAAGATTGGGCGTATATTACTTACTTAGAAGTTGGCTTTATATACATATTTTAAAATATTATTTTAATGATATGTACCTATAGATATATAGCGCGGCGTTGAGTTCTGCCACTCATCACGCAATGCCTCCAGAATTCGGCAGAAAGTGGGGAACGGAGTGTCTTAACACTAGGTTTCCTCTGCCTACCCTGCTGTGTGCGGGATACAGCGTGAAGCTGATATATATCTAAACAAGGTAAGTCACTCAAAATATTTTAACAAAGTTGAAATCCAAACTTTTAAACGAACCCTCATCTAAATACAGCTCAGCTATAAAACATCGTATAAACAGTGCGTCAGTCAGCCAGTGCTCTCTCTCTCTCTCTCTCCGCACTGTGTGTACAACTTTTAATGTATGATTCGGCGGGACTATGATTTGCATACGTTTACATAATCCAACTTGTTTTCAAACACTTCACGGCTTTAGCGCTGTGTTAATGTGGAAATGAAATTGCTAAATTTTTCGGATTTTTCAGATTATTCAGAGTTTTTTCTTCTAAGCGTATGGTCGTTTTGAAGAAAAGGTAGGGTCATTTTGTTATCACGTTGGTCAAGACCGTATTTGTCAAGAACGCGTGACCACCAGATCAAAATTATATAAAATATCTAAGTGTGTAGTCCACTGGAGCGCAGAAAATATTAAATTTCAAAGTCAACACAATCAGGAGATGCGCTTTTTTTGCCACATATTCATATAAAAGTGGGGAATAAATTATTTTAACATTAGGTTCCCTCTGCTTTCTTTGCTATATGCGGCGTGAAACTGAAAAAAAATTATGGTAAGTACCAAGTTTATCAATATTTATAAGTTGTGTTTCCCGTTGATCTTGAACCTGCTTATAAATCAACAAGAACCAGATTAAGCTGTACATTTACAAAATTGATGATTGTAGGAAAGTCACGAAAATCTGAAAGACTCCCTATAGAGTATGTGTGAAGAAATTTATGCGAATGTAGCGTAAGAGGGCTTAAGCTGTATGTGACGATTGAGTCCTTTCACCATATCCCACAAGAGAAAATGTGCTAACACTAAATTGCAATAACAGCATTTCTCTATAAGTACTATTTTTATATACTTATTACATAAGCAAAATTAAAGCAGCTTTACTTTTTTTCAGTGTAGAAGGATACACTCAAAACAGACAGAACGGAAGTGTCTAAATAGGAACGGAGTGCCTCTAGGTTCCTTCTTCTACGTACGGGATTCTAAATCATAAAATAAAAAAGTTATATTTTGTCACATTAGTTTTTTTCCAGTATAAAGATATTTCAGATATGTAGATAAAAAAATATAAAAAAGATTTTACCGCCATCTACCAATCTACTTGAGAAACGAAATAGAAAGTTACACTCCTACGGGAACTCCCTAGTTACAGATTGCGACGAAAGAGCGCGCTACTTTCTTACAATTATTTATTTCTTTATTTTATATTTTTTTTAGAACGATAGTTATTTCGCCAGTCGTGGCGTAAGGGTACAAAGTGTAACTGTGAAATCGGCTGGTTGAGGGTTCGATTCAAACTTGGGGAAAAGAAATGTTTATTTGTATTTATATTTTCATTTCTTCGCTTTGTGTGTCGAGGCAAAGCGCAGCGTTGAGTTCCGGCCCTCAACACGCAAGCTTCCAGAACTCGGCGGAACGGAGTGTCTTAACAATAGGTTCCCTCTGCCTACCCTGGTGTGTGTGGAATACAGCGAGAAGCTGATTTGTTTTGATAGTTATGTTACAGGCTAGTAGGCATCGATTTCCACTCGGCCTATTCAATAATTTTCATTTCCTTGTTCTGGTAACAAGACAAAGCGCTACGTTGAGTTCCGCTACCCTATACGCAAATACTCAAAAATTTTGCGGAAAGTGTGAAACGGAGTATCTTAACACTCTGAAACGGAAAAGGTCCGAATAGAACCCACAATTGTCGTGCTTATTGTCGCACGCTTGTGCCCCTGTGCCATGGCTGGTCTCAAACATAACCAGGTTCACGCGGAACTTTCCGCCTAATCTGCTGTGTGCTCCCGGTTAGACAGAGGGGACCTAGTTCCAAGACACTCCGTCCCCCATTTTCTACCGAATTTTTGAGGGATTTCGTTTTGAGTAGCGGAACTCAAAGCCGCGCTTTGCCCCAACACCAGAGCGAACAAATGTAAATATAAATGTAAATAAATATTTCATATCTCCAAGAGGAAATCGAATCCTCAACCTATCGCGTTTACAGTCACACGCTTCAGCCCCTGCGCCACAACTGGCCTCAAATATAATATCAAATAAGTAAAAGATTTAGTAGAAATGGAGGATATTACGTCTCCCCATATAGCATAGATAATGGAGCAAATCGGGACGTCTTTGTTAGCAGAAGTAGTTTCATCAGCTGTCGTTTATAGTATCTCAGAATGATCCTAATATTTCATATCGTGATAGCATTGAGATAACGAGCGTTTCGAGATTAAGATCGAATGGTTCAGTGGTATTGTATTATTTTTTTTAGTTTCACGTCTTATTCGGGATACAAATCCCGCATTTAGCGGTAAAGACACTTTTGTTCTCCACTTTCCGCCGAATTCTAAAGGCATTGCGTGTTGAGTGGCGGTACTCAACGCCGCGCCACGCTCTCTCTAGTAACAACCAGACTCAGGACATTAAAATATTAAATATTTCATTTCCTCGAGTGGGAATCGAACCCACAACCTGTCTTCAGGTGTGGCCTCACGTTTAAGAACATAACTAGTCCTAATCCCAATTACTAAAAGCAAACCATAGCTATTAATACTTCACCAATATAATAAAAGTAATTACTGGTTATGAATGCAATGAATACGACGTTATTTCATATAAACACAATACAAAAAAATTCTATAGCTAATCTGGGTCAGATACGTTTGGCCAATACTAATGACTGACCAGTGGACATTATAAAAGACTGCTTGTATGTACGGGAGAAGTCGATTCAGGTGAACTTCAAAAATAGAGTGTTTCTTTTTATGAACTAGAATGGCTATTATATCATCGAGATTACTTTCGAAGCCGATATCTTAATGGGGACGAAGTGTTTTAAAGCTAGGTTCCCTCTACCTACTCTGCCGTGTGTAGGGTAGGCAAAGGGAACCTGGGATACAGTGTGAAACTAAAAAAAAAAGGATAATATAAAATGTACCACTAGGGATCGCTATTAGATATGCGATATCTCTGAAAATGCGGAAGATGCATGAATGTGTGAAGAACATCAAAAAATGTTTTTTCGTTATGTCTTTTAACGCTATTTTATTTTATTATTTCAGCTTTTTTATTTTTTGTGCGCTGTGATCCCGGCCTAGAATAGGATCATCCTGGTACTGGTGGTGTCGTAAGAGGCGACTAAAGTACGTGTGGTAGAGTCACGTCGCCAGCAATGGCAACACGCATGGGCAGACTCGACCGGATCATTACCACCCCCGGCATTTAAAACCGGCGTGAAGTAGTGGCTTTATGCCACTGCGTTTCGCATCAGGTAATGCCGGGCTCCGGCACCCAACACACCTGTAGCTCCTCTGGTGTTGCACGGGGTCGTGGGCGGCGGTGATCACTTACCATCAGGTGACCCGAACGCTCGTTTGCATTGTCTTTTCCATAAAAAAAAAGCTTAATTTTTTCTATGGATACCTAGAGAGGACCTAGACACTGTTCTCCACCACCTAGTACCTAGAGACATAGCACGATAACTGACGGTTTTTTTTATCTCTGACAAAGTTTCCTTAAGACCAGTCGTGGCACAGGGGCACATAGTGTAAACGCGACTAGTTGTGGGTTCAATCCCACGCAAGGAAATTAAATATTTATTTAAATTTATATTTCCATTTCTTCACTCTGGTGTCGAGACAAAGCGCGGCGTTCAGTTCCGCTATTCAACACGCAATGCCGACAAAAAGTGGGGAACGGAGTGTCTTAACACTAGGTTCCCTCTGTCTACCCTGCTGAAGATACAGCGTGAAGCTGTATGTTTACAAAGTTTTCTAATAGACTTTTAACCATAATATTATTTATAATCTAAACTGCATACAATACAGAAAAAAAAAATTCTAAATAAACCTAACACCGCCTGAACGGAAATAAAACAATTTGACACAAACAAAAAAAAAACAGATCTTCACGAAACAAAAACAAAAAAAATATTTTTTAGAACGTCCTGTCCCAAATAATTATTATTCACTATATGACATTTTCGTGATACAGTGTCAAAGTGCCGCTTGCCACGCGTGCCTCGACGCCGTGGGTTGGGAGGGAGGGCAGAGGTGGTCCCGACATGGAGGTATGGCTTTTATAATATGGATCCTAGGAATTAAATAGGCTATATAAGCGGTGTCTTTTGAGTGGTTTTATCGTATTTTTTGATTTTGTGATAAGAATTTTTAACTGGAAAAAAATTCGTTAAATAATAATCAAGTTATCACATATGTAACAAATTGTTAATAAAAATTAAATCAGCTTCACGCTCTACCCCGCACACAGCAATGTAGGCAGAGGGAACGACAAGACACTCCGTTCCCCACCTTCTGCGGAACTCTAGAGGCATTGCGTGTTGAGTAGCAGAACTCAACGCCGCGCTTTGCCTCAACACCAGAGCGATGAAATGGAAATATAAATTTAATTTAAAATATTTTATCTCCTCGAGTGGGGATCGAACCCACAACCAGTTGGTTTTACAGTCACACTTTGTGCCCCTGCGCGACGATTGGCCTCAATTACCGAATTTTATTTAAATATTGAGGTCAGTCGTAGCGCAGGAGCATAGCTGTGCGACTGTAAACCGGATGTATGTGAGTTCGATTCCCACTCGGAAGTGGAGTATTTAATATTTTCATTCCCTAGCTCTGGGACAAAGTGTCTTAACACTGTGTTCCCAAGTCCCCTCTACCTACCCTGCTATGTTCGGGATACAGTCTAAAGTAAACAATAATATAATATTCAATTCCCCATTTAAGACTTTTGGATCTAATTTTGAGGAACGCGACGAAGTTAAATTACTTTAAAACATATGCAATCTTGGAACTGTAAAGCACAGTTATGAAAGTATTAACCAAATAAGAAGTTTATGTTTATTAATATTTTGTTGTCGAAATTACCTGAATTTTAATAATAAAAAAAAAATAAAACTTAAAAAAATAAAATTTTTTCGTAGTCCTGGTGGCCCCGGCAGGGTCAATTCTATATAACTAAACTTGAATTTTCCAAGTTAATTTTCAAGGCAATCGAATGTTCAAAACGTCTCTACATTGACAGATTTTTTTTTGTAGACCCAGGTTGAAGCGAACCTCCTTTTAGCACGCACCGCCTAATTTTCGAGATATTGCGTGTATGTGTGGCGGGACTCAACACCGCGCTTTATCTTAATTAATAGATAAATAAAAATCACAAACTTATTATACTTACTAACTTGAGACCGGTCGTGGCGCAGCGGCACGAGGTGTGACTGCAAAATCGACTGGTTGTGGGTTCGATCCCCACTCGAGGAGATGAAATATTTACTTAAATTTATATTTCCATTTCTTCGCTCTGGTGTCGAGGTTAAGCGCGGCGTTGAGTTCTGCCCCTCAACACGCAATGCCTCCAGAATTCGGCAGAAAGTGGGGAACGGAGTGTCTTAACACTAGGTTCCCTCTGCCTACCCTGCTGTGTGCGGGATACAGCGTGAAGCTGATTTAATTTTTTTTTTTTAACTTATTATAGCAGGAAATTGAAAAAAAATCTAAAGTCTATTTTAAACCTTTCTCGTTTATATTCAACGCAGAAGTCTAGTGGGATTCGTGGCGGCTCTTTAGCGCTATACGTAACGGAATTAAGTGAATAATTGCTTTTGCTTGTTACTTGACAGTGGGGCAGTGATCACTAGTACAAATCCTTTTCGATTATTTTAATATTGGAATATTGGTTGAAGTCGTTATGTTACTTAACATAAAATATGTAAAGTAGTTATTTATTTAATTATTTAATAATAATTAACTATACAGACTTTGGTGGCATAGTCTGGCGTGTCTGATACTCGAGATAATTGTGGGTTTGCTCTCGCTTGAATGATTTAAATATACATTATTTATATTTTCCCGATAAGGGTAAAACAAGTAATGTTTTTTATTTGACAGAAAATGGAGCAACAGAGTACTTTAACACTGTGTTCTCTCTGGCTGCTTGTCTATATACAGAGAATGCTGAACTAAAAGATAAGTATTTTTTTAGCTTCACGCTGTTAACTCACACAGGAAAGTAGGCAGAGGAAATCTAGTGTTAAGACACTCTCTGTTCCCCATTTTCCGCCAAATTCTGAACTCATTGCGTGTTGAGTGGCGGAACTCAACACTAGAGCGAAAAAATGAAAATATTGAATATGTCATTCCCCCCAAGTGGGAATCGAAACCACACCTGTCCTGTTTAGTTACACTTTGGCCTCAAAAAAAATTTCACCCCTTTAATCGACCAAATCTCCACATAAACAACAATAAGGGCTAAACTTAGGGGTTATTTTAATGTGATTGGTGGCCAGCATCCCCCGTCTCGTCGTACCGTTGCATTATAAATGCATCCTTTATTATGACCTACGGCTGTGCTGTGTGTGCAACAGGGCTGCGTGACCTTTGGTGTTGGTGAGGATTTAGTAAGGTTATATTTTTGTTTTAAGTTAAATTATGGTTAATACGTTATATATGAAATATACGTGATTAGTACGCTTTTAGAGTTATTTTTCCTTTAATAAATTTTCCTCGGTCTGGTAACGTGACAAAGTCTGGCGTTAAGTTCCGCCGCTCGACAAACTATGCCTCGATACGAATTCGGCGAAAAATGGGGAAAACGGAGTGTCATAACATTAGGTTGGCAGATTTTCTCTGCCTACCATACTATGGTTACGATGCAGCCTGAACCTATAAAAAGAGGTTCATTCAAAATGTGTAAAAATCACAAAAATCAAATTTAAAAATCTATAGCAGAGTAGGCAAAAGAACAAACCATCTGCAAAAATTGATGAATTGCGGAGCTTAGTGCCAAGTTTTGCCTTCTCGGAACGGGTAAAAAACAAAAATTGTTCCACAAACGGGACCGAACTCCCAACTTCAGGCACTGACTCACTATGTAACGAAGGTATAATTTAATAAATTGTAAATAAAGTAAGCATTCTCTAAGATAAACCACTCAGAAGATTACTTTTATAACATTACAGAATTCGCATATTCAGTATTATAAGAAGACCGGAATTTTGTAGGCAAATTTGAAAACGTAGATAAATTTTAACATGTGTAAGAGTTTCTATGTAGTACGACAATATCGGTAGCTTCTAGCGTTATTCTACAAGGGACGCTAGTTCAAATTTTGCCAAGGAATATTAGTATATTTTTGATTTACCTTTTTTTCGCTTCACGTTATATCACGCATATAGCAGGGTAGGCAGAGGGAATCCAATGTTAAGGCACTCGAGAATTTTTTTCGGGGCATACCGTGTTGAGTGGCGGAGCTCAACGCCGCGTTTATTCTTGGTATCCACACGTAATGTCTTGAAAATTAAGAGGAAAATGGGAAACGGAGTATTTTAACACTAGGCTCCCTCTCTTTGCCCTACTATATGCGGGGTACAGTGTGAAGCTAAAAAGAATATACTAAATATTCCATATCCTTACTTCTTCATATATTTGTAGATATCATAGTAAATATCTTAAAGATTATTTTTACTTTCTATAATTTGGAGGTTAGACTAAAAATTAATGAAAAAGCCATTATCCATTTTACTTTTTGTCCAATTTACGAGATCCAAGGCCGCACTTGCTCTTGTTACTAGAGCGAAGAAATAAACTCATTCTCCGAATGAACATCGAACCCACAGCCCTCCCGCATACAATCAGACCCTGCCGTTGCGCTACGATGGAATTTCAAATGAATATATAACTTCCAACAATAAATGTACAACATACTTCTATAGTAGAACTATAGAACACAATTTTCTAAGTAAACTAATTAACAATATTAATTTTTGAAGCCGTATGTCTCAAATTTCAGGTTCGCTTCGTAACTAATTATTCCTATGCATTTTGGTATTCCCTTTGCGCCGTCAAAGTCTATGAAATATTAAAAATAGCTGTGTTTAGGTTCAATGTAACTTTAGCTTTTGTTCATTTATTTTGAATAAGAAGAACTTAGAGAATATTTATTTGAAAATTATTTAAAAAAAAAATCTTGTTGTAGTTTTATCTCAAAACGAAATCAGGACATTTCGTTTTCTACTGGCCTTCATATTTAAATAAAAAAACAGCCAAGTGAGAGTCGGACCGCGCACGAAAATCTCCGTACCACTATCCATAAATACATAAGAGGAACATGTTTTTTGTATAAGTGTCCTCTTTAATATTATTTTTTTTCTTTTTTAGTATTTGTTGTTATAGAGGCTATGAAAATACAAGACACATCCGTTCCTCCGCCGACTTCTGGAGGCATTCCGTGTTGAGTGGAGGAACTCAACGCCGCGTTTTGTCTCGGGTGGGAGGTGTCTCCTTTAATTTCCTCAGGTGAGAATAGAATATGTGTGAAACTATTACATTTACAGTCAAGCGCTTGTGTCTCTCCACCAGGACTGGCCTCAAAACCAATTTCATAATATATATTAAATATACATTCAAAATGAATATAATATTTTATTATGCGTACAGTAAAACAGTCCGGCACTAAGTGGCTTTGAGTGCAGGTTATGTTACTTATTTTATGTTTTGTAAATCCAACCTAACCAAACTTGTACTTAAAAACCTACAAATGTTTAGCTGTGGTGCCATAGTATATTCTTATTGCTTCACGCTGTATCCCGGGCGTACGTATCTCGGGGCGTATAGCTGTAAGGTGGGTTAGGCCCACCCCGGGATACAGTGCCGGAACGGAAGTACACCTCCGTTCTCCACTTTTAACCAAATTCTGCCGGTATATTGAGTGGCGTAGCTCAATGCCGCGGTTTTCCACTTTACCGAAGTATATATGATAATACTAGAATATCTAATAATACCTTAAGATTCTCTCTAAATACGGTACCACCTCCGAACAAGCAACCAACAAATGATCTTCAATTGTGGCAAACCGATGCAAACGCAAGGAACGAAACACGCGATGAAAGGAAAGAAACTTTCTCCCCTACTAATCGTTAGGGGTGAATAAGACAAAGGATAATTATTGGGGCATCCCCGGTCTCAATGCGGGCATTGTGGCCATCATCTAATTGAGCTCGATTTAAACTGAACTGATAATGTTACGTGATTTTGTGAATGGTGCCTAAGTAATGGAAGTAATAGAGGTGATTGGTGAATTCTTTAGGTATTTTGGTAAGGTGGTAATTTAGTTGGAGCCAGTCGTGGCGCAGGGGCACAAAGTATGGCTGTACACGCGACTGGTTGTGGGTTCAATCCCTCCACAAATCCACACTCGAAGAAATGAAATATTTATTTAGATTTATATTTTCATTTCTTCGCTCTGGTGTTGAGGCAAAGCGCACTAGGTTTCCTCTGCTTAGCCTGCTCTGTGCGGGACACAGCAGGATAAACGAAGGGAACCTAGTTCTAGTTGTGAGTTCAAGATTTTAAGATTTTGTTAGGTTCAAGGGTATATACTTACTACTTCCTACTTCTTTCTTTCTACTTCCATTACTAAGTGACTAATTGACAACACACAAACGAAACTACTGTACTTATTTAATTGAAATTAAATACTTAAGTAAGTTAGGAAGTTAAGAGGAGACTTGAGAAAGGATTTCTATGGGGACGAGATAGCATTGGATTTTTAATTTTTACCAGATTGAAGATGCTAATTTTGGAAAATACTGAAAAAAAATATATTGGCTGATCCATTTATCAAGGAAGGCTATGAATATATTAAAAGTTATTTCAATTAGACGATGGGGGCGAAGTCACAAGTGAAACTAGTGTTAGTATGAAATATAATAAAACCTATTAAAAAGTTAACAAAATATAGTTTTATTATGACCCAAAAAAAAACGCTAAATCCACGCGTATATTAAAAATTTTATTCTTACACGTGGATTCGAATATAATTGGACGAATTTAGATAAAAAACATGTAACAGTTAAAGCTACTTAAGTTTTTAATATAAATATATATACAACATCCACGATATTCAAGGAAATTGAGAATTATTTGATTAAGCCCCTGCTTTGCAAGGATTTTTGTTGATAGTCTAAATTATACAAACAGGAGCGTGGGTTTTTAGGGTTCCGTACCTGTTAAGGAAAAACGGAACCCTTATAAGATCACTTTGTTGCCCATCCGTCCGTTTGTCAAGAGTATCTCAAAAATGCTTGGAGATATCGAGTTGAACTTCAAATCATATATTCAGGTCTACGGGCCCTTGATTTCCTGAAAAAATTGTATTTCTACGTTTACTTAAAAAAAATAGGGCCGTTTGTCGCAAAAAATGCGTATTTTCACACTTAAAGGGATTCAAAATTAATAGAGTACTTTCAGTTGACCTAGAATTATGAAATTTGTCAGCTAGCGTCTACAGGTAGAACTAGTTGAGGAAAAAAATTTGAAACTATATATTTGTGGTTAAATCCTAAAAAATAATAGTATTAAAGCTGCTAGTTTAACTGAGGTATTAGATGATAGGGCTTGGTGTGCATATTCCAATTTTGTTATTTTTTTATGACCAATTACTGTATGGAACCCTCGATGGGCAAGCCGGACTTGCGCTTGTCTGATTTTTTTTAGTTTCACGCTGTATCCTACATATAGCAGGATACGCAGAAGGAACCTGGGCACCTAGTGTTAGAACCTCTACTAGTTTTAGGTTCGTTTTCCACTTTCCGCTGATTTCTTGAAGCAAAGAGCATGGGGAACCCATATCCTAATTATAAAATTGATTATTTCCTTATTCAAAATTAACTAAAGCGATTATTATTATGCTACACATTGCATTGCACTCTAGTAGACTAACTCAGCTAACTTCCATACAAAATTATAGTTAATATCAAAATCATACACACCAAATCATCCAAAGCCGTCGGAAGCGAGCAGAGGGTGAATTTTAAGCAAGCATTATTATACAAATTTAATTATTCGTCTGGAAAATGGAGTTTGCCTTTCGTTTTCAACGCCTTTTGTACCTTCGCGTGACTATTTCGGGTTGTCTCCATGTCAGGGTTAAGTTTTGTGACATTAGATTAGAGATTGGGGTAATAATTGTCCTGAAGTTATCGTATTATAGCATCGCGTAGTATTAATAATTGATTTTGATGGGTTGTGTATTTTTCTATGAGAGGCAATAATATGATAAATATGTTTTTTCCGCATCACCGTATGGCAGGGTAGTCAGAATGGACCTAGTGTCAAGAGGAAGACAATCAATCCCCCACTTTCCGCGGAAGTCAACGCCGCGCTTAGTCTCGTTACCAGAGCTAGGGAATAAAAATAATTTATCCTCCCCGAGTACAAATTGCAACCACAACCGTCGCGTTTAAACTCAATAATTATTAATAATTACTATAATTTAAATTACATATAAGTGAACTATGTTAACTAGTGGTGCCTTAACTGTATACACGATGGTTCCTGTGGTCAATGCTTACTCGAGGGATTAATGCTATTTTCGAATTTTCCTCTATTTTTTGACCAAAACGCCACTTTTGCGATGTCTCTCATATTAGGCTGAAAATGAAGAATGGAGTGTTTGACACTGTTTTCTTTACCTCACGACACAAAGAAATTGAAAAAAAAAATGAAATCCACAAACTTTCGTTTTCGTTTATCAAATATGTATATTTAACATTACCAGAGCGAGCCCATATAAAAACAGTAGGGGTCAAATAAAAGCTAATAACTAACTAACAAATAAAAGTGCTACCACAATAACTCACAAAGAACTCGCAAGGCATATCACATTAATCATTACCAACCTCATTTACAATGCTTATCGCGTCTAATGATATTTTAAAAAGACTTTTACCGTATAGCCTTATACCGTAAAAACTTTTTACAATACCGTAAAATATAAATTCAATTTTTTTTTTACCGTATATTTGCTATATCGAGTGCCGTGTTTCAAAGAGTGGTAAGTAACCTAATGTATGTCAGCACGCTACTATTAAAATTAATAAAATTAGTTCGTGGGATTTTTATTGTATGAAATGCTGTAAAGAGGCCGGCGCGGTTTGATAAAACAGGGTGTAAAGTGCAGGGAATGTGGGAAACAATGGTCATTTATTTGGAATTCTTCTAAATCATGCTATTTTGATGATATTTTAACTGTTGATTTTTTTTTTCAATTATAGAGAAATACTATTGATTTTGGAATTTTTAATCATATAGTAGCTGTCGTGGCCCAATGGCACAGTGAGGGACTGAAAGTTGTAAATGCGACGTTTGTGAGTTTGATTCTCCACTCGGAAATGAAAATAATTCATTTTCTCAATCTGGTAACAATATAACGTGACCGTTAAGTTCCGCCAGTGAAAATTATATGTCTCGGAACTTTGCGAAAGTGGGGAATGGAGTGTCTTAACAATAGATTTATACACTTGCTCTGCTATATACGGAACCCAGTTTGAAGAAAAAAATCGATTAACGATAAAACAAGAAAAGATATTTCAACTTATTTAATTTATTACAAGACAAAAAATACTTCCATATATAGCTTCCATAATTCAGCTTATCAATAAAATGCCAAAAACCCAATACTGCCGGTCCCGTAGGCTGTACGTGGTACGTGGGGATGTGTTGAATATTTCATTCGAAGGTAAAGAGGACAAAGATATGAGAGTTAGATCCCGTTCGTAAACAAACCTGCGACCACTGGTTCTCGATAACAAATTATAAAATATGACAAACTAATCTTTATAATTGATGTTAATGTATAAAAAAATTATGTTTTCTTTTATTTAATACTGGTAAAACTCGATAAACATTTTGTCCGTACTTATTTACTATTATTTATTTATATATTTTTTTAATTTTATTGGTTTCCGCCTACTTTAAGGAAGCCAGTATTGTGTCGTAACACTGGATTTCTAAGTTCCTTTTTGTCAACTCCGCTATATCCCATAGTGTGAAAATAAAAAAAAACAGTACAACATAGTCCTCTTAGTTCAGAACTCTATGTAAGGCTATAAATATATACTTCAGCAAATGAAATTTAACTCCACAGCTATTGAATTTCGGTAAAAACTACCGTCACCTAGATAATATAGTAAATTTACAACATGATTTAAATTACACATGTCTGAATAAGGTAAATAAATATTAAGGAAAAAGAAATTATACTAAACTATAAAAACGCTGCGTACAAAGATGACGAAGTATTATTATTTTAAAATAACTAATAATAGTACTAATGATATTTCTTAGTGATAAAACTCTCCTTTCCCATTGAGCTACTTTAGAATATTGGTTGAGTTGCGGAAACCAACGCCGCGCTTTGTTCCATGGCAAGTTGAGCTTCTGCCTGTAAATTAACTACAATATCCACATTAAGCTTTCAACATTCACAATATATGAAGGTACATATAAGCAGTAAGCGGAGTGCCTTAACACAAATTTCTCCTAAGCAACAAAAAAAATCGATACTAATTCGGATAGTCAAAATAAACACAAACTCGACTCGATCCCAATAAAGTACCTTAGTAGTAACTCCAAATACTATCAGGTCGAAACGCCCGAGGCCTAACATTATTTATTTAATACACTCAAGGCTAACGTTGGCTCTATAATTGTTTCTAACCAATTTCACGTGAAAATACGTTGATACTTCGACTAATATTGTTTTTAAGTTGATTTATAAATATATTCGAAATATATATAATAGTATAGATGTTTGAGGCCAGGCGTGGCCTTCAATTCCCACTCCAGAAAATTAAATATTAAATATTTTCATTTCTTCGCACTGGTGTCCAGGTGAAGAGCGGCGATGAGTTCCGCCAATACGCAATGGGTCCAGAATTAGACGGAAAATGGGAAACGGAGTGTGTAAACAGTAAGTTTCCGCACTCTCTCTGCCAATCCTGCTGTCTGCAGGATACAGCGTAAGGTTGAAATAACTGACAAAATATACAACAACGAAATACTTAAAAAGTTACGGTCAAAGCCGGATGTAGGCTGCTAGTATTTTGTTTGTAAAATACTAGCAGCCTACACGCGGCTTTATCCGCTTAAGCTTATTGTTATATTATAGCCATGCTAGAGTAGGCAGAGGGACCCTAGTGTTAAAACACTCCGTCCCCCACTTTCCGCCGAGTTCTGGAGTTCATTGCGTGTTGAGTTGAGAAACTTGACACCAGAGCGAAGAAAATGAAAAAAGTTATTTAAAACTACTTAAATGTATATTAACTTGAAAGCGTATTTTCGGCGCAAGTTTATGTTAATGCGGTTTTCGCGTTCATTAGATAACGACCGCTATATTTTAATCTGAGCGTCACGTTACGTTGTAATTAAATGGAAACATTGCATATAATGTGAATTTGTAGAGAGGTGAGGAAATATTTATAGTTGGAAACTGTATACGAATTGGTATGAGATTCAATCCTTTCTCTGGGGAATGAATTATTTTGATGTCTTTGTTTTGGTTAGTAATAGCAAATGCTTATTTTAGATATAATTTATTCAATTAAAATATTTAAATAACTCATAATCTCGTACACATATAATAGAAGAATAAAAATTATAATTATTTAAGTGATAACGGTATTTTTTTTACTTAGCGTCACGCTGTATCCCGCATATAGCAGGGAACGCAGAGGAATTCTATGAACATGGTGTTAAGACACCTTTCCCATAATAATCCTTCTGTTCCCCACTTTAAGCAGAACTGTTGAGTGGTGAAACTCAACGCCGCGTTTTTGCCTCGTTACCAGATCGAGGAAATTAGAATAATAATTAGAATTTCCTTGAGTTTAATCGAACTCACGACCTGTAGCGTTTGTAATTACACGCTCGTACACCTGCACCTAGCCTCGTGAAACGATAAAAAATTGTAAATATAAACATACCTCCCAACGTATAATACCTCAAATCAACTACCTCCATTTACACTCAAACACTTTACAACTTTGCCTAACAAAATGCCAAGCACAAATATAATCCAGCACCTCTAATTACAGTTTCATAAACGCGATAGAGCCAGCGCGCTAGCGTCACAAGCCAAGCTAAATAAAAACTTGAGAGTTCATCTCGTGAATTTTAATAAGGACACTAGGAGATGTTAATTTAATTATTTAATAATAAAGCGAGGTCTAGCACGCTCTAATTGACTCGCGAGCGAGGAGCTATGGAAGAATTCTTTTCACTGTCTTTTCATATTTGTGAAGGTTATATGTGTTATATGTAAAATGTCTACATTAAGGACTCTCAGATTTAGCCTTTTTTGTTAACATTGACACTTAGACAGTTATAGTGGATTCAAATACGTGTGGTTTAACATTATGTAAGTTTGTATGAAATAAGTTGTGTATTTATGCGGCAATCTCCTTAGAATCAGTTGTAGCACTGAAGGCCATGGAGCGGGTGAGTGACTCAGTGCATATCAGCTTCGTTGCGGTAGGCCAAAAGTTGAAGAAGCTGATATTTGCATCTCCAACTCCCCTTGACACAGTGGAGCAGAAGAGCCATAGCGATCCTTCTTTAAGTGTTCGAGGCCGCGGGTGCCCTGATAGAAATCATGGGACATACTAAAGACGATGGTGATTAGCAGTAGGCAGACTTTCCGCAGAGCCGTCGTAGTGGCATGTGCGAGCGATCCTACGGTGTAGGTATATAGTAGGAGAGGGTTTTGCTGGGTTTTAGTGGGTAGTTTCAGATTTTCCGGCGATAAATCCCACAGTAACACATCTGTTCAAAAAGTAAAGCATTTTCCACCGACAACAAAAAACACTAACATAAAATTTATGTTATAATAGAAAGATGTTAACTGAAGAGCAGTGAATAAATACATAGAGTAAATAAATATTGTCATAGGCTTGAAGCATTGATTACACAATCAAGTTAAAGTAATTTTAATCAACTTTCATCAGTGCTAGTTGAAAGCAAAATGTTACAGGGTTATATATTTCACAGCAACTTCGTTTCCATTAATACACTTACGTTTCCCAGATTCCGCCAATTTCTGGAGGCGTGGCGTGTTGAGTTGTAGAACTCAACGGTGCGCTTTGCTTTTTTGCTAGATAGAGCGAGAAAATGAAAATATAAGATAATTATTTCCCCGAACGGGAATCGAACCTACAACCGTCACGTTACATCACGTCAAATAAAACATCCACTGCGCGATGCCAAGTAAATATAACATTATGAAATATTATTAGAAAAAGAATGTATATTTTGATTTACAAAACTAAAAATATTACTTACAACCCTTCAACTTGCGATGTTGATGCCAAGATGTTATTTCTTTTTCAAAACACGCTTTTTGGCAAATGAAACTACACACATTCTTACGTAAAGTTTCACTTGTACGAAGGATGAAATTATATGATATAAACATATACAGATACAAGACGTTATCGTTTCCTTATAAATTTAGTAAAATTTCACAAAACAGTCTATCGAGAGATGAATGTTAAGAACTGAATTTTCTTATAATACTACAGAGGTTCTTTACACTTACCTCACAAAATAAATGTTAAAAACAACAACTGAAATATAGAACATGAAAAACTTAGAAATAAAAAAAAAATTAAAATTAGCTTCACGCTGTATCCCGCACACAGCAGGGTAGGCAGAGGGAACCTAGTGTCAAGACACTCCGTTCCCCACATACAACCGGCCGGCGCAGCCGCATCGGAAGGCCGGTCGTGGCGCAGCGGCACGAGGTGTGACTGCAAAACCGACTGTGGGTTCGATCCCCACTCGAGGAGATGAAATATTTACTTAAATTTATATTTCCATTTCTTCGCTCTGGTGTCGAGGTTAAGCGCGGCGTTGAGTTCTGCCACTCAACACGCAATGCCTCTAGAATTCGGCAGAAAGTGGGGAACTTAGAAATAAATCACTCATAATTAATATTATTTATATATGTAAATGTAGCCTGTCGTGGGATGTGATTTCGATTCCCACTCGAGGAAATGAAATATTTTATGTTTTAATTTTCCTCGCTCTAGTGACGAGACAAAGTGCGGCATTGAGTTCTGACACTCAGCACGCAATGTCTCCATTGACGGAAACTCAATTCGACGGAAAGTGGGAAACGGAAGTGGTAAATGTTAAAAGGGTTCCCAGGTTCCCTACCCCGCTATATGCAGGATACAGCGTAAAGTTAGACACAAAAAAATCATTAAAAAATACACACGAGATACTATAAATAACTACCACCTCCAACGTCGCCTTCATTATCTCAAAACAGAATTGAACCTATAACCTATGTCCTATACACATTGTACCGCAGAAGAAATAACACTTACTTTAGACTTCACCCACAAGTACATCTAGCCTGCTTTAATAAGAGAGGCAGTATAAACAGAGAGACAGACAGAATATCACGAAATGCATACGCATTACGCCCCGGGCCGTCGCGCGTCTTGTAGTCGTTCGTGTATTTGACTATATTAACCGCTTCTCGACTATAGTACATGCTGTNTTCGATTCCCACTCGAGGAAATGAAATATTTTACATTTTAATTTTCTCGCTCTAGTGACGAGGCAAAGTGCGGCATTGAGTTCTGACACTCAGCACGCAATGTCTCCATTGACGGAAACTCTATTCGACGGAAAGTGGGAAACGGAAGTGGTAAATGTTAAAAGGGTTCCCAGGTTCCCTACCCCGCTATATGCAGGATACAGCGTAAAGTTAGACACAAAAAAATCATTAAAAAATACACACGAGATACTATAAATAACTACCACCTCCAACGTCGCCTTCATTATCTCAAAACAGAATTGAACCTATAACCTATGTCCTATACACATCGTACCGCAGAAGAAATAACACTTACTTTAGACTTCACCCACAAGTACATCTAGCCTGCTTTAATAAGAGAGACAGTATAAACAGAGAGACAGACAGAATATCACGAAATGCATACGCATTACGTCCCGGGCCGTCGCGCGTCTTGTAGTCGTTCGTGTATTTGACTATATTAACCGCTTCTCGACTATAGTACATGCTGTTAGTGTTTCTATATGAATATACTGTATCTATTTTTGAAATTATTTTACAAATAATAATTTATAATTCTTATTTTATGAGAGATTAATTAGTGTGAAGGCACTACGTTGGTTTGAAAGCAAAACCAAACGAAGCATTCGTTCACAGTCATATACTGTCCAACTTTTAGCTTTAAATTATAAAAATTATACATAATGAGCATACTTCAATAAAATTATATTAACTTACATAACACATATAAAAAATACTTACTAAAGAACTAGAATTGATCGAGGTGTATTGGCACAACGGCACAATGTGAGACTAGAAATGCGACGGTTGTGGGTTCCATATCCCAATATACATAAAAATATAAATTTGTACACACTATACACTGTACACTAGGTTCCCTGTTTTAACACCGCTATATGCAGAATACTGTGTGAAGTGTAAGTATAATATATATATTCGCAAATTACCCAGCAATGATAAGCTAAGCGGTAAGCCTTTACATCTTAAAGGTCAGCTTTAACCTCGCGTGTATTGTGCGGGCAATTTGTATGAGAACAATGAGATGAGGTTCCGATTCGAGCCTCAAAGGTTTAAAATGTTGAAGACCGGTAATGTATGTGTACCGGCGTATATGCATATCACGTGTGGTACAAGACATATAATAATATTTATTTATAGCTTCACGTTTTTCACGTAAAGCAGAGGGAACCTAGTGTTAAGTTATGCGTTATGCACGTAGAATAGCGGAGTGTCACGTTTTGTTTTATTACCAGAGCGAGGAAATAAAAATAAATCACTCCCTCGAATGGGAATTGAGTCCCAACACTACTTACTTCATAACACTAGGCTCCCTTTGAATACTCTGCTGTGTGCGGGATACAGCGTGAAGATATTTTTTAAGTGATACTAAATACTAAAAATTATATTAAAATTTATAAAAAGGTAAAAAATACTTATCATATTGTAGTAAGCAACGAATGTTATGTGGTGTCGTTACATCACATACGTATATTCGTTAATATACGTCCTTTTTTAAATTTTCCTTTTAAATTAAAATATAATTATAATAGTTAAAATCGCTTTTTGCCTATCACATAAACCACATCTTCTACTACATAAGCATTGCGATAAAATCAAACCGCTATCGCTAATCGTCCATTGTGTGATAGCGATCTGTTTGTGACATTCCCGTGTGATACATCAGAAACGTCATCTTGCATAATTAATGATATTACAATAAGATTGGAAAATGTTGAAATGTTGGTGGACATAGGTATGTCTTGGGGATTATAGGCGACGACGTCGAGAGGTGATATCCCACAATTCCTATGGAAACGAAAGCTACACAGAACAGTTATAATGTACTACGCCACATAAACGAAATTGTGGGCGGTAACTAGTCTTATATATAATAATATTGATTAAAAAATATAACAAACAAGTATTTCTACTTTATTTCAAAAAAGACAGCAAGAACAACTATTAGACAAGAATGTTCATCAAATTTTAGATTCTTGATTTCACTTACATCAACATACATACAAAAAAATCTCTGAATGGAATCGAACCCACAACCATCTGACACTATCACCAAAACTTTCATTTGCTCCATATCATCAGCCCGATAGTACCACCGAGAGCACCACAGCATCTTTAATAAATATCCAAACACTTGGTTCTGCTCTTACAAATGCTCTGTAATGCATCCGACCGACTGTACACAGCAGTGTCCTCTTATTTCACCTTTCATCTCATGGACCATTAAATTCTTGAACGCGCGTCTCTAAATTTTAGTGAAATATTGTATGTATGAGATGAAAGGAAGTGATACGTATTATATATTGTGAAATAAGACTGTGTATGATAAAAGGAATAATCTTTATGTTTGTATGAAGCATTTTTGAAATATTTTTGAGTGTTCGTTGAAGTGTCGTTTTGAATTAATGTTTTTTTTATCTTGTGAGAGTATGAAAACTATTCAGCCCCCCAAGTGTGAATCGAACCCACAACGTCGCGCTTAAAGCCTTAAAGTCGTACATTATGTCGTTGTTGACGGCTTTGAATGATAATAGTATCAAAATGTTTATTTTGTTTCATGTTTTAATTGTTTTTAAAGCTGTTACTATTTAACAGTTTTTTCGTTCTTTCGTAAAGTAAGATGTGATTTTTGAGAGAAAAAACTTAATCGTATGTCATTCCGTTAAATTTTTTGTGAAGTGTAGAAAAGTTTTACTACTTTTATTAAGATCGGCACGATGATGTTGAATTCAAATTTTAAATATTCTTTATTTAAACTTGATTATTATGCTTGCAAAAAACTTAATTTTTGCAAGCACTTTTTGTCGTCGAACGAACGTAAAAAATAAATTTAGGTTCCCGTTGTAGCTCGCACATAGCACGCTGAGCAAGGGGAACCTGGAAACCTAGTGTCAAGACAATCTGTTTAACATTAAAACATTTCCGTTTTCAATTTTTTACTAAAATCTCAATGCATTACTTGTTGAGTGGCGGAACAGACCGCCGCGCTTCGCCCCGTTACCAGACAAATGAAAGTATTAAAAACCTAAAAGATAAGTAAGTAAAGCACCTCTAGGCGGCCGTAGCGCAGTCGGACAGTATCTAATTGTGAATGCAACGGTTGTGGATTCGACCTCCAATCGGAAAAATGATTATATTTAATTTATTGTCATTTAAAGCAGCGTTAAATTCGGTCACCCGCAACACACAATGTCTCGAAAAGGGGGGAACTGAATGTCTGAATACTACTTCTCTATGTTTCCCTACCCTGATCAATGCGGTATAAAACGTGAACCTAAGAAAACTATCTTTAAATAATGTTAGCTATATTTAAATTTAATACTATAAAAGTTTAAAAAATAACGTTATATTAATGTACGGTCACGTAATTAAGCCGCGTTAAGTTGTAAACTTTATTATGTTAGGCCTTAATGAACAATTTACAAGACTCTTTTTAACGACTTACTTTTTTTTTATTCAAATTTAATTTAATAGGTTACAGTATTTTAACAAATATACGAGTACCTGTACCAATGTAACAGAGACGAGGTGTCCATACGACAAGGTTTCCATCGGGTTAATTTTTATAATTTAAATAAACGGATTAATAAATAGTAAATAATTAATAATACTCGACTAACATTTTTAATATACCTTAGCATAGCAGAGTAGACACAGGGAACCTAGAAACTTAATGTTAAGACATTCTTCCTATTACTTTTTGCCGAATTCTGGAGGTGTGCGTAAGGCATTGAATCGCGTAAAAATTCCCTCGAGTGGGACTCGAATCCACAACCGTCGCGTTTAGTTGCACTCTTGTGTCCCTACGTCACAACAGCCTCAAACAAAAATAAATAAATCAACTTAAATTCATGCAATATATTACAATTCTAACATAAAAAGTGTCTTTTACATATTTACATTATCATACAAATCGAATTTATTTTATTCATAAATGATTGTTTGTTTCTTGACGCTGGCTTACTTTCGTAAAAAATCTTTTTAATTGATATAAATTATATATTTAAACCCAGCTAAGGAAATACATACAAACATTTGACTATTTGTATATTTATTGTATGCCTTTCAACAGCGACATCATATCAGCCTTTCGACGCCCCCTACGGGACAATGGTCAAAGGTAAGGGGGGTCCTTAAGGACATCCACGCTGATCGGTCCTGCTTTTATGCCAGCGGCTTCCCGCGCCCGCGACCTTGACCAGATCTGGTCCAAGTCAACCTTTACATATTGATAATTTTTATATATCGATATATATTTATATATATTTCTCTATAGAGAAAACTGGTATTCTGTTTATATTAACCATATAGAGCATATTGTCACGAGACTCTATTTTCATAAAAAAAACACCAATTCACAAGTACAAAATGAAGCCGTGCAATAAAACTTGCTAACTTTGTTTACGACCGAGCACAGACGTATTAATCAATTCGTGTCATAAACGAAACGTGCGTCATGAAATATCGCGCGAACAAAAAAGATGTAGAGCCGCGGAGGCAAATTGTGGATTTATTGGTTGTAAAGCTTATTCTACACTTATTCTGATACTTTTTTTAACATTTTTAAAGTGTTATTCCACACTTAGGCAATAAATATAGTTATTTAGAAAATTTATAAAAAATTGAACGTAGCGGGACTAGATAGCCTGGTCGGTTTCCAGGAGGCCCGGATTCTAGTTCCGCTACGTTCAAATTTTTATAAGTTTTCTAAATAAGTATTTCTCTGATCTGTTATTGTATAGTAAGTTTGAAATATATATAATAATACTATAGTCTGTGATAAAATAATACTATAGTCTGTGATGGTGCAGTGGAGTAGTGTCAAGCTGTAAACGCTATGTCTGTGAATTTGATGTCAACCCGGAATAAATATTATATTTACATTACTTCCTTAGTGTGGTTATATTTATCGCAATGTTAGGTTCTGTTATTTAACATACAATATCTTGAAATTGGATAGGAAATAGACAGCGGAGTGTCTTATTACTAGGTGCTCTCAGCTTACTCTGCTGTGTATGGCATATGAGTAATATGTATCATAATATATTGTACAAGGAATAAATTCAATATATCGCGTATCGCTTTTATCCCGTGGGTTCGCTTCCCGCTCGGTGAATGAATTATGTACTATTTTCATTTCCTTGCTCTGGTATCAAGACACAATGCAGCGTTAAGTTTCGCCACTCAACATGCAATATCTCGAAAATTCAGTGGAAATTAAGGTACGTAGGTTACCTAGGCCTATATGGGATACAGTGTCAAACTACAAAAATATATATTTTTAGCTCATATAGAAACATACTTCCACTGGACAGAAAGGCTTAAAGCTTGCAAATCGCTTGTCAGTTAACACAAAAACAATCCAACGGGCCGTTAATTTCCAACCAACTTATTGCGGTGACTGATTGAATTGTGCTCACATTATAAACAATAAGCTTTTATACATTCTGGATTACGTAGAGATTACGTAGTGCTAACTCTCTGTTCTCTATTTATGAACATTTTCTAGATACAGCGTGACATTTGGTGAAACCTAACGCCGCGCGTTGTCTTAATAGATCGAAGATATTACCAAATTTGAATATAAGTAATATATTGTGTTTTAATTACAAGTGAATTTGAATCCACAACCACTACTTGTATAGATATAGAGTTTATAACTGAGCCACGATGAAATCAATCTATGCATATAAGTCACAGGGTCCCGTCACATCACGGAGTTTTTAAGCTAACAGATAACATAACAACAGTATGATATATTTATAACTAATTCTTTCTTCTCTTTTTTAATTAAAAGTTCTGTTCTTTATTTTTTTTATTACCTTCATACATAACCATGCAGCAGAGTAGGTAGAAAGAACAGTATTAAAACATTACGTTCTCAATTTTTCGCCCAATTACAAAACATTGCGTGTTCACTGTTGGAACTTAACGCCGCAATTATGTTACTACTATAAGTTGACAAATTATAAAAGGCATTCTTAATACAAAAAAACCCACACAATTAAATTTAACTATAATTTAGTACTTTAATCCTTACTTTATAACGACGGCGGCAGCAATCCGGTTTGAATAACAATGACTAGCATTAATATGAATCTATTCTATCTTAAAAACAGTTTCACGCTGTATCCCGCACACAGCAGGGTAGGCAGAGGGAATCCAGTGTTAAGACACTCCCGTTCTCCACTTTCTGCCGAATTCTGGAGGCATTGCGTGTTGAGTTGCAGAACTCAACGCCGCTGTTTTTTTTTTTTTTTATTCTATCTTTCATTAAGGCTGGTTCTGGGTTCGATGCCCACTCGAGGAAATAAAATATTTATTTAAATGTATATTTTAATTTCTATACTCGCTATGGAGTCGAAGAGCGTCGAAACGCGGCGTTGAATTCCGCCACTCAAAACGCAATTTCTCCAGAATTTAGCGGAAAATGGGAAACATGGTTTCTTAAAATTAGATTCCCTCTGCTTACCCTGCTTGGTGAAGCTGATTTATTTATGTTATCTCTCATTGAATACTCCAGGTGCTGTGTGAATTAGTTCGCTTTTTGCTGATTAGTTTCTGATGTCGCTGGACTTACTAATGATAGTGCTATACGTTTTATTCGTATATATGGAAGTCAAAGCTGCGGCTGTTCTTTGAAGTAGAGAACCTTAATTATATTTTCTATAAGTACTTCAATTCTTAATTTTAGACAAGTTTATCTTTTTTTGTTGACTATTAACAAAAATTAAATATTTAATTTAAATATAATTTTCATTTTGCAGATAGTAGAGTTAAGTCATTCAGCACGCAATGTTTCAAGAATTCGGCGAAAGTATCTTAATGAAGAAAGTAGGCAGAGCCACCCTAGGAAATCTAGGTTTCCAGTATGGCTACCTTGTTATGTGCGGTATATGCTCCACAGCTTGGAGCTAATAAAAAGTAGTAGAGGTACTATCGTGTTTACTTTCTGTCCATATTATACTGTGCACCAGACTAGAGGGAACCTGGAAAAAAAATTGACCCACAACCATCGTCAGACCTATATGAATTATTATCTAACAAAAAATATTAAAATCTTATATTATTTTCTTTAATTTTGTCAAAGAAAATTAAAGCGAAGTTTTTTGAGGTTAAGCGCGGCGTTGAGTTCTGCCACTCAACACGCAATGCCTCCAGAATTCGGCAGAAAGTGGAGAACGGAGTGTCTTAACACTAGGTTCCCTCTGCCTACCCTGCTGTGTGCGGGATACAGCGTGAAGTTGATTTATTTATTTTTTTTTAAAAGAAATTGTCATCATATAAGTAAACGTCCACGTCATCTCATCACATTTGCCAATTATTTTGACATAATCTAAAAAGTTCATAAGAATATTATTTTTCAATATAACTTATTCGAACGCTCACGCGTCATAAAGTTGACTCGCGAAACACGCCGGATTTCCTCCGTTCAGTCCGCGCATAATAAAACTTGGAAAGTATGAAAATTGTCGATAAATCACAAAAAAGGTTGATATTATTCTTCCGAAAGCAGCAAATAATTTTTATGATGCGATGGTTTCTATCTATTTGAAAATATTTTATATTTATAAGATACTACTTGTATCCGATTTTTTTACATGTAGGAAAAATCTTCATTGTTTTACTATTTTCCAAACAATCTAAAATATTATTGATAGCAAAGGGTAAGTTACAGGTATTTTAATTTTCATTGATTAGAACTATAATAAAAATTTAATTAAAAAACCTTTTTAAAAAGATTTTTTTTTGTATTTTAAAGGTATATTATATTTTACAAGCCCTTTCATTTGATACCCATATTAGAAGGATTGCTTATAAATTTGAAATCCGCCATTTTGTTGCGGCGGCCATTTTGGATTAACAATAGTATTGATTATATATCATTCACAGAACTGAAGTCGTAATCCAAATTTTAGCTTAACGACAACTCTACAGGAAGTGGGTCAACTCAAATTTCTCATGAACTAACACTAGCTTGTAATAATTTAAATGTGTACTATTCTGTGAACCGGTTTTCCTAAACCATCCGGTTAGGTGCCACGATAGTGATTATTTTATAACGATGTCCGTCTTCACATGCCTATTATATTGAATTTTGAGCGGCAGAACTAAACACCACAACCCACAACCAAAGGCTATATTAAATACTACTATCTTGCATATATACCATAGTCAAAGTCAAAGTCAAATAATTTTATTCAAAATAAGAAGTTACATGCTTCATTTTTTGAACGTCAAATAATTTACCACCAGTTCACTAAAGTTAATGCCTCAAACATAATGTCACTGTAACCAATATCGAGCGCTGCTGTTTTTCTTTTGAGACACTATTAGATAAGTTTCTTCGAAAGCAGAATTATACGAAGTTTCGAGCCACGCGCGATCATTTAATTGCAAATTTCTTGTTGTACTAAGTTAAATGGAAGGCTTTAAAGGACGTCCGAAGAATAAATTTTCAATTCACACAAGGCAAGGCTAATTTTGTTTTATGAGACGTGGTTGGATTTCCAAATAATTTGGAAAAATAGTTTTCTTGCATTTTACAAAGTGGGCAAAGTGCACTTGGGTCTCGTAGTTAGTTTGCCTAGTTTTGTAGAACCATCAAACTGAACCTTATTATAATATATATTTTCTGTATCTAGGATTGGAACCCAACTACTATCTGGTTTATTTGGACATAAAAAAATTATACTACTATATTTAATATTTTTTTAGCTTGATATTGTATCCCGCACATAGCAAGGAAGGTGGAGGAAGCATCAGCAACTAGTGTTAGGACGCCTCCGTTCCCCACTTACCGAATTCTCGAGAAATTCCATTTGAGCGGCGGAGCTCATGACCAGTTCGTAGTACCCACTGTGGGAATCGAAGCCTCACCTGTGCCCCTGTGCCATTGCACATTGATATTACTATTGAGTAGATACAGATAGATAATTATAAATCCAAAAATATTTGTATACTATTATAGGCACAAAATATTTAACTATTCTAGAACCAAACCAATAAACATTCATTTTTCCCATGAAGCTTATTCAAACGTAAAAATAATTAAACAAAAACCTATAAATTCCTAAAAATATTTCTTAAAATAAAAAAATCCGGTCAAGTACGAGTCACACTGGTTCACTGAAGGTTCCGAATCAATTTCATAACTGTAGGTCCAAAAAAGTATCCTACGGCGATTTCATTCTAATTGCAGAAATAACGATTCATAAAATATGCTCGTGTTTTTGATTGGGTTAAATTAGAAGCTTATTTTTTGTTCTCCAAGTGACCCTCGATCTGGATATTGGATATTAGTTTTATCTTGACACCTCCACGTGACCTTGACATAAATAGTCTTCAGACGGACCAATGGACAACGTAGTGATCCTAAAATGGTTCCGTTTTTTCGTTTATGGATAGGGAACCCTAAAAATGCTTTGTAGTGTACATAAAGTGAAAATAATGTTAGCAGGCAGCCACGCGTTGCTATTTGAAAATATTTTCAATTTACATACACCGCACTTTCATTATAGGGAGAGGTTTTTGAAGTTGACGGTGTACTGCATTCTACGGCGATATGCGTGAATCATGTAACAAAATATGTAACGTAGTTTAGTAGTTAAATGTATAGAAACATATTATATATAAAAAATTAAATAGGTGATTTAAAGGCGTAAGAGCAGGGTAAGTATCAGCTTCACGCTGTATCCCGCACACAGCAGGGTAGGCAGAGGGAACCTAGTGTACTAAGATACTCCTAAGACACTCCGTTCATCACTCTGTTTCCCAATCTCCAACTTTTTACAATTTTTGAGTTATTTCTTATTAAGAGACGGAACTCAATACCCTTGCTTTGTCTTTTTAACAGATTGAGAAAAATAATCCTCCGAGTGTGATTTGATCTCGCGATCGTCTCATTAGAACATCAACAACTAATTTGTATCAATTTGGAAAATGCTTAAAATTGGCAGATTCCGATCTCAAATTTTTCATTTAAAGACAAAAGATTCTAGCCACTCAGCACCCTATATCTCAAATCTGTGGAGAACACAGTAAATTGACACAAGTTAAAAAATAAACTAGAAATAAATAAATGTGACTTATGTATATATTTGTTTTTCTGTCTGTACGTTATAGGTACGGACAGAAAAACAAATATATACATAAGTCACATAAATTTTATACATTTAAAAAAAACATGATAAAGATCGTAACTAAACACAGCATTAATTGAAACCAATCCCAATCAAACTGTGCCACAAAAGACTTTCATAATTTATAAAATAGTTTCACCAGATTCCATTTATTGTTTACTCATTACATACAAAACTATGAACATATTGCTAGACGTACGACGCTTGTAAGCACAGCAGCAGTCGTAAACATCTAATCTACATTTTATGCTGTTAGTTAACTAACTACAACAATATATACGGGTTCCTGTATACCTCTCTCTAGTGTTAATATATTAGGTATACTAGTATTATAATCTATCTTTACTTTCATATAATAAAATACTATGCTAACAAATATAGCTAGTTAAATAACATAAAAGATTAAGAAAGGGTAGTGTTCACGCACTAAGTCCTCTGCGATTCACTAACCTAATCTAATACGGAACTTTGCCTCCTTACAAATAATTTTAATGTAAATGCAATCTAAAATCGCTTAGAGTCCGACTTTCTTACGTGACGATGACGTTATTTTATATTCTTATTTTTTTTTTTCGTTTCACCTTTTTTTCCTACTAAGTCAGCCAGAACGCCAAACGGTTCAGTCTCTTTCGTCTCGTCCAGTGTCAACCTATTCATACGTGACTTTTTACGTGACGTTCCTCCAGTACCATCTGTACTGTGTTCTCGAAGGTCAAACGAGGTCTCCCCCTGCCTCTCTTACAATTGTATATTCATAATTCTGCACAATACAAACAAACATACACAAATAATTTTATTTATGATATCGTGACACGTTTGTAGTACCTGGCGGTATTGAGAACGTATATGTTGTATTTACGTATATGGTATACAGTTTATGGAGCAAAGGTGCCGTCACGTAAGGCACTACTAACCTGACGTATGTAATATTCAATACTAGGGTATTATATGTATATAGCTTTGAAAAACTTAAGCTAAAATCTTTTCAAGTAAATGAAATTGTAAAATGCAAATGATTTGAAAAAATACACAAAACAAGCATAAATAAATAATCCTTGATGTTAATTTAATGCCTTATCGTAAGCTTCACAGACAGGTAGGCAAAAATAACCTAGTGCAATGCGTGTTAAATGGCGGAACTCAACACCGCGCTTTGCCTCGACATCAGAACGAAGATATGAAAATATAAAATTATTTCAATTGTGTATCGAACTCACAACTGTATACGGTATAAATATATAAAATAATATAAAAAAAGACTGACATTTGCATATTGAATCAAAATAAAAAATAAAGACATAAATAATATTAGAGTGCAAAATGAAACATTTGCATTATGATCATTTTTTTCTGCATCTCTTACATAATATTGTATGTATTTCATTAGTGTAATGTGGGAATAGATTATGTTACGAAGTCTTTGAAACGTAGATATGTAGGTCTAAGGTTTAATATAACTTCGATGGTCCTAGCTTCAAATTTCAAAAAAAAGTCATTTAATATTATAGAAACTTACTTACTTATATAAGAACTTACTTCTATACTAATATTATTAAGTTTGATTGGCTGAATGCGCTAATCTCAGAAACTCTTGGTTGAAATTCAAAAAAATATTTTTGTGTTCAATATTGTATACAACGAAACTAAAATATTAAAAAATATAATGAAATATTTAATATTTTTCATTTTCTCGTTTTGGTAACGACGCAAAGCGCGGCGTTGACTTCCGCCACTCAACATGAATCCGGAATTCGGTGAAAAGTGGAAACCGGAAGTGTCTTAACACTAGGTATCCAGGTTTAGGTGAAGCTAAACAAATAAGAAAACAGTTTAATCTAATATTTCAAATTTAAGTAAATATTTCATCTCCTCGAGTGAGTATCGAACGCACAACCAGTCGGTTTTACAGTCACACTTTGTGCCTCTGCGCAACGACCGGCGTCTAAAACAGTTTAATTTTAATATTAAATATATTTAAGCCAAAGAACTGGTCCAAAACTATTTTAATGTACTCAGATCATTCATATCATGTTCGAGTTTACCGAACATCGTATACAAAAGTTTTATTGGAAACGACAAAGTTGCCAAACCTACTTCCGCCGCGGACCTCCTAACATACAAATGTCAGCTTCCATTTTAAAATTAGCTCTCCAAGTAAATGAGGGAAGCTGAAAGTTTACTTTAGTTTTAGTTAAGGGTTAATCTTAGAGTAAAAAATAGTTTGTTTTTGTGAGTTTTGGTCCTTGTTTACGGGCTTTTATTAGTCGTCTATTAATTATCTTAGTAAAATCTAAGGAACTAAAATTGTGTGTTTGTAGGTATATATGTTTGAGGTCAGTCGTGATGCAGAGGTAATGCCACCAGAATTCGACGGAAAATAGGGAACGGGGTATGGTAACACTAGGTTGCCGTGTGCGGGATACAGCGTGAAGCTGATTTGATTCTTTTTTATTTCCTCACTCTAATATCTCCAATTTAATTAAATATCTTTTTTGTTCATCTGCTTCTCACACTTGTCCGGTCTTTTTTCATAATTTTAACAAAATTTAAATAAAAATTGTTTTTTTTTTATTTGAAATAATAACCAATGTTTAAGTCATGATTTAATATCTAGAGAATAATTTAAACAACTATTAATATTTCGTTAAAATTAATAATTTAAACAAAACTACTTTCATACAAGCAAACAGACAAACAAATATACTATTTATTATAATATATAAACTATATACATATCTCTATGCACAAAGGTTCACGTTGGTCCACACATTGCCATGTCAATCAGCCATGCTTGAATAGACGTAATTAGTTGGTCAACTGATTGATCCATCTAATATCGATATAATTATATATTATTGGTCTGTTTAACTGAAGTATATTAAGAAGTTTTGTACACTAAAGCACAGTTGTGTAACCAAATTTGATTTGATGATAGTAGGTTCAAATTTCACTTATGTAGATGTTTATTAAAAAAATGTTTCTTTTTTAGCTTTACGCTGTATTCCCCACTTTCCGCTGAATTTCTCATGGTATTGCATGTTGCACAGCGGAACTCAACGCCGGGCTGTTGCCTTAAAATGAAAATAATAATAGGTAATAAATAATTTTCTCGAGTGGAACCACAACCGTGGTGACAACAGCCACACCCTTAAGCCGTTGCACCACAACGGCCTCCAAAGAATATCCTGTATATATAAATATATGTGTATATATATATGTGTATATATATATGTGTATATATATATATGTGTATAAATAAAAAATGAGCCATGAGTTCCCGCTTTTTGAAAACTCGTATCTTTCTAATATAAATCAAAGTAAGTCATAATAAAAATTGGTTACCGAAGATCCCTTACCAGTTTTATGATTGAAGATGAAAGGAATAAATAAAATATACAAACTTATATATATATANTATATATATATTACCTTTTTTATTTATCTATAATTTACCTTTTTTCGTTATTAATTTATTTGTAATATAAGTTCACACTTCTTGCCAAGAATTTGGTACTAATAATACAGCTAAACACCTCCACGCGAACTTAAGAAAAATGATCTAGGCGGACTAACAATATAATAATGTTATAAGAGTTTCTTCATTTTGAAGTACGGAACCCCAATAAATTTGTGTTTCACTTTGTACACACATAGTTGATGATTAGACTACACTTATGTTGGAAATTAATACCAATACCACAATTTCACCAGAATAAGATATTTTCTCACTAAATTCAAACCCACAACCACTACAATTCACATTTCAACAGCACCACAAAAACGTCAATCACTGTAATAAAGTACAGTTTTACTTAAAATAAAACGAAATCGTAATAAACGTGCCAAATTAATGCTACGTTTGAAGCCTCTATAATTTCACTTGCGGAACAAAGTTACGAAATTTCACAGGCTGGAGCCCTAAAGGTAAATTAATTTTATATACATTTTAACGTCAGTTAATCGAAATTTAAGAGTGGCCAAATATAGCGATCATACCAAATATATGTACCTATAATATAATATCGAGAGAGGCTCATTAATTTTGCTATAAGAAAATTTGATATAATTTTTCTTAATAATTTTTATTCTTATAGGGTTTCTTGTAATTTGGTAACCTTTCATATTTTCCGTAATGGGTATTGAGGTTAAGAAGGAAGGTGAGGATACCAGGTATCGTACAATATAGAACTATAAACTGATTTTTTATATATTTAGAAAAACTTGCAGCTTCAGACTGTATCCAACATATAGCAAACAGAGACAAACAGAGGGTATTAAGACACTTTCCACCGAATTTTCGAGGCATTGCGTGTTGAGTGAACTCAACGCTTCGCTTCAACTTGTTACCAGAGCGAAGAAAGGTAGATATTAATAAATAATTATTTATTCATCCGAACCCACAACCATCGCGTTTATAGTCACATGCTTGTGCCACTGCGCCAAGAAGTCCTCCATATACGAGTATATTTCTATTACATAAAAAATGAATTTAAAGCAAGTGATTTCTGTATAGCAACGTTAAATAAAGAATGCGAAATAAAAAGAAGCCCGCGTTGTAAGTGCTATAATAATAATAATTAAAAAAAAAGACATTTACATCACTGTCCTATAAAGAGTTTTTTTTCCCATCGTTACAGCGAACGAAGCGGCGAGAACACTTAGTTATTAATATAAAACTTATAACCCCGTGAAAATCCATGGCTTGTGATTTTAATTGCTTACATTAATTGACCTTTCTAGTAGTTATATTATTAGTTAAAAAAATGAGGCCAGTCGTGGCGCAGTGGTAGGTAGTGGTAGATAGTGTGAGGAGTTTGAGTTCAACACGCAATGCCTCTAGATTTCAGCGGAAAGAAGAGAACGGAGTGTCTTAACACTGGTGTCTACTCTACTGTGTGCGGAATACAGCGTGACGCTAAAAAAAATAATTATATAAAAAAAAGTTTAAAGAACTAAAAACACGCTCTGGTTTACATCATCATCCTCCACTTCTATTATCAGGTTTTATACACCAAAAGAAATGAAGAACACGAAGTCGATAGTTTTACTAATAGGTATCCCAGAGTATCATCCATCTCTGTGGGGTTCCATCATCAGACCAGCTCGATTATATCATTTTATTATATTGTCACCTAAGCTATACCTGGTAAGTTCCATCATCAAGCACGTATAACTGGTAAGTCTCATCATGATGTAATATATTTATTAAATAACAAATCAGCTTCACGCTGTACCTCGCAAATAGCAGGGGAGGCAGAGGGAAGTGAAAACAAGTGTTAGACACTCCGTTCCCCACTTTCCGCCTAATTGTTTAGTGGCGGATTTTAACGTCGGGCTTTTTGCCTTGGTGTCCGAGTGGAGAAATAAGAATATTAATAAATAATAATTCATTCCCTCGAGGGGGGGTGGAATCCACAATCTGTGCGTATTAGACGGCCTCGATTATTATAACACAAGTAGGTCAAATTCAGTTTTTCAGATTTTATTACTTAGTACAGGAAGAAGAATTAAAGCGTATTGAAAAGAAATCTCGCTATTGATTAAAAGGTTTTCGTCTTTCAATTTTAACCGTTCTTAGAAGTAATTAAATCAGTATTAATCTATATTATGCTAATAAACTACTAAAATTGAATTAAATAAAATGTAACATATTATTTTAAAAAATCAACAAATGAAAAGTAAAATACCGTTACCTTTACCGTTACCTACCAAGCTTGTCGTAAAATGGTAAATTTCCATATTTTTTTTAAAAGCTCGGTTTATAAAAGTTTCCACTTGGTACGTGCGTACCATTACAGTCTGTTCGGTTGGGTTTTAAATTTAAAATTAACTTGGGCTTAAAAACTGGGTGACATGGAATGCTTATGCCTGATTTTTACATAGTTTTTTTATATTTGAATAATACTAATAAAGAACAAGTATTTTTTTTATTTGCACTATGTTTAGCTGAGTTTCCGTTTTCCATTCAATTCCCGAGACATTGCGTATTGAGTGGCGTAACTTTACGCTGCATTATGTCTTCTTATGTGTATTTTTTTTATTATAGTCACTGGGACACGATAACTGACAGAAATAAGAAAAATATGGCTACTAACAACTGTTGCTGATACCTACACTACGGTGGCAAAACTTTAGCTTTAACTAAATATCGAACTTAGTTTAGTTACTTAGTAACTTTTGTAAGAAGATTTTAATCTCTATAAATCTTAGGAGATGTGATTTTTTATAGAGTGAGTGGAGTCTGTTTAATTGATCGAATCTCCAATAAAGAGATATATTCAGAAAAGCAGGCACAAGCAATAATATTCCTGTTACTTACTTACTTATGTAAGAATGAAGAACGTGCTCGTAGTGGAAGATGAGTAATAAAACAATGATAAATATGACAGAAGAGTAGCTAGTATGGAAGAGTTAACGAAGAGTTGGTTTTTGTGGATCTGTATGTAGCATGTATCGTGGAGATTAGAGAGAGAGAGAGAGAGAGAGAGACGAGAGCTCTCTGGCTCTTCATGTATTAATCATAAAACTATGTGTAAATCTGTCTTTTTTAAATTTCCGTGTAAACTGTGAGTTCCGTGAAAACTGAAACACTTATAGAATGACTTTATTGTTCGTATATGCATATGTTAAGACTATTTATTCCAGGGTCACGTGGAAGTATCAAGTTAAAATTATTAAAAAATATATATTTCGGTGTACGGTCCCTATTACAAACCTATGATTTACAAGTCCGATTCGCATTTAATCGGTTTAAATCTTCATGCTAACACACTAATATACATATAACAGGATAGATAGAGGGAACCTCTTCTTCAAAATACCCTGTTCCCCAATTTTCGTCCAATTATCCAGATATTGCGTTCTGAATTGTAGAACTCAACGCTGCGCTTTCAAAGTGAGAAAATAAAGAATAATTCCTTTTCCAAACTGAAAATCGAATCCACAATTAAATGTTGGTGATGAGATCGATGCAATTTTTTGTTATCAGACTTCTGTCTATCTAATACCATAAAATACCTCAAATAAGCAAAAAGTAAAAAGGTAGATTTTTTTATTTACATTATTCTTTCTTATTTCTATATAATATCATAAAATTAAATAAAACTACAGTCAAATAACCATTTCTTGATAAGGTCCTATCAATGAGAAGGCATTTTGATATAATTAATTCGGCGCTAAACAAATTCCGTCCGCCGTTCAATTTAACTTTTTAATTACATTATGGAAGTGGGTGGATTATCTTTTCGATATAACAAAGATCTTGTGACTTGATCGTGTGGCCCATAAAGCTGTGTACTGTGCTATATTTCTTATATAAATGTTATTATCTATTTGAAAGATTAAATGACGAGGCCAAGAGTCAAGGAGTCGTGGCGCAAGCGTGCGGCTGTAAACGCGACTGGTGCGATCTCTATTGGGGAATATGAAATATTTAGCTCCGCAGCGTTTAGCTCCGCCACTCAACACGCAATGCCTCAATAATTCGGAGGAAAGTGGATAACGAAAGTGTTTTAACACTAGGTTCCCAGGTCTTCCCTGCCTACCCTGTTATGTGCAAGATAAAGCGTAAACTTAATAAAAAAAAAACAAAAAATATACAAATTGTAACTGATATCCCAAACACGTTTGAAAATATTATTCAATAAATAATACCTTGGCTCGTGATGTGTCTATTGGTTAGAATCGTCTATAGTTGTGATCGTGAAGAACCCAAAATCTTTTAGAGATTCAGAGGTAACAGTATTAAGAATTTTATATTATGCCATTAGAAGGTATCGCTTTAAGATATTTGCCATCAGAAGTTGTTCTTGTGTCAGTTATTTAGATAACTGGAAACTCGACAATATGACATTGTCATAACTCGAAGCTCGTCCGAAGATAAGCCAAGAGCGCGTCCTATCTTCCTCTCCACTATAACTGAGAACTAGTTATACTAAAAGGAAGAAAGAGTACGGGCCCCTCCCCGCCCTACACCGTGAATTCCTACCAGACTGCGGCTGCAACAGTCTTATTGAACTCTCCGGGACGTTTGTGTGTGATCTTTCCGAAGGTACTTGTTACGCTTGTTTATATTAAGATTGTATTAGAATAGTGATTCGTAATGTTAATTGATTTGTGAGATCAATATAAGTCGTTGGAACGAACGCACTACCGCTAGGCGGCCGATATGTTAAATAAACGCACGGCACACACCCCACAGTCGTGTCTCGAACCGTAGGCGGACACTACTACATACACCAGAGTTCCAGGACATAAAATAGCACCACACACCCGTATGAGACAGGCGGACACTACTACATACACCGGAGCTGGGACATAAAATAGCACCACACACCTACTAGTCGTATACCAAGTCGTAGAAGTGGTATATAATATGTCAATGACCAACGCCATACAAGCATAGCTTACGTATCGCGAGCGTACTGCGAGACGGCATCAGCCACGACATAGTTAATGTCGCTATAACAGTTCGCATAAGCCCATCACGTCAGCTTCCGCGACGTCAAGCAACATTCAATATCATAATATTGGTCAAAGATCACTTGGATCCACAATATGTGTCGCCCCTACACATATATTGCCTTTATAAGAAATTCGATCCTAAAAGATCGTGCCATCATAGGCTTCGAATTATTATATTATATTTATAATATACTTGGTACGAGTCTTTATGTGCATCATATTTATTAGTACCGTAGTACTTAAGAGTTCGACTCGACCGCTGCCTTCCAGCATCACCACCACCTATATAGACAGAACGACGGTCGCGACACTCGGGACGACAATACACGAACTCGTCTCGATTAACTTGGTATTAAAATATATAGTGTGTATTATACATAATTAACTATGTTATTTATGTGTACTGCCATACATATTTTATTTTATTTATTTATTTATTTTAAACTTATACTCAAGGTACATACTGTTACAAAATGTAATTCACATATAGCCAAAAATACTTATAAATGTAGGTACATACATTTATGCTTGCACCGTACTATATAAATAACCTTTTAAGCATATTTAAGACTTCATAAACCATCAATATGATAAAAAAAAACGCCCATCATTTCCAAAACCCAACATTACGGAGCCTCCAAGTGAGTTTGGACGTAATTTGACACTCGCGATCGTAAATTACCATGTCTTTAAAAAGATCTCCCTCTATAGGGAAGTTATGGGAACGTATTATTATTATATGAAATTTATTACATAAAATCTTCTGTGAAATCTTAAGTTATGTAAAATGACCACTTTGTGGTGAATATACGTGTGGCGTCGCAATTATTAACGATTTATGGGTACACATTGTTGTTGCGTATGGTTAATTGACCATATAATTTTACAATATAATATTTAATGTGATATTATTGAAGCCAGTCGTGGTGCATTGGCATAAGAGTGTAGATGGAAACGCGACCGGCTGTGGGTTCGATTCCCGCTCGAGGAAAAGAAATATTTAATATTTTTATTTCCTGGCTCTGGTAACGATGTGAATCGCGGCGTTCAGTTCAGCTACTGGATACGCACGAATTGTTTTGGTATAATGTCACTGTATCTAATAAATAAGTGTATAAGTTTTAGCGAGTGAAGCGGTGCTTGCGTAATAGTAAAGGTTCATTAGTGTGTGTTCGACTCCCGATCGGAGGAGTTGGCTCATTTTGGTAAGACAAAACGCGATGTTGAGTTCCGCCCAATTCAGGCGAACAGTGGACAACGAAGCCTCTGCCTATCTATAGCAAAGCTATAAAAAAATATCACTTGTTGCGATAATTATACAGGAAACTTTTCTTCATTTACCTTTAAATACCGATTTCGACTTAATAGTATTAGTTCAAAAATCAAATCAGCTTCACGCTGTATCCCGCTCACAGCAGGGTAGGCAGAGGGAACCTCGTGTTAAGACACTCCGTTCCCCACTTTCCGCCAAATTCTGGAGGCATTGCGTGCTGAATGGCGGAACTCAACGTCGCGCTTAGCCTCGACAACAGAACGAAGAAATGAAAATATAAATATAATTAAATATTTCACTTCCTCAAGTGAGAATCGAACAACAAATAGTATTAGTTGCGTAAATATATAATACACAGATAATATAGATGGCATAAAAATCGAATCTACTACCATTAACATATTTTTTTCCATACCTACTGTATGTTAATACAGGACGTATTTAAATTTACTTTGATCTTTATAATGCCATGATGATCTTTAAAGATTTCTTATACGTTTTCCTTTTTATGTCCTTTTTAAAGAGCACGTATTTATATGGAGAGTATTCAGTGACATTCGTATACTCCCTCCTTTGATAGACTATATATATTATATTACTTTATACAATATATTTATCTTTTATTGCTTAGAACTTAATGGAAATAAAAAAAAAATTAAAAAGTGTTTACTTTAAATTTACTTTACATACAGTACCACAATGTTTCTAAAAATAATCAAGAAAGCGATATATTATACAAAAGATATATAAAAAAAAACAAATATACAGAATTTAAACTTAAAATTTAAATTTTTAGTCATCTTTATATGTTTACACATCAAATCAGTCGTTTTAAACCACAAATACGTACTTCAAAATGTTAAAATATCTTTCAATAATTAATTTTTAATTTTATTAATTAAACAAAAATAATTGTTAATAATCACGCTGTACTCCGCAGACAGCAGAGTAGGCAGAGGGAACCTAGTGTTAAGACACTCCGTTCTCCACTTTCTGCCGAATTCTGGAGGCATTGCGTGCTGAATGACGGATCAAAAAGCCACACTTTGCCTTTACACCAGAGCGAAGAAATGAAAATATAAATTAAAATAAATAAATCATCTCCTCGAGTGGGTATCGAACCCACAACCAGTCGATTTTACAGTCACATTTGTGCCCCTGCGCCTTAAATCCCACTCAAGGAGTTTAAAAAGGTACTGTAATTGATGACAAATATATAGAATCTATCAATATGTAGGCCGCGAAGCCTCTTCACCCTTATATCCTTATTACACTCTTAAACTCCTTAGCCCTTATAAAACTTGTTGAAGATAATACGGGTAAGAAAAACGCGACATTTTCTCAGGTTCGGTACTTTTCTTAACAAAATTGTTTGAAATGTACTTATTAGGGATATGTGTTACATATTTGATGAAGCCATGTTCGAATTTTGCTGAAGAAAACGTTTAAACACAAAAAATTTACCTTTTTTCGGTGTAGAGGATGGTGATGGTGCGATACAGCGTGAACGTAATTTTACGTGACTTAAACAAGCTAAGTATCAATCATTAGAGAATAAAAGACTGTAAGAGAAGAAAAAGATATTTTCTTTTTTCACCAGATTAAAAAAATATGTGTAAATAGATAAAATATAAACAATATATTTTAAACATTTTTAAAGTGTTATTCCACACTTAGGAAAGAAAAATATAATAAAGAAGAAATGGAAATATTTATATTTCCATTTCTTCGCTCTGGTGTCGAGGCTAAGCGCGGCGTTGAGCTCTGCCACTCGACACGCAATGCCTCCAAAATTTGGCAGATAGAGGGGAACGGAGTGTCTTAACACTAGGTTCCCTCTCCCTACCCTGCTGTGTGCGGGATACAGCGTGAAGCTAATATTGATAAAAAAAATATAATAAAAATGGCGTGCTTAATTAAAGGGAAGCCTGACTTTAAACTTGATATATGTACACTCGAGACTCCCGGTCACGAACAATATCGCTTCAAGTCGACTTCAACTTAATCAATTACTTTTTTTTACAATTTAACATTATAGCCATTAATACATTTTTACTTCAGAAGGCATAAATAACATAAATAGTCGGTTTAAAGATTAAGTTCCAAAAAATATATGTCTTTTTTTTCAATATTTCTGTATCAATGATTGTTAAGTATCATTTATTTTATGAGTGTCAGTCAGGCAATGCGTCCAGAATTCGTCGGAAAGTGGGGACCGGAAGTGTCTTAATGAGTGTCTTAAGACTAGGTTCCCAGGTTCCCTCTGTCTACTCTGCTATGTGCGGGATTCACAGTGAAGCTAAAAAAATACTTCCACCTTTAAATAATTTAAATATTTTTTTTATTTTAATTTTGTTCTATTTTTTATTATTTATTTTGACGGTCGAAGATATTGAAAATTATTTCATAATAACTATTAGTATCTAAAGCTATTAAATTTTTATAAGGTTATTTCAATAATTTTTCATCAATTAACTATCATACAGAATTTTGTCTGGTGAACTTGTCACTACATTCTCCACTGACTATGTATTTTAAAAAAAATTAAGAAAAATATTTCCCCGTCGCCGTATGGGAACCAAACTGTTGTTCATACAAGGAGTACAACTTAGTTAATATATTTTAATTATTTAATTTGATGAATTGTAAAAGCAAGTTGGATTGGAGTTTCAAGCACATTTGGATATGTTACAAAACTTTTAAAATATATTAATGTAATCGATTCATATCTTGCATCATGCAAAATCAGCAAATAGAGTGCCCATCGATCATTATATTGTTATAAGTATGCCACTGTTAAAGGTTTCCTATTTTTACTTCAGTCACTTTTAGTATCACATTTTTTTTACCTTCACACTGCATCCCGCACACAGCAGGGTAGGTAGAGGGAACCTGAGAACCTAGTGTTAATTATTAAGATGCTCCATTCCCATTAAGACATTTCCGTGCCTCCAATTTATTGAGTGGCTGAACTTAACGCCGCGCCGCCGCCGTTACCACAGTGAGGAAACGAAAAATTATAAGTATATTTCGTTTCTTTGGGTAGAAATCGAACCCACAACCTGTCGTGTTTAGAATCGCACGCTTGTGCCGCTGCGCCACAACTGGCCTCAATCGGCCCACGAGAGCAAATATGGTACGCATCTATTTTAAATGTAATCCTCTTTACCAAAGAAGGCTGATCAACGGAACATAATACTGTCCTTATAGTTCGACAATATGATGAGTTTTTTAAATTATATTTTTAAATATTTTGTACCAAAGTTGAGGAACTGAAATATTTATTTAAATTTATATTTTCATTTCTTCGCTTTAGTGTCGAGCAAAGCGCGGCGTTGAGTTCCGCAACTCAACACACAATGCCTCCAGACTTCGGCAGAAAGTGGGAAACGGAGTGTCTAAACACTAGGTTCTCTCTGCCTAGCCTGCTGTGGAGGGGATGCAGCGTAAAGCTGACAAAAAAATAACTTATATATTCATATTCTAGAAATAATGGCTAGAACTGTGTGGAATTCAAATATATTTCTTAAAATATCGCTATTTGTTTAGCTAATAAAATAAGTTTAAGTAAGATAACTTTAAAAATGGCGGAAAGTTTTATCACTTGGCTCTCAAAAATAAAAAGATGTTTTATTTTCAGCCTTCGTATACTGTGTATAAAAACAGTGTTAGAACATTGCGCACTATGTTCCTCAGCGGAACTCAACTCCGCTCTTTGTCTTACCACATGCGTATGTGAAATACAAATAATTTATTCCTCCGAATAAGAATAGGACTCACACCTATTACTATAACAATTGAACTCTGTCTCACTGTACCAAATACATAAATCAGTTTCACGCTGTATCCCGCACACTGCAGGGTAGGCAGAGGGAACCTAATGTTAAGACACTCCGTTCCCCACTTTCTGCCGAATTCTGGAGGCATTGCGTGTTGAGTGGCAGAACTCAACGCCGCGCTTGTTCTCGACACCAGAGAGAAGAAATGGAAATATACATTTAGGTAAATATTTCATCTCCTCGAGTGGGGATCGAACCCACAACCAGTCGGTTTTACAGTCACACTTTGTGCCACTGCGCCATGACTGGCCGATAATAGTAATGATATGGCCAAATACATGAATAACTGAAAATAATGAGGTATACCATACCAAGGGAGATAAGAGTTCGAAATGAAATGAAATAAAAAATAGAATATCCAATTAATACCTTTAAAATAGAATGTATGTTTTGATACATTTTTGAATATTTTTCTCAATTAATTGATATTTGGTAAAAAATATTTGAGTATATTGGAAATTTAATTTGGTAGATATGTGAAAATTACATATGATACCTACCACCTACTTAAAAAAAAAATTAAGGCAGTTTCTTTTCGCCCTAAAGGTTATCTGGAAGATATAACTACTTAGCCATGTTCACTTTTTTGTATTATACATTTGTTTTTTTTTTGTTTTTTGTAAATATTTTTATATAAGTGGTGTACAAATAAGGCGTAATAATAGTAATGAAGTAACTGATAGTAAAATATGTATGTCATATTTTATCTGTAGCTTTTTTTAATTTCTCCTAAACTGGTGAACCGATTTAATTGCAGTTTTCATTTTTTTGTATTTTGGCTTCCCTTAACATAAACTATTATATTATACCACTTTAAAAAATGTTGTTTGACAAAATTGTAAAAAAAAATATTATATTATTATATATTGTATAGTATAGATATTGTTTTTAAAACAATATTACTATTAGAAAACGAAAGTAATGCAGATTACTAAATTAATAATTATATAATTGAAGCGGGCGAAACCGCAAGCGGGATGCTAGTTTAATAATAATACGACATACTTTACGTTCCTCCACTGTTGATACTTTGATATATAACTATAATATTAATCAACTATTAAACCTATTATAGATGCGATATCTAATTAAATTATTCAACCGGAGTAATTAAGTATTCGCGCCGCCATATCGTCAATGATGAACCGTTAATGACCAAATGATAATACTATGTTGCAATTGATATGAGCATAATATATAAATGAGCATAAGGTGAGTTGTGGTGCAGTGGCACAAAGTGTGACTGTAGAACCAACTGGTCGTGGGTTTGATATCCCCACTCGAAGAGATGAAATATTTACATAAATTTATATTTCCATTTCTTCGCTCTGGTTTCGAGGCAAAACGCGGCGTTGAGTTCTGCCACTCAGCACGCAATGCCTCCAGAATCCGGCAGAAAGTGGGGAACGAAGTGTCTTAACACTAGGTTCCCTCTGCCTACCCTGATGTGTGCGGAATACAGCGTCAAGCTGATTATATAAGTGAACATATATATCATATTATAAGTAGGCGTGTATGACGAAGTAGAGACATATAAAGGCCTGGTTATCTAGAGATGTTTTCAAGGGTATATTGATTTTTGTTTTGAACTGATCTTCGGCAAAGTTTTTTTTTTTAATTTAACAGATTTAATTTTATTGTTGGTAAAAATTCTGGGATGGGTACAGATCGACAGACAGGTAAAATATGTCTTTAAAGAAAATTGCAAAAACAAGCGTAAATGCGACGCGGCGGGTTTTATTCCCGCCCGGAAGTAAGAAATATTTAATATTTTCATTTCTTTGCACTGGTAATAAGATAAAACGTGGATTTTCACCACGCAATGTCTCGAAAATTCGGCGAAAAGTAGGAAACGGTAACACTAGGTTCCCTCTGCCAACCCTGCTATTTGAGGGATACTGCGGGAAGCTGTAAGAAAAAAACAGCAAGGTGCTATTATATTAATATTACATTACAAAATTTTCATACATACATATATATATATATATATATATATATATATATATATATATATATATATATATATATATAGAGTTTTAGTCTGTAATTGTAATGAATCCTTTTACAACTAAACTCAATTAGACTACTGTTAATTAAATGTACTGTAAATGTTAATATAATGGCTGTAATTATGAAGCATCAGCGATCACTGTATTATATACCTTAAAATGACAGTTCCTGAGATTAGCGTGTTGAACCAAACAAACTTTTTACTATAATATTACTATAGAAGTATAGATTTATATGTACCTAACATTTTTAATAAGACTTTCAAATATTTCTTTTGTAATAATATTCGATAAGAAACTTTATAAAGGTATTTCTGAACGAGCGCTTGTTGAATGAAAAAATAATGAAAAACTCATTGACACGATCGTGGCGTAGTTACGCTGCGATGCGCAACGGTTATAGGTTCAAATCAAAATCCAGGAAATACCTGTAACTATATATCTATTACTAGAAAATAATAATAATTAGTTAAATATTAATATTTATAACTAATTTTTTATATTTTATTTTCGACAAAATTTTATTTTATAATATATATGTACAATCCTTATTCCTTATAATTAGCTTGATGCAGCAGAAGCGCATTTTTGTTATGTTCTAATAAAGTACCTCAACCTAGGGCCCGACTTGGCGCAGGAACACAAGGGTGCGGCTGTAACGCGACGGTTGGGAGTTCGATCCCCACTCGAGAGAATGAATTTTTATTTCTTAATATTTTCTTTTCTTCGCTCTGGCATCAAGGCAAAACCTTAGCGTTGAGTTCTGCCACTCAACACGCTATGCCTCGAAAATTTCGGAGGAAAGTGAAAAACGGAGTGTCTTAAAAGTTAAAACAACTTCCCACTGCCTACCCTGCTGTATATGTGATACAGCGGAAAGCTGAAACACTTAAAACATTATTTTTTTATTGAAATAGATCAGATCTTGGACCCATCTACAGTATAATGTAATTAATTAGTACTAGTTACATTTTTTCTTTTAATAAATTCGTAATATCCGGTATAAGTCGTTTTGACGTGATCAGATCTTATACCAGCTACACGTACGTCGAAAGGAGCGTGCGAGCGAGAGCGCAGAACAAGCGATAGAGAGGCACGATCGATCTAAGCGTTCACGTTATTAGTTCTAATTAATCTGCACAATTTAAGTAAAAAAAAAGTGCAAATAAATAGTAATTAATCGAAAAAAAATATATAATTTTCAATTATATTCTTCCGTAAACCGATTTTATAGAAATCTATAATAGTTATTTTAAAAGACTCTTAAAAGTGTACATTACAATATTTCATAATAATATCACTCAAAACATTTACATGAATTCTAAAATTTAGCAAATAATAAACACAGGAGTAGTTTCAGCAAACTAACTTATCATGTAACACAACATTATACAGAAGCAACAGAACAAACAGATGCATTTAAAATATTCAAATTCAAAATCGGCTTAAACGCTGAAAGCTGAATACCGAAATCAAATGTTTAATTACATCTCTATAAACAAATGAAATTGATTATTGTATGGACAATGAACGAATTGTGGCCGGATGTGTATGGAGTTATGTATGACTGACGGATGGACAGTGGAAATTAAACTAAATAGTGTTGTTTTATGATGTTTTGCATAGTTTATAGGCGTGTAATAAAGAAACTGAGGTTAGTCGTGGCGCAGGAACATATGTGAAACTGTAAATGGAGCAGTGGGTTCGATTGCCACTCCAGGCAATGAAATATTCAATATTTTAGTTTATTTTCCTCGATCTAGTAACGAGGTATAGAGTGGCGTAGTCTCGAGAATGCCTCCAGAATCTCAAATCAGCAGAAAGTGAGAAACGGAATTGTCTTAATAGAAACGAAGTGTCTTAATATTAGCTTCTTAGATTCCCTTTGCCCTCCCTGCGTTATCTCACATAGAGGTGAAGCTGAAAAAAATGAAGAAATTCTGTTCCAATCTATTCTCTAAATAAAAAAAACTATTGAGACATAGCATGCAAAGTGACTGAAGCTTGATGGAAGAAAGACGAACGCAATTTTTCATCATGGGGTGACATAATCGAATCATGACCTGGGGGTGATCGAATCCACAACCACCTCTAGTACGGTCAGGCACTAGTCAACTATGGAGTAGTACATAGGCTTCTTAATTTAAACGTGCTTAAAAATGGCATTTATTTTTTAATTCAAAGGTGTATTTAAGAACATGAGTGAGCTACCATTATTTCAGCGGTGGTCATTAAATCCAGCACAAGAAATATCAAAAGTACAACAACATTTTAAAGCACAAAGGCTCTTTCTTATACATGGTGTGCTATTATAATTTTATAATAGAAACCGCTTTAAATTATTATGACTTTTGATAAAAAAATAAATTATTAGAAGTTTTGAGTTGGACGATTATATATAAGTATGTATACTTATTATATTATAGTTTTCAACTGGACGAATGAATGAATGAATTCATGTTCTAGCTAACGAGGCAAAACGTGGCGTTGAGTTCCGCTTAATGCGTAATGCCTCTTAATGGAGTGATGGACATGGAGTGTTCTAACACTGGGTTCCCATGTTCTCTTTGCTTACCCTGCTATGTGAGGAATAGAGATACAAATGTGGCGTTGAGCTTCGCCTCTCAACTATCTCGAACTTGAGTAGGGAGTGGAGAACGGAGAGTCTTAATACTGTGTTTTTACCCACTCTTTTAGGCTATATGAGAAGGACACGTGAAGCTGAAATTATATTTTATTTTGAACGAGCACAAAATTCAATACGAGTAATTAAGACTTATTTGCATTTACTAGTGGCGAATCGCCGGAGCTTCGCATAAATGTAAATAGTGTTATGTCTCTTTCATATGAAATTTATTATATATAAATTATATGATAGTTGTATAAATTTATCAACTTCATTTTGTGGTAATAGAGTGTTGATTATTAAGTGTTTTTAAAAGAAAAGTAAATTCCCAATGTACTTCTATTATTGAACCTTAAATATATAATATAAAAAAAATGAAAAGTTAAAATTTTTTCAAGTCAAATAGAAAATGCCTATAACGCTTTACAACTTTTGAGGAGGAGTTATTTTAATATTTTTTTTTGGTGCGTAAAGCCTCCCGTATGTAGCAAGGTAGGTAAAAGAGGAAAGGAGGAAGGGAGGGGGCGGTCTAGTGCTAATACACTCCGTACTAACTTTTCCACCGAATTTTGGGGTATTGTATGTTGAGCGGCGGAAATTAACGCTGCGTTTTCGCTTCGACACCAAGGCGAAGAAATAAAATTATTCAATATTCAATTTCTTCAAGTGGGAATCGAACCCCCAATTTGTGTTTGTGGTTGTTGCTTGTGCTCCTGCGCCATGACTGGTCTCATAAAACTCACTGGACTATCAAAGCTCTTCATTACATGTCCAGAATATGTTTTATTGATGTATGTTGAATATATGAATATATGCTCATTAAGCTCAACAAGTTAAAACTTGTAATACTAATAAATTAAGGCAGTATTTCATTATGTCTTATATATTCATTTTAGGCGTGCCAGTTTTTAAAATCAACTATAGTCTAGACACTGTCCAGGCCTAGGCTAAGTAACAAATATAGACCTCGAAACTTTAACCTATGAAAAGACAGTAGTTCGATGATACTGGAGAAAGACCAGGTACAAAGCATGAAGACTCTCTGGCGGGCATGTATGCAGCAGAGATAGGAGACACTGGATGAGGTGAAAGAGGTAGAGACATGGAGAGACTGCTAGGCATAAAGCGTGAAGCTGAAATAAGATAGGTACTATTCATAAGTACAAAGGCGGACTTAATCAAGGTATCAACTCCTATTTACTATTTACTAGACGTCACTGCGCATCTTCGTCCGTTTGAAGCGCAGTTATTTAATTTTATTTAAGTATTATTTAAATCTTTATATATTAATGATGAAACAGATCAGTGTTAACTCTTTAAAAATATAAAAATTAGTTCAGCTGTTCTGGAGATTAGTCCGGACGGACAGAATAACAGGCACACAATTTTAAAATTGCTTGTGTTTTGGGATCATGTAAATGACTATATTATGTAATTAAAACACGGTATTCTTAGTTGCAGTTTTCGAGAATAATTCTTTATATTTTTGTTTAGTTTTTTTACTAAATCATAAGGTGGTGCTAAAAATGCATTAAATTTTTTTTGTTGACTTACATCAAATCTAGCGGGAACATTTTTTCTATTTTTAACTTCCACTTTGCCTACTACCTAAAACGTAGTAGCGTTTTACATAAAACGGGATACTATAAAAGAATTAACACACGAGATAGGAAAGGTGTCAGTATGTTAAAATATTATAAGCTTTAATATAGGACAGTATTTATTGAAAAAAGTATTATCTAGATATTACTAACATTACTATTAATCACCCATTTAATGTAAACATACACTAATTCAAATCACTTTAAAAAAACATATAAAAAAATATAGCTAATTGTTAATATGTTAAATGACGTCGTAGCACAGTAGTACAGCGCATAAGTGCGAAGTCATGGGTTAGATCCCCACTTGAGGGAATTATTATGTTTTAATAATTTTAAATTTCTTTCAACGATTCAAAAGTGCTTATAAAAGTGTATTTGAATAAAGAATATTTTGAATTTGAATTTGAATCTTGCTCTAAGTCAAAGTGCGGTGTTGAACCCCGCCGCTCGAAATGCAATATTTTAAAAATAAAATGGATAGAAAGTGAGGATCTATGTGGAAAAAACACGAAGCTTTTTTTTTTTGGTTAACGTATTTTCTTTTTCCTGAAGGAGAACAGAAGTAATCTAGTGTTAAAATAAGTGTTTAAGTTTATTATTTATTCTAGCAAAATTTTAGATACATCCGTTAGATACTCCGTACTCAGTTTCCGCTGAATACTGGAGGTGTCGCGTGTAGTGTGGCGGAACTCAACGCCGTGCTTTACCTTGAATCCAGAATTCAACCAAATTTTCAACGAAGAAATGGAAATAATTGTATTATTAAAAATTATGTTTGATTGAATATATCGCACGATTTGAATAAAATTGAGTAACGCAGAAAGATAATTTCTGAGAAATCCACATACCTATGTACACTATTAGAGTATTGTCTTAATTGACACTTTATTAAGAAATGAAAAGAAATATTATAATATGTAAAACATTGTGTTTTTGCTTAATTTATTTTGCTTAATTTTAATGCACTGAGACACAGAAAAAGGTGTTGAGTTCCGCCACTCACCTCACAATATCTTAAAAAATTGACGAAAATGAAAATTTATTTATCTGTCTGTATATTACTTTTGTTTAATATTAGTGTAAATAATTCGCTTAATAGTCAAACCACGTAAGAAATATCATAAAATTACTCAGTTGACAAACAAAAAAAAACCGCACTTACGCATATGGAGTAAACTTCGGAAGAAATCATGCATTAAAATCATAGTGATTTTCATACATCATAATACTATCACAAACACTATCTAAATAAAAAGAAAAAAACAAACACCGCGAAAACATAAACAACAACAAACAAAACAGAACGACTCACCTCATTTGATATCCAGCTCGGCTATTCCGTTTTTTTTTACACTCATCACTTCTATCACGTATTTTATCACTATCACGAATAGTGTGATACCTTGGCTGATAACTTTCAAGTTGCGTATACAAACGGGCTCTAGGGGCCTCCTGCCGCGACATCTCGCGTCCGTACAGTACTGTGTTCTGTACTACACTAACCCTCTCTACAGTGCCTGGCCGACGTTTCTCCTCGAAAGCCACTCTGGGAGGTTTAGGATGCATTAGGCTGATCTTCTTCTTCTTAGCGGTGGAGGTTACGTAGAAGAAATATCCGTTTTTGTCCATTTTCGGTGTTGATGCTTTTACCTGAAATCAATTGTTTAAATGAGTTCTAAGCAATATTTTTTTAAGTATGTAGAGAACACTTCATGAACTTCAATTTTGGAGAATTTTAAGATATTGCATGTTGAGTGGAATTTAGCGCCGCGTTCTGTATGTCTGTAGAATGAAGTTATTTAAATTTAAAATTATATACTCGTATATTTTTATCATATATTAAATATATACATTTTCTTTCTTTCTTGGCTTTTTTTAGTCTTAAAGCAAAGGAATACAAACATTTTAACTATGACAAAGTGCGAAATTGCTCCGCACTCCATAGGCAATGTCCTGAAATTAACAAAAAAAAAATAGAACATAGTGACTTAACTCTAGATTGTCTCTACCCACTCTGATCCTTTAGAATATGATAAAGTAAAAAATACTTATGTTTAAAAATAAATGTTAACAGTGAAGTGAAAATAGAGAAAAGAGTATCTCAACACTACTCTGTCTGTAGGATTAAGCTGAAAATAAAAAAATATACCAATATCATGAAATTCTACCTTTGTACGTACATTTGCAATTCAGGTTCCAGTTTAAATTGGAATGTATGCAAATACTGAACAAACTATTCCCTAACAAAAGCTGAAAAGGATTTTACTATTTAATACATTAAATTTAACAAAACTTATTCATACCATTGACTTTTATATATTCAAAGATAAGGCGTTATTTTGACTCCCGGAAGTGAAACCATCGGGTCGCAAAATAAGCGGAAGTTTATGTAAGATAAAGGTGCCAGCTGTCTTTGGAAAATATTATTTAAATTTTTTACATATTGAAATCATTAGATTTTGTTCAAATTATTTTAATTTGCAGGGTAGAGAGAGTCCTAGTGTCAAGACACTACTTTCCGTCCAATTTTCGAGATATTACATGTTGAGTGATGGAATGTCAGGGTTTTTTTTACTAAAAAAGCTAAAACATGGAAATGAAAATATTTTAAAATAATTAATAATCCCGAGTGTGGACGAACCCACAATCGTCGCGCTAATAGTCAGACGCTGTTTCATTGCGCCACGGCGGCCTCAATTTTCTCAATATTTTTTATTTTTTCTTTTTATTTAAAATATTTTTTGTTTTTAATTTGCACCAAGATAATTGGTATAAGTTACCGTATAGAGTGATTTGTCACTAGTTTATTTTTATTTTAAAAATAGATAAAGAAATATTTGAGCAATATTTATGTGTTGCTCAAATATTTCTTTATCCATTCCACCAAACTCTGGAAGTGTTGCGTGTTGAGTGGTGGAACTCACTCTAAACTCTTTTGCCTCGACGCCAAAGCGAAAAAAAAAATATAAATCTAAATATATATTTGATTAACCTGGCTTCAATTGTGCGTAAAAAAATGGCCTATAAATAAAGATACGTCGTGATTGTACAAATGATTTTAATGCCTTTGCTCCGGTAGACATCGCGCAGTGTTGTGTTTCGCCACTCAACACACAATGTCTCTAAAAGTCAGTGATGAACGACGAGAAATGAGTATCTTATCACTTCGTTCCCTCTGCCTAACCTGATAGATAGATAGATAAAACTCTTTTTTGCATACATAGAAGGAATATAACATTTTACAAGAGAAATAGGAATACCAATATAAAATAACAAAAAAAAAATAATAATATAAAAGATATTGAGATATTGAATTTGATATTTGCGGGAACAGCGTAGTTAAAAAAATAAGTTTAAAACGTCTTAATTAAATGCATTTACGTCTAATCCACAAATTGCATTTACATTAAACAGGAAACGAATACGTAACTAGGTAATTTTATCACTTCTACTAAGCCATTATTGATTAATTTACATTTTAATCTATTAATATGATAATTCGGTAGTACGAATGATTGGATACATGCCGTCAAGTCAGTAAGAGCTTAAGAGATTTGCATGAAGTTGGATTTCAATATAGATTAGTATCTATGTACAAGTCGGAGTATGAAATATATAAAACAAATGGTTTTATAGTATTTTAAAACATTATTTGAGGCCAGTCGTGGCGCAGCGGCACGAGGTGTGACTGCAAAACCGACTGGTTGTGGGTTCGATCCCCACTCGAGGAGATGAAATATTTACTTAAATTTATATTTCCATTTCTTCGCTCTGGTGTCGAGGTTAAGCGCGGCGTTGAGTTCTGCCACTCAACACGCAATGCCTCCAGAATTCGGCAGAAAGTGGGGAACGGAGTGTCTTAACACTAGGTTCCCTCTGCCTACCCTGCTGTGTGCGGGATACAGCGTGAAGCTGATTTTTAAAACATTATTTACGAGGAAAGACAAAGCGCGGCGTCAGGTTACGCCATTCAACTCATATTATTATTTTGTTTAGTGGAGAAGGAGAATTGGACGAAGGGCTATAAGATGATAGAAAAAAATGTGAATTCCAGCAGCCTTTAAATTCTTAACTAATATTTTCAAAAAATATTATTTAGCTTGTTTTCATTCTATTAAATCAATGATATATATAATAATGTTTAATTTGTGGATTCGATCCTCACTTGATGTACCTTTGTCCGAATACGCCACGAGGAGGGCCTATTAAATAAATATATATTTAGTATATCTCTGGTAACAAGACAAAGCGCGGCGTTGAGTTTTGCCAACTCAAAATCCCCCCAGGATTCGGCGGGAAATGGGGAATGGAAATATCTTGATTGGAACGGAGTGTGTTAGCATTAGGTTCCCAAGTCCCTCTGCCTACACTGCAGTGCTGGATATAGAAGTTAAAAAATATATAAAATAAATAAAATATATCTTTGTTAGAAATATATTGTGCAAAAAAAAGTCTTTGCATAGAATTTTTAATAGTTTGAATTGAAAGGTGAAAAGAGAACCAAGTTTACAACTCCAATAGATAGGGAATTGACAGCATTCAAGCTGTATCGAGAGTCGATGCTCAACGCTTACAACGTTTTCATCCTCCACAGACCTATTGACTGACTATATACTGTTTTATTAAATTTCTGAGGCTGTCGTAGCGCAGGGGCATAAGGGTGTGAATGTAACGCGACGGTTGTGAGTTCGATTCCCATTGGGGACAATGAATTATTATATATTAATATTTTCATTTCTTCGCTCTGGCACCAAGTCAACAGCCCGGCGTTGAGTTTCGCCACTCAACACACTATGCCTCTAAGAATTCGGCGGAAAGTGGCGAGCGGAGTGACTTAACATTTGGTTCCCTCTGCCCACCCTGATGTGTGAGGGATATAGCGTGAAGCTGATTATTTTTTTTTTATTATTCTTTTAGTTCAAGCGGGCGAAGTCGCGTTTTGGTCGTTAGTGTAAAATTTGTTTCACAAATGCTCCATTGCTATTTCCAGCTGATTTCACATATAAAGTGCGAACAAGTATTATCGTAACACAATATTATATGTATAATACAGAGTTCTATTCACCGATACTGAATAATAACGCGAATAGATCAAACTATAGTGGAAGTTTGTAATATTATGTATTATATATACTTTTGCTATGTATAAATGTATTATAGTGTGGGATGGTTGTGTGGTGCATTCTTATTTGGGGAAATAATATTATAAATTTTCGTCATTTATGTAAGACAAAACGCGGTGTTGAGTTCTGCTACTCAACTCGCAATGTATCGGCATTGAATGTAAAGTGTTCTTTGCCTTTCCTACCAAGATTTTACCTTCTTCTCCTTTGGTGCAGGATTAGTAAAGGAACCTAGTGTTAAGACTCTCCGTTCACCACTTTCCACTGCACCGCGATTTATGTTTCAAAATCTTGAAAATAATTGAATACCAGCACGTTACAAATCAGACGCATATAAAAAACATCGGAATGAAAAACATAACCATAACATGTAGACGTATCCCATCTTCGCTAGGATGACATCATATTACGAAAATCTATATAGCAGGATATTGGTGTGTTGAAAAGCGGCGCTTAACGCTGTGTTTTGTCTTTTTACCAAAGGCAGGTAAATGAACGTAGATTATTCCCGCCAGTAAGAATCAACTTCACAACCGCCGCGTTTACATTTGCACAAAGGTACTATATACCACGACGACCTCGTATTTCCAGTCGACGGCCACATTTATTTCTTAACATTTATTACCCATGCAAAGCCTCGAACCTAGAACCACCAACAATGACATCTAGACAAAAACCATACATTTATTAAACCACTTTTGCTCCCAACATCTGTGTTTATTTTAAAAGTAAATTTAAAAGGAAAATCGTGGGTTTTTAAATACTCTTTGTTTACACAGTCCCCTATCCGGGCGACGTATAATCGGACAGAACTATGGTTTTCATTCGATGCGTGATGATCGATGAGGCGGGCCTGGGGTGAAATATGTGTTTATTATTTACTATATTTTTGTTCTATTCTCATATTTCTCACATATAACATATATAGGGGGGATGCTGTGTGCGGGATACAGTGTGAAGCTGGTTTGGTTTGGTTTATAACATATATGTAATAGTAATAATGTGGCCAGAGGTCGCACAGGGGCACAAAGGTGTGACTCTAAAGGCGAAAGATTGTAGGTTCGATCGAGGAAATTAATATTAAGTATTTTTTACTTTTTCATTTTGGTAACGAGGTGAAATGTGGCGTTGAGATCTGCTACTCAATACGGAATTCTTTCAGAGATAAAAGTGTGGAACGGAATGTCTTAACACTATGTTCCTTGATACTGCGTGAAGCTAAAAAAAACATTATTGTTTTGAAAGGAAAACATAGTACAATAATAAAACTTTATTTCTCAACACAATGTAAGTATATAAAATTTAGTAGGTATTAAGACGAAGAAGAACGTTAACGTCACCTTTTAGCTTTACGGACAGTTGAAACTGAAAAAAAATCCTTGACTTGAAATCGAACTCACAATCATCACGTGTACTGTTAGACAATTTCTCATTGTGCCATTGCTGCCGAATGGTTCCGCCGATGAATCGATTTCATTTCTTCACTTTGACAAAACAAAGTGTCTTTCATAAATTTGGCCGTTAACATTAAACAAGTGTCTGGACACTCTGTTCTCTCTACCTATCCTGTTATGCGGGATAAAGCGTGAAACTGCTGTAGTACTAATATCTATTGCAAGCTTAACTTATGAATGCAAATCCTTGCCTTGATTAAGTTTAGATAAAGAGCGCTAATTAGGTCTAATTAGTACCTACTCATATGTACATTAAGCTCCTAAGGTTTCAAGTATGAAATGTATTAATATGGCATCATTTTCACTGCACTTTGAGAAATATCTTATATGGTTTTTCTATTATTAATACCTAGGTAATATAAAGATGAAGAGTATGTTTGGTTAAGCGCGCTAATCTCGGGAAATAACAAACTGAAAATAGTTTTTATGCTGGTCAGTCCATTTAACGAGGCTATGTTGGACTAATTATATTACGTTAATCGATATTTCGATGTTTGAATTTTCGTCGGCCAGTAGGAGTAAGTAAGGCAAGAAAGATATATAAATGAAGTCTAAGCCCTATATTTCTGAGCAAAATTTTATACATAGATAGCTATATATAAATATTACCCCAAACTTATTTATATGCAGGCTCCTTGTGAAACTAACCCAATATGTCAAATAGTAGTGTAACCATTAATTGTGGGTTCTAATCTACGATTCCATTTTATTAAAATACGCACTGTACTCTTAAATATTGTAAATGCTAAAATACAATAGAGAGAGATAATTTTTAAAAATATTTGATTTATTTTTATTAAAATAATATTAATTTAGATTCGTACTGGAAGGTAGGAAGATGGAGCCTAGTGTTAAGGTGCTCCGTTTCCCACGCACCTCTTATTTTTCAAGATATTGCGTGTTGAGTGGCGGAACTCAACGCCACACTTTGTCTAAGACAGGAAAATAAAACGAGCAATGTAATGAGAATAACTTACCTTACCTAATGGCGATTGAACCGACAACCATAACGCTTACATTGCGGAGACAAAACAGTCCCAATGCACCACGACGGCCTCATAAAAAATATATTGTTAATTTAAAATATTATTTTGATTCGTTTCTATTAAATAAAACCGCCCATTTATATCATTTTTTTATCGAACCCACTACGTTTACGATATAACCTAAACATAAATACCACTGGCCCAATTTAAACATACATACTAAAGAACATTCACAACATTCGTCATCTAGTACTGATGCTATCACCAACGCTCGCGGCGTCTTTTTGAATACTAACACACCCGTACAGTAGTCCACATATACGGCTAGACAGACTACACTGAGCAAAAAAAGTCAACTTTCAGTCTAAACGTTACAAAACTAGTTTTTTTCGAGGTTTTTTCGTAGCTGTCTATACGTTCATCCGATCCCTACTTTGATATCGCTTTGCTTTAGGCTGTTTTCCCTGCACCATTTGCATGTCTATATACGTCAAGTTAACAAAGGACTGGTTAAATGGTCGTTTTGTTTTATGCAATAATAAAGTTTGGGAGCCTTTGAAGTTTTAATAAACAATTCCAGTATGGACTAGGTTCCGCCTGCGGTTGTGTTCGTTGTTTGTTAGCGATGTAATATTAATTGCTGTGAAATTAACAATAACGATCACGGCTCATGGTCGTCGTGGTGCAACGCAATGTTTGGATGTAAGCGCGACGGTTGTCGGTGCGGTCCCCAGTCGGGGGAATTAATTATTTTAATTACCTCGTTCTGGTAAAAAGATAAGGTGCTATGTTGTGTTCCGTTACTTAACATACAATTTCGCGAAAATTTGAGTGGAGCGTGGGCAACGGAGTGTTTTTACACTAGGTCTTCTTTGTCCCATCTCATACTGCTATATGTGGAATACAGCGTAACGTTAAATATAAATATAGTTATTATAAGTTATAAGTTATGTAATAGGCTGTAGGTTCAAGGACAATTTAAACTTTTTAAATAAGTTGTTAGAGTGCATGATCACTATTTCTATTTAAAAATTGATAACACTGCAAACATTTGGTTCTCACCTTTTTTCTACATAACATAATTATTATATTTTTTTTAACAATTCTCGGGTACAAAAACACACGTAGAGGCCTCTCCTTCAAAGAATATATATAAATATTTTTTTAATGTAATGCATCAGGTGGAATTCAACTCTGCGTAACCACATGTAATTGCCCAAAAATGAATTCCAGGTAATACGTAGGGGCTATGGAAAATATGGAAAACTAAATTGTAATTATGGAATCGGGCTTGGATGGGTTCAAAACTGGACTATTGAGACTAACGGATCTCCGCCTTCTCAACGTCTCAAATAGTTGATTTTTTTATATTTTATTTAAAAATCAATTATATTTCTTATTATTTTATCTATATATCTCACCGTCACTTAAATAACTTATATTTTGTATTTCACCACCCATTACTGCTTACATAAGAAAAAAGGGAACGGAGTGACATATCGGTATATAGGTTCTATGTCCCACAAAAATTTTATTACGTAAAACATAAAAGTATAAGTAGGTACAATATATTTTAAATCATTAAAACTTTAAACAGCTTCAAATTTTATCTCACATAGCATGTATCTAGTGTTTTTTTCAAACAATCTGTATTGAGCGGCGGCGCTCAACGCCACGCCGTGCATACCAAGAAAAGGGAAACGGAAACAAAATTAAACAACACCGCATCTCGAGTGTGTATCGAACCCACAAACATCGCATACGCGGTCAAACACTATAGCTACTACCACTACGCGACGACGTCCTCAAAATATTTATAATTTTAGTAACTCATTTATAAGAGCCACCATCACAACCATTCATTATACATGTAAGAATTTCATAATAAATATCTTAAACATAAATCAAACCCATTAATACGCACATAGAGTTCAAAGTCTCAATCTTACAGCTTCATTTATCTTTTTCAAATCGCACTATACTGTCCTATCTATATAATATATCTATATAAAACCAAACCAATCTTATTACAAGGTGATAAGGTACAAATTCATTTGTATAATGTAGCACAATAACAGTAAGTAAAGCACTCAGCAGTGGACAGAGTAAGCACAAAAGGTAAACCGTCCAGAACGTAATGTTTCGAAGAGAATGCCAGAAGTACCCTGGTACTAGTGTATGTGGGTTAAATTTGTTTGTTAAATTACTCAATTGAGTTATAAGATCGAACCCGCACCCCCTGGTACCGACCAGGTATGGCTTAGTGGTCAGAGCGCCAGGTCGGTTTCCAGGAGGCGCGAGTTCGAGTCCCGCTACGTTCAAATTTTTATACGTTTTTTAAATATGTATTTTTCTTTCCTAAGTGTGGAATAACATTTTAAAAATGTTAAAAAGAGTTATAAGAAACATTGTCAATTAACTAATTGTTAACTTTACCGACTTAACTTACGTATTTTTACACAAATAATATTAGTATAGAGGTATAGATATAAAATAGCAACATATCCTTAAGGAAGGAAATTAAAAAAGTTTCCCAGATAATGACGTCAAACTTCCTTGTTTAATATAGCTTCTTTCAATGTAAGAACTGCTCTATCCCCGGTCCTACGTCAATATGATAAGCAAGCAGGTGACAGTCGAGTAGATGAGATACATTTTTCATAGATTTTTTTTGTTTATTATTTTTTAATAATAAGCAAAAATATTAAAAATAACTTGTAGCATAACATACTTATTTATAATATTTTTTTCTAAGTGTGGAATAACAGATTAAAATAGTCAAAAATATTTTGTAATATAAGTCAGTTAATTAATTAATCCGAGGCCAGTTGTGGCGCAACGGCACGAGGTGTGACTATAAGAGCGACTGGTTGTGGGTTCGATCCCACTCAACACGCAATGCCTCGAGAACTCGGCAGAAAGTGGGGAACGGAGTGTTTTAACACTAGGTTCCCTCTGCCTACCCTGCTGTGTGCGGGATACAGCGTGAAGCTACTTTGATTTTTTTATTTGAATTAATTAATTTTGGTTTCTTAATTTTATAGTTGACTATAAAAATGTAATAATGACAATTTTTCTTAATGATTTTTGTTTGTAAATGTGCAAGTATATGTAGATTGATACGAAATAAATTAAAAGGATGTTATTTTAAAATAAACAACGACATATTATTATCTACATTCACAGAAATATTTACTTCATTTTCTCTTTCTCTAAATTTTCATTTTCTCGCTTTGGGAACGAGTCAAAGCGCGACGTTGAGCTCCGCAACTCAATTGCAATGCCTAAAATATTCGGCGGAAAGTGAGGATCGGAATTGACCTAATAGAAAAAAAAACTAAATACTAGGTTCCCATGTTCCCACTACTATATGCAGAATGCAGTATGAAACTAAAAAACAACATTAACCTAGTATAACAAGCGTCAGGGGTTCCGTATGTCAATATCACTAGATGGAACCAAGAGAAGGTTGTGTGTACATTTTCTTAAAAGCTTTTAATGTACCTAGACTTTGTTACGACGATTTTAAATCTTGCAATCACTATAATGTGATTTGGTTTTTTGAGTATGGAGAATTGAAACACTAGACACTCCGTCCATCAAGAATAGTAAGACTGAAATACGTGAAGATAAAACTCTCCACTTTCCACGCAATTTTGAACTTTGTATATATAAATGAAGGTCGTTGTTGCGCAGCGATATATAAGCGCGACGGTTGTGGTTTCGATTTCCACTCGATGGATAAATTTTCATTTTTCCGCTCTGGTAGCAAAACAAAACACCAAAGAGTTCTGCCACTCAACACACAATGTCTGGAAAATATAGAGAAAAGTTCAGTAAGATGCGGGATAAAACGTGAAGCTAAATATAAAAAAAAGCTAAAGTAAGACATTATAAACGATGTAAGAAAGCAATCAATTAACAAAGTGCACTTCCGCAATAGTATGTTAATGTTTTCTTCGCGTGTCCTTTCGAACGAGTAATTAGATAATACTTAAGAAATAAGTGAAAGAATATTTTTCTTGTTTCTTTTATAAAGTATATGGAGTAGAATCAAAATGATTTGATAAAATTTGGAATAAAAATGGCAAGTATTTCATGTACGGGAAGAAGAAAATCTAATTAATTACCTAAATGATAAAACTTAAATCAGCTTCACGTTGTATTCCACGCCCAGCAGAGCAGTCAGGTTTCCCACTTTTCGCCGAATTCCGGAGGTATTGCGTGTTGAGTGGCGGAACTCAACGCCGCGCTTTGCCTCGACACCAGAGCGAAGAAATGGAAATATAAATTTAAATAAATATTTCATTTCCTCAAGTGGGGATCGAACCCACAAACTGTCACGCTTATAATACTTCTTTCTCTGTCTTTTTCTTGTCTTTTGACAGCCTCAACCTATTTTACATTATATTGATATATTTTTTTATTTAATATAATGTAAATATTTAATATTTTAATTTCCTATTTCTGGTAACGAGGCAAAGCGCGGGGTTGAGTTTTGAATTTGTCAAAAATTGGGGAACGGAAGCCTCTTAATGAGAACTTAGTGTTTTAACACTAGATTTCTAGGTTCCCTCGGCCTGCGAGATACAGCGTGAAGCTATAAATAAAAATAAATACTAAGTATGTGTGTGAATACAAATACAATCTTCTCACAAAATCGTAAGCCGTTCTGAACTCTTTAACATCCACTTCAATGTGAAAATATAGCTTTGATTTAGCTTTTCTGATCTCGTTATAAGTGAATACTTAAGATCTTTTTCATTTCTGAGTATTTTTATTTAAGCTTGTAAAAATATTATGAACATAATATGGATGTGTATATATTCTAATTACGTTGGATGTTTTATATTATTTATATAGTTTCTTGTTTATATGTATATTTTTTTTTAGTTCAATAAAAATGTAGTCTATAGGCTGTCTTAGTATAGGGGCACCAGAGCGTGATTACAAATGCGACGGTTGTGCGTTCGATTTCCACTCAACAAATGAAATATTTAATATTTTCATTTCCCCGTTCTAGCATCGAGGCAAAACGCGACGTTTAGCTCCGCCAATCAACACTCAATGTCAAAAATTTCACGAAAAGTGGGAACGGAGTTTCTTAAAACTAGTCTGTCCAACCCGCTACATTCAGGGTACAGAGTGAAACTGTAAAAAAATAGAAATATAATGGAAAATACAACTATAAAACCAAAAGTCATTTAATTTCTTTAGTATTGAACATATTTCAAAGACACTTTCAAACACCGACTGAGCTGAATATTCTTTGAATTATTCATATTTATATAAATTTACAGTTAGACATTCATTCTATGATATGCAAAGAAAAAATCCTTCAAGATTTTACCATCTGATTCAAAGAAAAAATATCACAATATCGTAAATTATATTTGCGCAATAGTTAAGTATTTAACTCACGTTCCGTAACCGTTCAAAAGTATGTATAAACTTAAAACGTTTTCTTCCACCACTCAATCAAAACGAAGCGCAGCGTTTAGTTCCACCACCTAATGCGTAATATTACTAAAATGAGCGGAAAGTTGTTAATAAGGTGTTGAGATACTAATATAGTATATTAGTGTTCTGTACACAAAGAGAAAAAGAGACCCTAGCACTAAAAATCACCAATCTGTCTGTCCATCAGTCAAGTATCTCATGAACCATAATAATTAAGTAGTTGATTTTTTTTCAGATAATACTGAAAATGGGAATAAAATAAATATTTATGGGAGCTTCCATACAACAAACCAGATTTTTTTGCCGTTTTTATAGATAATAGTATGGAACCCTTCATGCATGATTCCGACTCGCATTCGGGCGGTCATATTTTTAGCTTACTGCTCTAGATCAGTTTTCGTACCTTCATGTACCCGCATAAAATATAGCTTTTCATTTTCAAGTCAATTTCAACACGCAAAACGTGGCGTAACACAACACCGCAGTTTAATATATCACAATGATAAAAAAAAAAATTAAAGCATCTATTCGTATTCAAAGTATTCATAGTGTAATATATAATTTAAATGACACAAGAAGCACCAAGTGCCATCGACGACGCCACGTTAATGAAAAGATTAGTACTTTATATCACAACCCCTGGGCTTAAGTGGTACAGTGTAAGGGCGGGGCCAGATCTGTTGAATAATTGTTGAGGGCATTATCAAGTAGTTGGGCTTACTTGTCGCGAATTATAAGATATATTTTCCTTATTTATATTGTTATTATAATTTATATTGAGGCCGTCGTGGCGCAAGAGCACTAGCGTGTTACTGTAACGTGAAGGTTGTGGGTTCGATTTCCAAAGCCTTAGTACCAAGGCAAAAGCGTGGAGTTGAGTACTGCCACTCAACATGCAATGCTTCGAAAACTTGGCGGAAGGTGAGAAACGGAGTGTTTGATTCTCTCTACCTATCCTTTTATGTATAGGTGGGATACAGTGTGAAGCTGAAAAAAAAGTTCAATCTTCACGCAGACAAATGATTATATTAATTTCCATTGAGAATTGAGAGGCGCATTGGACTCACCATCTATTGACTTGCCAGAGCAAAGTAATAAAGATAATTCTATAGAATCGAACCCACAACCACTGCGTTTACTGTCAGACTATGTGCGGTGTTGAGTTCCTTTACCAAATAAGCCTGTCCAGAGTGTGTCTTAACACTAGGTTCCTTCTGCCTACCCTGTTAAATGCGGAAGACAACTTGAAGGAAAATATTTATATTCTAACATCCATCATTTTCAAAATTTGAGAAAAAAACAACCATACCATAAAACAATTTTCTTACAACCGATTTGAAAATAAAAGCTTTCACAAGTTATTCTACTCCAAAGTATTGTATTACATTATATGCATAATCCGATATAATGATGCATCGAAGCTGCTGAGGGCTGTCCCTTGGTTATTTGTCAAGGAAACAAGAATTAATCTTCCGTCTTCGAACCGACGACCCCACAGAGTGAAGATTTTATTCACTGCACCCCGTTGTTTTCACCCCCGGTTGATGACACAAAGATAAATATTTTGAAAAGTATACTAAAATGTATAGATAATTTTGATATTACTTTTTCTTTTATTGGATCTGATTATTTTGGTAAATCTAAATTAACATATAAATTATAGTATTAACAATAAAAAGGTAATATGACTTAAAAAAAAATTTTACCATACTTATTTAAATCATTGAAAAATTGAGTCCATCTAGGCGCAGGCGATCAGCATCTGATTGTTAACAGTACGGTAGTAGGTTCATCCAGTCAGAGCAATAAATTACTTTCTTTTTCACGCTTTAGTAAAAAGACAAAGCGCAGCGTTGAGTTCTGCCACTCAACATACAATGTCTCGAAAATTTGAGTGGAAAATGGAGAACGGAAGGTATTCCACAACATTTTAATATTCAAATAAATAGACGTAAAACAGCGTTAGGCTCCGCTACTACACATATACTCGTACAATACAATAAATGCGTCAACCTAAAAAAAAATACTCACCAAACCCCGTAACCGTGTGTATTTTCTCTAAGAAATCACCCTCCTTCTCCTCTTAGCTGCAATTTTTAAGTGATTTCCTTTATTACTAAGCACGGACGTGAAAAAACCAATATGAAAAATCCATAGTGAAAAGTGCAGCTTTACGAGCGAGTTTTATTGTGTAATGAAAGATGAATGATTAAAACGCTTCCTTTTACGTGTTCCAAGCGTGTACAAGCACTAGATATGACCGGATTATATACATTTTTTTTCGGTTTCGAGATTTACTAATTTAGATTTTTGTCGTGGGTAGAGAAGAGAGTGATGCAACACTCCGGTCTCCATTATCTGTCCACATTTTTTTTTACTTGATCCTGTATCCCGCATATAAGGTAGGTAGAGAGAATCTGTGAATCTAGGATTCCTATTCGTTCCCAATAAGACATATTGTTAAAAACGAACCCACAAGTTGACTACCTCAAAATAATAATTTCTAGGTAATATAGATCTCAAATATTATTAAAAAATATATTATAAATATTAATATTAACATAGAATTGCTTGAGTTACAATTGGTGAAAAATACCTATAGAATCTAAGAGTAAGCTTTTTTTTTAACAAAATCAAAAGAAATTTACAGTCGCTGTAGTTCTAAGTATTATTTTTATGTATTTTTTTTTCCTTTCTATTATAAGATATATCATCATAATATATTAATTTTGAAGTATGAACTTTACGATCAATTTTATGTAACCGCTATGAGCTATTTCGTGTGTTTTACGATTAGTTTAGTGGTGATGTCTTCGAGATGACATTTTTATTATAATAACTTTGTATCCCCTATTCCGAATATAGTGAGAGAAAACTAATGTGCGGAACTAAACGCCGCGCATTGTCGTTTAAACCACGATGTTTCAAAATTGACACAACGTATTACATTCTCTATCAACTCTCTCTCTATGCTGATATGATATGCCTGATTTCTACTTATATCCACAAAAAGTTTATCTTTTTTTTACATTTTAAACTGCTATTCCACCCTAAGGATCGTTTACGAGGACGCAGGTTCAAATACCGCTGAGTTCAATTCTTTATAAACATTCTAAAAATATGTAAAAGTAACTTTGGACTGCTGTGGTCACAAAAACACGTTGTATAAAGTTGTTGTGATGTTACAGAGAGCCTCTTATCCTGTCTGGCGGGCTTAAGCCGGGATTGTGAATGCTAAGACGCAACTTTAGACAATTGTATTTCATTTTTGTTGGTGTAAAGAGATAATGTTTTGAGGATTTTTTATATATTTTAATTGAATTATTTAAGGCGTAGTTTGGTTTTTGTGTAAGAATGCGATAGTTGTGTGTTCGATTCCTAGTAAGATATGATTATATTCAATTATCTTTTGGATTTGGGTGTAAATGGAGAATAGAATATTTTATTATTAGATTTTTTCTATCTATCGTTGTAGGTATGAGGCAGATTCGTGAAGCTAAAAAACATAAGGTTTATCTCTTAGAAAGAATATTAATTACAGATATATTTTTAAATTTAATTTCTTAAGTTTACTAAAATAAATTAAATTTCCAAATTTAAAAAAAAAACTTAAGGTGTAAATATTTTTCATTTGAACGTAGCGGGACGTGAACCCGCACGTCTTGACTAGAGACGTGAATGTGAATCCTGCTACGATCAATGTATACGACTTCAAGGAAGTTAACTTAAGTATTTGAATATTAATTTCAGCTTGATACTTCTACGCGGATAGAGGGACGTACAACTGTATACACTATAAGGGTTCAATTTTTTCTCAAGTTACGGAATCCTAAAACGGAATATAACCTAGTACCCTAACCCTAGGTGCTACGGTGCTATTAGGTTACTAACCCTAGTAACCTAGTAGCACCGTAATTAGTCAGACACATTCACCAAACACCAAACACCATTAAACATAAATAACAAGAAATAAGAACAAAAGTTCCACTTCGAAGAACAAATCTCAATATCGTAATAAACATATTAGCACCCTACTTCACCCCCTAATCTCCTGAACCTCTCACCCATCAATTACAACTGTATGTAGTTTTTGCTGAATCGTCCTTATAATAACAATAATATTCGTATGTGATTGAGATCAATATGAGATTGGAAGGAAAAATATATGGAATATATAAAATATAGGCTTATATATATATTAGCTTCATTCTGTATCCGTATACAGCAAAGTGATAAAACGGACGGACACTCCAATTTCTAAGTTGAGCTGCGGAACTTAACGCCACATTCAACTTATATTATAATTCTTAGTTGTACACTTATTAAATTCAAATTTGTTGAAAAACACCCTCTTTGTTTCATAAAAAAAACCATCTTAGCCTTGGTTTGGCATCATAGGCTTTGGATTTTAACAAATTCTTTATCATAAGATATTTATATCAATAGCATATCAGAATCGAACCCATATGACCTTCGTCGTAGTTATAGTGTACCAAACGGCAATTTATATACCTTGGTTTTTCTTGCTTTAAGCTACATCCTGAACATAGCGGGGTTAGGCAGAGGGGGCCTGGGAACCTACTGTTAACACTCTTCCCATTAAGATACGTCCGTTCCCCATTTTCCGCCGAATTCTGGGCACATTGCGTGTTGAGTAGTGTAACTACTGAAAATCTCAAATATTCCATTTCCTCGAGTGGGAATCGAACCTACAACCTGTCTTAATAGTCCTGTAGTATATATCTTATATACATATAAATATAATACATACCTACATATTATTGTAACCTCTCGTACACATTCTGATCAGCTCATCGTCAAACCTACATAGCTCCTAATTAATATAAATAGACACAAATCAATTATGCTCCGACGTCTCGAGCTGGAGCTTCATTAGACAATAGTCTGTGTTTACTCAGTTCACGTATTAGCTGCCTTATTATTTAAGTTATTTAAGTGATAAACATATATTGTGGGTTGAAATCCGGCTATAAAGGGTATGTAAAAAGGGTACGTAAAGGGAACCTAGAATTAACACACAATGAATCACCTCTTACTGAATTTTCGAGATATTGTGTGTTAGAGGAGGAAGTATACAGGGGGAGTTCTAGAAACCAAAAATGTATCTACTATCTATTTTGCCAAAAAAAATATCAAACAAATGTAATTCGATCGTTTCAGTCAAAAAGCAGAGAGTTAAATCACTCATTTCTCTATATTATATAAAATCGATCTTGTCAATAAAAAAAATATTAAAACAGAAATTTTGCAAAAATATCTTATTTAATATTCGTTTACAAAGACCACATTTTTCTTAGAATTGTCATATAATTTTTGCCATCAGTAGGTAATTAGTAGGACTAGAGGGTCTGTTTTAGTTGGAAGGAAGTTGGTAATAAGTGAGAAATGATAAATGATAGCAAATGGCGAGGGGAGGTTCGTATTGGCTATGGGAAATTATATTATTCAATTAATGAGACTCAAATAGGTATAACTTTGAAAGAAGATCAGTAAGGATTTCTTTTTTACATTTTTTCTTAAGAGGTAAATAATATTAGATTTAAGTATCTCCTGAAATGGAAGAGTAGGTAGAACCACTACCACCTAATTTCCGAACTCTCGAGGCACTGCGTGTTGAGTGGCGAAATTCAACGCCATGCTTTGCCTCGATACCAGAGCGAAGAAATGAAAATATAAATGTAAATAAATATTTCATTTCCTCCAGTGGCTACACTTGCCTTGCTTGCCCCTGCGCCACGACTGCTCTCAAAAAACTTTATTATATTGTTTTCCTCTTTTTTTTTTGTTAATGTAAAACCATCCCCTTTACAAACATTGTACCACTGCGTCTCAATGACCCGAAATTATTATGGTTTTTCATTTTGCACACAGAGCAGGATAGCAAGGTAGTGTTAAGACACTTCGTTACCATTATGACACTTCCGTTACCCACTTCCACCGCGCTTTGCCTCGAAACCTGAACAAGGAAAAGAACATAAAAAAACATATCTAATTTCCACGAGTGTCCTTCGAATCGAGCTGAACCCACAACCTGTCGAGTCAACACCCTACGGGCCTCAATATTATAATGATATAAAAAAAATCTTATTTTGCATTAGCAAGATAAAATATAAGAGTTCCTGTCATAACAAATCAACGTCAAACACACACCAAGTTATAATTGGTAACAATCAACAAGATAAACTGCTTAATTAAACACTGTCACAGTTTAAACACTCGAAGAATGAGGGGTTAGTCTTCGCATATTACAATTTAGATATATAGTAAAAGTGTATCCCTTCAATTTTTAAAGGATATATGTTAAAATGGAAGCCAAGTTTAATGAAGAATATTGGTTGTGGTTGCATTTTCTGTCAAATATTAAAGTTTTCTTTCAAATATTAAAATTTGTACTCGTGTTCAGATCCGATGACAATAAAATATATCTATTTATATCAAGAATCTTACGTCCTTGCTAGAGCAACCAGGGGACAGGAATACAAGCATTTTTTTTTTATCTTTCTTAACTGTATGCTGTACCTCGCACATAGCAGGAGAAAGAGAGGTAACTTAGTGCTAAAACACTCCGTCACCCACTTTCCACCCAAATTTCAAACTGTTGTGTTGATAGGCGGAGCTAAACGCTGCGCTAAGTCTACCAAAACACGAAAACAGAAATAATATTAATATAAATAAAAAGCTTCGTTTTCTTCATCTTATTTTCTTAGCTTAAAGTTTTAATTCTAACTTTAGAATTAGAAAAAAAGCTGAAAATTTCAACCAACAAAAAAATTATATACAATTTACTTTTCTCCGAACGCGATGACACATAACCATATTAATATAGTGATTTGTCCTTACAAATGACTTGGTACTGCTGTAGTGAAATTCCCACGATTTTTAAATAAAAATACACCTATTGTAGCCCCATTTCTATATATATAAAAGGACTTGTGCTGACTGACTGAGGTAAGACGCACGCAGAGCCGTAACCGCTGATGGTAGAAACGTAAAATTTGGGCAGATGTTTATTTTCATATTCTGGACATCCACTAAGAAGGGAATTTGAAAAATTTTAACCCTAAAGGGATGAAATAGGGGTTGAAAGTTTGTATGGAAAAAAAATTTAATCTGTACCGATTTTTATAAAATTTGAAATTCAGACTCTTAAAAATATTTCATTGAACACGTGTTTCATGGTTTTTAAGAATTCACCCCCTAAGGGTTCAAATAAGGGGTTGAAAGTTTATATGGAAAAATCTTTAAATTGCCACCGATTTTTATAAAAATTTAAATTCAGACTGTTAAAAATATTTTATTGAACACGTTTTTCGTGGTTTTTTTGGATTCCCTCCTAATAAGCGGGCGAAGCCGCGCGCCCTCTAGTTTATAATAAAAAGACATACGTGTTTTTAGCTTTGTTCATAATTCAGGGTTGCTTTCTTTATTCTCCGTATAAATTAAAAAGGTTAGACATTGAGTAAAGAAATTTGACAACGATTTTTGTTTAACCTAACGTGTAAAATCTGATTTTTCACATTTAATCAGAGCTTCACGCTGTATCCAGCATACAACAGCGTAGAGACACAAATTAGTGTTAAGACACTCCGTTCTAGACTCTCCGAACTCTGCGGTTAACTCAATCTTACGAATTGGTGACAAAGCCACAACCGTCGCAATCACCTTGTACTACTTTATTTTGAATTTATAACTATTTTCACGAAACATAATCAAATCCACGACCACCTCAAGCATGCCAACTTTAAATAATCTCAATATACAACATTAAACTACTGTGTAGAAGTAAGAAGAAGGGTGAAGGAACGTTAACTCGATAACTCCCCTAAGATTTATTCATCCATCGCTTTAACCGGCCAAATTGAAAAATTATGTGCCGACGTCTTAATCTCAATGAGAAAATGAGACGGTGATAAATAGTTCGAATGTTTATACGTATGGGGTGCTTTATTTGATGAAATTTTATGTTTTTTTTTCTCTTGGTTTAACCACAGCACTCTCCCCTCTCAGAACTCTCCGTTATCCGTCTTTTTGATTGGCGTAACTCAACGCAACACCTTTTGCTAACGGGGAAATATTGAAATCATTAATTGGTTCAAAAGGTGATCAAAACCACCATGTTTATAGTTACGCGATACACGATGGCCTCGATATATTTTATTTTTGCAAAATTATTAGTAAAGCCAAATAAATAATATGTCAATTTAATGTTCTTAAAAAGATTTGGCTCTGGTAGCTAAAATTCTCGATTTTTTATCGTTTGACCTACTACTATTTTTAAATAATATTGTATATCAGCTTCACGCTGTATCCCGCATATTGCAGGGTACGCAGAGGGAACCTAGTATTAACATTCTGTTCTCCACTTATTTTATAAATTTTGAAAAAAACAACTATGCAACTTTTATAGAAATATTTTTGAATATATTATGTTATCTCTACATATATATACACAATATTGCTTTTAGTAAAGCTTTGCAACTTTAATACGAACTAATAGTCAGATTATACTCATTAGTTGAAACTAGAAACCTTTGATATGAACATTTTTAAAGGAAATATATATTTTATGAACGTACATTTCCTATCCTAATGGTCTGACCTTAATCAGTAGGTATTCGTCCTTTTTAAGGTTGTGTTTGTATAGATTTCTTTATATTTACCTAGATTGAGATAGAGAGGCAGAGGGAGACGTTGGTTGACTTTTTAAAAGATTTTAAAGAAGACCAGATATGCGTAGGCTTCCACACTTTAGACGATGATGATACTGGAGGAAGATCACGTAAAAATCAGGAATACCTTCCTGGGGGACATCAAGGTATGCAGAAATCGTATCGCTAGTTAATCGTATCGTCTTCCTCGTGCTGAACGAAGCTGACTTCCTCATGCTTAAACAAAAACATTCTCTGTGTTTAAAGCCTCCAAATTCATTTCCCTTTAAAAATATATATTATCGTTCCAACAACTAAAAATAACCATACTTACAAAATATTTATTTCTTATATCCATATATTATACTAGTGCTTCACTTCTCCTTAAAATTTTAATTTCATTTTATAAGCTTACTAAATTTCATAGTTTAAATGGCAATTACCGTCAGTTTAGATACAACTGACGTTTAACAAAGGTTCGGTACAAAGCTTGAACTATTCGGGTATGAATATTTTAGTACTTGGAAAGGTCAGATTAAAGTTACACGGAGATTTTATTACCTAGATTGTAAATTTAGTTTAATTTTCTAATTAATTGTTTAGTTATCTTATAAATATTTCTAATAATTAACGAAAATTAGCTATATTATATTTTATATTGATTTGATATTGAGGCCAGTCGTGGCGCAGAGGCACAAAGTTTGACTGTAAATCGACTTAAATTTATATTTCCATTTCTTCGCTCTGGTGTCGAGGCAAAGCGCGGAGTTGAGTTCTGCCACTCAACACGCAATGCCTCCAAAATTCGGCAGAAAGTGTGGAACGGAGTGTCTTAACACTAGGTTCCCTCTACCCACCTCTACTGTGCGCGGGATACAGCGTGAAGCTGATTTTCGTTTTTCTCGGTGTGGTATCAAGACAAATCGAGGCATTGAGTTCCGCCACTTAACAAATGCTCAAATTTTGTCGGTAAGTGAGATCCGAGTGTCTTAACACCAGGTTCCCTTTACTTACAGTATTACATGCAGGATACAGCGTGAAGCTATCTTATATCAAGAGCAGTTATAATAAATGACTTATAGGGTAGGCATAGAGAATCCATTATTAGGCTAATCGTGGAGTTTATTATAATCATTTATATTTTAAAATATATTTTTTTTATTAACAGTTTTCTACAATATGTAGTAAATATTACCTCAAAAATAAAGTAGAAAAGTTTATTTGGTTAACGCACTAACCTGATTATATGGATTACTCCAATACTTTTTTTTTAATTCGAATTTCGAAATCTTTTTTATATTCGATGGTATTATTATCGAGGAAGACTAGACATCACGTCAATTGTACATTGTAACCCACATTTCCTGAGGTTAGAGCTACTTCGGGCACTTCTTCTGTATTGTGATCCCGGTCTAGAATAGAATCATCCTGGTACTCGTGGTGTCGTAAGTACGTGTGGTAGAGTCATGTCGCCAGCAATGACAACACGCATGGGCAGACTCGACTGGATCATTACCACCCCCGGCATTTAAAAGCGGCGTTAAGTAGTGGCTATATGCCACTGCGTTTCGCATCAGATAATGCTGGGCAACGTACTTGTAGCTCCTCTGGTGTCGAACAGGGTCGTGGGCGCTCGTTTGCCTTGTCTTTTCCATAAAAAAAAATGTCGTGCATTCGAAAGTTATTTTTTTTATATTATATAGATCCCCTTTAGAGCTAAATCTTATTCCAAAAAATAAAAATGAAAACAACACAAACTTAACTCAAATATGAATTTACTGAATTTATTTAGATAATCTCGAACTCTGTGTAATGAAAGATAAAAATTTGTTCGTAACGCGTGTCGTCAGAAATTGCTGCTTAACAAATCATAGTGAGATGACGGGGGCCCAGATTGTATTAGACGCCGGGTGCAAGAGAAATAAATTCAGGTTTCACTTCCCGTACTATCGGTTGTTATATTCTATTTTTTTCTTCTTTGATTTACAGAAAATTGCATAGTATATACCAATTTAAATGCGATAACATGATTATAGTGGATTTTAATAGAACCTTTGAGGACCTCATGCAGCACAGCGTCTTACTGTCAACGTGGCGGTTGTGGGTTCGATTCCCACTTGGGAGAAAGAATTGTTTTTATTTTCCCTCTGCCTTCTTGAGTAAATGCCAATATCAAAAATTGAGCTGAAAATTGAGAAGCCATATAACTAGGTTCTCTCTGCCTACTGTGTTATATGCAGAATACATCTTGCCTTCCAAAGAGATTTTGATTACTTGAAGATAACTTTTATAAAGACAGTATCTAATTTGATAACTTTTCAGTTAATAATTAATGGTAATAGTCAGTAATGTTTAAGATTTGGGACAATTTTTTTATTTGTTCAACATTAATTTAGAGAGAATTGGAGGCCAGTCGTGGCGCAGGGAAACAAAGTGGCACTGTAAACGCGACAAGTTGTGGGTTCAATTCCCACTCGAGAAAATGAAATATTCAATATTTTCATTTCTTCGATCTGGCGATGACCCAAAGCGCTATGTTGAGTTCCGCAACTCAATACACAATGCCTCTAGAATTCGACAGAAAATTTGGAACGGAGTGACGTAGCACTAGGTTCCCTCTACCCACACTGCTGTGTGCGGGATACAGCTAAACGCTAAAAAAAAACTCTAATACAGTGGTAAGGGAATAAATCCTCGAATAAATTTACCGCAGGGCGCAGGGCTGTAGACTTTGCACTCGAGTGGACCGCGATATTAACAAGTAACCTATCATCACTATCTGTTAAATGAGCGGTATTGCAAAATATATCCTATCTCCTACGAAATAAGAACCATAATGTTATGGAAAGATAAGCATGATGTTTAGTATCGTTTCAGGCTTCTTTGTGAAATAATTTGAAATTATAAAAGTTTGTTAGGCGATAGTGTCTTATATTTTGTATAATTTTTGACTTATTAGAAAACGTATAAAAATTTGAACGTAGCGGGACTCGAACCTGCGCCTCCTGGAAACCGACCAGGCGCTCTGACCTCTGAGAATTTGTTGAAATTCAAAGACTTCTTTATTATGAAATCAAATAATATTCAAAATATTTATTTAAATTTATATTTCCATTTCTTCCCTCTGGAGTCGAGGCAAAGCGCGGCGTTAAATTCTGCCACTCAACACCCAATACCTCCAAAATTCGGCAGAGAGTGGGGAACGGAGTGTCTTTACACTAGGTTCCCTCTGCTTACCCTGCTGTGTGCGGAATACAGTGTGAAGCTGATTTATTTATTTTTATAATATTCAAAACGTCCCCACATACAAATGATCGAGCACAAAAACATATTAAATCAATCTATCGCAGGTGCTATAGAAACATGGGGTATTATACCAGGGCTGGATCAATGGAATATTAATTGGTTTTAAAGAGCTCCCGGATTATCCCAATAAATGGACAGGGTCCATGGCGGTTTCCTGTTTGTGCTTTAGAGTAAGTACTATTACTTCCACTTTGTTAAATTTGAAGTTTAGATTAAACGTTTGTTACTTATTGAAGATTGTGATAGCAAAATGTGTTATTTTTCTATGAAAAATAATAAAGCTCCACTCTATATTCCGTATGTAGCAAGGTACGTGGGCACTTTTCTCCAGATTTTCGAGACATTGCGTATTGAGTGTAACTGGAACTCAACGCCGCACTTTACTTCTTAATTGAAGTCAAAATAAATCGAATGGGAATAAAATCACAACCGTTGCCTTTTTAACCCAAAAAACAACTAATTATCCAACAAAAAGTGCAAAAACAAACACGTGAAACAAAAAAAAAAACGTAAAAACTCCAATCCATAAAAACAATACACGCAAACAGCGTTCACAAAAATGAAATTTTCAATTACACACTCGGAAAGAGCAAAAAGCTGGTGAAATTAATCAATTATAATCGACCTCATTCAAGTATCATCGAGATATAAATCGCTTTGGTCGGCGGTCACGGCCGGATTGCCCGGGAAAATGCCTCTGTGCACAAACGATCACTAATGAAAACATTTTTTTTTTATTTCACGCATTTTTTCATGTTTGTTTTTTGGGGACATTACTTGGCTTTTAAGTTTTGGTGCTTTTTTTGTGGATGGTAATAATTTATTATCACTTCTTTAATTAATATATAGCAAAAGTATATCATAAAATGATTTTATGTTATAAAATAATGATATTAAAAAAAATCTTTTTTTTTCTTTAGTAAAATAAAACGCGGGATTAAGTTTTGCTTAATACGTAATATCCTCGAATTGGGCAACATTAGACGACGTTGCGAATAAACACAAAGTAGGCGTAGGCTTTTTGCTTTGCTATACAAAATTAAAAATGCATATTTAATTTTTATTTTTAAATTCACATTAAAGAAAAAATATTATTTATAATAAATGTGCCCTTTGGGGTAAATATCAAAATCAAAATCTAAAAATATATTTTAAAAAATCTGAATAATTGAATAAACAAAGTGCGATCTTAAGTTCCTCCACGCAACTCGTAACATCTCGAAAATTTCTCGATGTGTGGGAAACGGAGTGCCTTAGCACTAGCTTGCGGGATACAACATGAAGCTATAAAAAAATAAAAATACCACATTAACCCGTATATCCCCATTGACTTACCACAGGGTACGCACAGCACAGTTACCCTTACAAAATAATCGCGGGCACCTGTCGCCGACGCCGCGTCACTCGATCCTTCACTGTCCGCCGCTACACGAACAGTCAGTACGGCCATCGATGTTTTTATTTATCACGACGTAGGTACGTCGCGCGTCGTAAACAACATGAAACTGGTTTGAATTTCATTTATTTTTTGTGTGAAATATGTTTTTATTTTTTTCGGAATGTGAAATGTGAATATGAATTTTAAATGTAATGTTTGTTATTATTTGATTATATTGAAGCGTAGCGTGCGTATACGAAATAGTTGTGGGTTTGATGCTCATTGGTGGGGATAGTTACATTTCAAATTATTTCATATAATGTCAGCGTGCGATTAGTATGTAATAATTATAAATGGGCAAAGAGTACAGTTGATTTTTTTATAGGAGTGCTAGAGTGAGACGCAATTTAAACAATATACTTAAAGTATACGCTGTGGGGTAAGTCTGACGGAAGATAGTGTTTGAAGGTTGAGATCTAAATAGCGAAATATTTATATTAGAAATAGACGGATAATTAATAATAAAGCTTAATAATATCAATATCTCAAAAACTTTTAACTAATCTATAACGTCAAATACATTTATGACAATAAATATGAACAATTTATATTTTTTTTGTGAAATTTAAATTCTTTTAGTCAATAACTCGAAAATAATCTTTATACTTACCCACATATTTACGTCACACCTGTTCATTTGCGCCATATTACCTCCAAAGGCTCCAATTAAAAAAAAGTTATTTTTGCACCGCGGTCGATCAAACGCGAAGTACAAATTAATTGGTACTACGTGGCGTCGCAGACACGTTTCCAATCTACTCTTAATCCATACTTTGGCCATATCTATATGCAGCCTATACAATTTATATGATTATATAAACAAAGAGGGCGTCATAGCGTATCGGCATGGCGTTTGTTTGTAAACGCTACTGTTGTAAGTTGTAGTAATAAAACAAAGCGTGGCGTTAAGTTCCGCCACTTGACACCCTAAGCCTCCCTCTGCTCCTTAGATATGTGGAATGTAGCATAATGCTATAAGAAAATAACCATACACAATTTAACTAGGAATTAGAGAGATTACGCAGATGAAACATAAAACGATATAATGCTTTATATACCAATATAGCGGCTTTGAAACATCAGCGATGGTAAATTTCCAGGTGAAAGTACGTCGCAGTCCNACCAAAGTAGTTTTTTCACCCTTCAAAGAGAAACAATAATATTATGTTCTTTGGAGTGACAATAAAAAAAACAATAGTATCCTAAATAAACAAGCAGCAGGGCTTTGATAGTGGACCTACGTCTTCTTAAGAGATACTTTAAAATAGAAAAATACTTTCAAATACAACAAGAGAATATCTAAAAAATAGTTACTATAAGACTTTTTTCAACGAAACAAAACGAAACAAACGAAAACGAAACAAAAAATATAACCGAGCTGTTAACTTATATAGGCTATGTTCAAAATTATTTATAAGTACAGGTAAAATTTGTAGATATTTTTATCCTTTTCAGGGAGGATATATCGAGCCTTCGTTTTGCTACAATGTATAATAATAACAAATAATATGCATATAGAACGCCGTCGGGGCACAGTGGCATATTGTTTTACTGTAGGCACGATGTTTGTGGGATCGATTCTTAAATAAATATAATAATTTTCGTGAACAGGGATCGAACTCACAACTAGCGCTTGTAATACGATGGTATTTATTATTTTTATCTTATATTCTATATCTTATATTTCAATTAATTATTTAAAATAGAAAGGCGTAGACATAGCATTACAAAAAACAATAAAAATATAACAATCTTTTACTGTTTTTTTAATGAAAAGAATGCTTACAATATTTTATTAGTTAACAAATGAATGGGCGTTTTGAAAAGCACCTGAGCCCAAATTAAGTGTACACGCACTATAAAGAAACATATATCGAATCTGTCAGTGAATACTTCCCCTATCAGGCGTGAGACAGAAATTATTATTTTACATTTATTATCGGTACTCTTATTTCTATGTGTTATTCTGATGTGTTAACTATTTTGCTGAAAAGTTTTATCTAAATCTGTTCACTATGTTTTGCGTGAAACTGAAACAAACCTCCAAAGGAATCCATTCTGGAAAACTTTCACATTTTTATTATTAATAATATTTTCTTCAGCTTCAAGCTGTATCCCGCATATAGCGGGGTAGGCAAAGGGAACCTAATGCTAAGACACTCCGTTCTCCATTTTTCGCTGAATTTTTGAGGCATTATGTGATGTCGCAGAGCTCTACGTTGCGCTTTGCCTTGTAACCAGAATTATGAAATAAAAATATTAATAAATAATATTTTACTCCCCCAAGTAGGTATCGAACCAACAACCATCACCTTTACAGTCACACGCTTAAGTCACTGCGACCTCTGAATAATAATGATTATTATTAATAATTAAATAATAATATTAAAAATAATATTACTTCGATCTTACATACATAATATAAACATATTACTACAACTATTATACAATAAATTAAACTAAACCGTGCCTACAATTCACCAAACGCTAAGGAGCAGTGTAAACAAGTGACGACGCGGGAGTGATTCAACCGCCTTGTAAAGCACCTGAGGCTCAATTAAATATCTCAATTGAGGGGTTACGGAATGTACTGGATTGTATACATATGTTTATATTTATAAGGGGTTCTTTTTGGATGAAATATTCACCGTAATTTTTTTTTTACCTATAATATTCCATTTTTACCCCAAAATTACAGAATGAACGTTTTGAGTAATATGGTTTATATTGGCGTCATATCAGAATATACATAAGCTACCATTTATATGAAGCTTTAGTATAATTTTAGTGTGGACCGCTAGTATAATAAATAAAGACGGAAGATATAATTGTGGCACTTATGGCACATTATATAAAAAAGTATGACTATTCGGGAGGCTAGTGGCGCAGGGGCCCAAAGTGTAACCGACTGGTTATGGGTTCGATTCCCATACGAGGAGAGGAGATTCCGAGGAGAGACCATTCCCGAGGAGTGAAATATTTACTTAAATTTATATTTCCATTTCTTCGCTCTGCTGTCAAGGCAAAACACGGCGTTTAGTTCTGCCACTCAACACGCATTGCCTCCAGAATTCGCCAGAAAGTGGGGAATGGAGTGAGTCTTCACACTAGGTTCTCTCTGCCTACTCTGCTATGTGCGGGATACACCGTGAAGCTGATTTGTTTTTTGATGTCTACTCGGAAATCCACAAGACGCGCGGGTTTGAGCCCCCTACACTACAATTTTTATACGCCTCTAAATATCTTTCTTAGTATATAAATGACACTTCAGGAGAATGTTAAAATAATTAATATACACTTATTTTATTTTTCTGTTACGAAGGTACTTACGTAATTGTATCAAAAAGAAAAAATACAGGCATTTTGGTACAGCAAAAAAAACAGTAATATTACACAAACTACGATCAACGTCTTCATTTGGATCCTTACAAAGCAAGGAATGATTCTTAAGCAGTCATTCTCTGTGCAAGACTCAAGACAAGACAGTTCTTTTCCTTTTTTTGCCATTTGAAACACGAACATAATGAGCTCGGTTGTAAAAAGAAACACGAAACTATACAATTTTTCTATTATACTTGCATTTTTAGAAAAGAAATTATCTTCACACTGTACGGATGAATCTTCTCACCGAGACTAATGGCCACATCTCTCTATAGAAGATTTTTTTTATTTTCTATGCGATTTTCACTTATAGAAAGAGAGAGAGAGAGAGATAGATTCAACAGTAAGATTGTTAGAATTATTAGTTTAATAAATATATTTAGATTTATTTCAAACGAATGAAACAAAAATATGAATAATATTAGCAAAATATTTTCTTCATAAATGTTTATAGTTTCCAAAATGAAGAATAAAGAAAAATATGAACATATTTCCTATTTCTAAAATCCTCTAAACAAACACACAACATGCCATTACCACATATCTCCTAAACAAAGAGAATCCTCTAAAACCACTCGGAAAACAATTATGTAAAGAATATTCCACACACGCCGCCATGTTGTGCATCATTACACATATTTACGAACAGAGATTAATTTGAAACTGAAGAGGTCTCGAATTGAAACTAACATCGATGTAGCGGGTTCAAAACCAAAACAGACATCAAAGCGACAATGCGGGAGGGTGAATTTTGTCTAGGTGATTGTCTGATAGAGATGTAGGAGGAGTTACTAGATGAGTTGATATTTAATTGCTGCTTAACTTTTCAAGGGATTAAAAATATTGCTTTTAAATTAAACTTTTTAATCTATTAACATTACTTTAGATATAGTTGGATAATTTGAATGCTTTTTTTATATTTTATTAGAATTTCTTCCCACTTATCTAATAGGAGTTTTATTTTTATTTATATCGTATTTTAATGTGAAAATACGCGGTATTGGTTTGCTGCACTAATAAGACATTGTCTTGAAATCCAATGAAAATTAAAATGTAGACATATATAAATGAATACAGACCTGTATAGAACTACATTAATGCTAGGTCCTTCGCCACAATATTTTAACGAATAGTACAAAATAGTGATTCAATTATTTAATTGATGCCGTCGTTGTCGAGTGCAAGACGAGACGTGCAAGTGTCGAGTTTATTATGCAATATCTCGAAAATTCGGTGAAATATGCGAAACAGAGTGTCATAACACTAGATTCCATTTATATGTTGGAAAAAAAATAAAATAATCAAAAATATTTAGTCCCATCTAGCAAAACTACCACGGCAGCTATAATAAGTGCGGTGGATACAACGTACGTCATTACGCCACGAAACGCAACACGTCGAGCCGACGAATACTTTGTATCAGCAATATCGGTTTTTCATAACACCTTCCGAATATGGCTTCCGATTTGCCTTTGTGTATTTTTAGCATTTTTAAAGTGCTAGGAAAGAAAATATTTTTTTTAGAAAACGTATAAATGTTTGATAGTAGCGGGATTAGAACCCGCGCCTCTTGGAAACCGCCCAAGCGATTTGACTACTAACCCATAGTTCTTTCGGTTCTCATGAAGCTCCGCCGAAATTCTTATATGTTTATAACAACTTATTTAGTTATGTTTTTATTACCTCTGTAGGGAGAATATTATAAATTTCCGCTACTCAAAGATAATTGTTTATAATTATCATTTGGCAAGAGGTATATTTTATTATAATTTTTTTTATAATAGTAGCGATTGTCACTCCATTCTCTCTGAGTACCCCGCTAGGGATACAGCGTGAAACTAAGTTAAGTTAAGTAACTTACTTAGTGATCAGAGGCCAGTCGTGGCGCAAGGGCACAAAATGTGACTGTTAAATCGACTGGTTGTAGTTTCGATCCCCACTCGAGGAAATTAAATATTTATTTAATTTTATATTTTCATTTCTTCGATCTATGTCGAGGCAAACCGAGATGTTGAGTTACGCCACTCAGCACGCAATGCCTTCAGAATTCGACGGAAAGTGAGGAACGGAGTGTCTTGACTCTAGAATACAGCGTGAAGCTTATTTAATTTTAATTTTATATAATAAAAAGCTTAAGCGGGCGACAACAAGCGGGCGCTAGTGTGGAATACGGAATATAATACGATCCTGGTAAAAAAATATTTTAACTGATAAACTAACCATCTACATAACCATAATATAACTCTATTTAGGAACAACCATCAATAATTCACGAGTAGCTAACTGACAGGCTGTAACTGCTTCTCATCTAAACTGACATCATCAAGATTTTAAATGTAAATTGTTTTGAAATGTGTCACCTCAAGGAACATTTCCTTGCTTTCTGTTATGTTAACAAATAGAAGCACTTTGATATTACTAATATTATATACGCTTTGTATTTCTATACATTTATATAGTTTAAGAAATAAACAACCTATAATGGTAACAAGTAAAAAAGGGAATTCGTCGTTCGAGGCTCAGGCGTGGCGCAACCGCACAGTTTCCGACTGTAAACACGTTGATAGTGGTTTCGATTACTACTCATTCTCAAAATCCTCGACCTTAGAACAAGACAAAATGCGCTGTTGACTTTCAAAAAATTGGGAAAAGAAGGTCTTTATATGAAAATCCTTGTCTATCCTGCTATATGTGAGATCTTTTTTCTCACTTTCCCCGGAAATCTTGCTATCGCTATTTCGAATTACGTCTTGTTATCAGAAAAGTTACGTGTGTTGATCATCTGATATGATGAATAAAATATTTTAGTAGAATACACCTAAAACAACACAAACTTACATATTTTTTTTATTATTAAATACATTGTCGTACAGTAGCTAAATATAAAAAAAAACATATATTCCTTGACAGTTCAAATTTCACAATTTTCTGATTTTCAGAGAATTTGTTTGAAAATTATCGAACAAGATTAATCAATTTATTTGGATGTTTTTAAAAAAAACATTAAGCTAAATTGTATCTAACAGTACCTAGTACTCATTTCACATTCTTCTTAAAAAATCATCAGTTTCTCAAAGCATTAACATCTAAGTTTTCTAAATTTATTTCTCTACATTTGACTCAGAAATGTCACCTCAGGGCCCTGTTACGGTAGAATTGCTAAGCAGATGCAAAATGCAACTGCATCGTCGATCCACCTTGTTAGGAATACCATATGTTGTTTATTGTATCACTATTCTAAGTTCCTTTCGACTAATACTCGTATGTTTTGTTTTTACCTAAAAATAAATAAATATTGGGGAATTTATAGGGGAAAACAATGTATTTGTTTCGTATTAATGACTATGGGTAATAAGTTGCTGTATAATATTACGTTGTAAATAGGTTTTTTGTATGATCTACATACAACTTTCATTAGTATTTGAAATTTGAAATTGTTGTTTTTTTTATATTTGCGGGTTATAAACTTTAGGCCTTTTTCATAAGTCCCCCCCATCAACCACCCCCGTCTTCCGCTGCCACTCACTATCTTCAAACCGTTTCTCATCCACAGGGCGTCCTATATTACGCTTGCTTATACGTGGTCTCCTCTTTAGAATGTGTCGCCTTTATCAACTTCACGTGCATATCTCTGGAATAACTATTAATAAAATGTGGAGCGATGGTCTCAAAACGAGTGAAAAAAAAACAATTTCCAAATAAATCCTTGTAAAAACCACTAAATCACAATTTCCACTAAACTCCAAAGTGCAAACTCCGAACAAAGTTGGTCAAAGATTCAAAAATTTCTAACAAAGGCGTTCTGCATCAATTTGTCTGGGAGTCGTTAAAATTATTTCCCCTTATTAATTTTTGCCCCCACGTCCCAAGGCCGGAAACACGTTGTTATAGTCAAATTTACGATATTGATAGATGTTCTATCGATTTTTGGGGGAATGCGGCGAACGTGTCGCAAATTGTGGCAATCCTATACTTGCAAAATGTATGGGAATTTGTGCAAAAAAATCTCTGATCATTTGCGGTGTGACGTGTAATGAAGGAACACGTCCATATTAGTTTTCTAGGACTTGTATGGTTTTGGTTTCAGTAATACTAGAATATAAAATGCAATGTTTTTTTTTATATTCATATCTAAGCTTTACACTGTTTCCTGCTTGTAGTAGGGTAGGCAGAGGGAAACTAGTGATAAAACAGTTAGTTCCGTGCTTTATGTCCAATTTTCAGGACATTGCGTGTATAGTGGCACAGCTCCACGCTATGTTGTTTGTTACCAGAGCGAGGAACTCACTAGAGTGGAAATTGAACCCACGACCGTTTTGTTTACAATTAGTGGCTCCGTCGTGTCAACACAGTGACCAGTACTACTGCCAGGGTCCAGTATCAGTAAAATCATACTTTTTCTCGTATTAAAAATTCAATGCTGCAGATTATCTTGACAAAGTCAGAAAATAAACACAATTATAATTATATATGTACATTTATCTAGTAGGATTTGAACTTAACCATCGTTTCAAGTCGTACTCTATTCCATTGCGTTACGATAACCTTACGTTACATTTCTATATAAAAGGGTGGAATAACGCTAAAATCTTTGATATTTAAAGTGTATAATTGGTCCATCAGCCACTAGAACAGGCATACCTCGCGCCTTTGATGTGCATAGCTTAAAATCCTCTTGCATAACTTATTATCTGACTTTGTTCGTAGCACATTTAAAAAATGGAGATACGTTTATGAGCGAAAAAAAATATTATAATATTAAAATATATTTTTTTTTTATTTAAATTTAACCTAAATATAAGAGCAGTCGTGGCGCAAGGGCATAAGTATGTTACTGTAAACGCGACTGGGTGTGGGTTCGATTTCCACTAGAGCAAATGAAATATTTAATATTTGCATTTCTTCGCTCTGGTCTCGATGTAAAGCATAGAATTGTGTTTCGCCACTCAACACGCAATTCCCCAGATTTCGGAAAATGGGAAACAGAGTCTTAACTTTAGGTTGTCTCAATTTCCCCTACTGTGCAGAGTACATGAATCAGATCTACAGGTATTTTATGGTGACGGTATTTTATTCACGTCAACCGCAGTACTAATCGATACATTTTGAATTTTCTGTAGATAACTGCGCAGATTAGACTTTTTGGACTTTTATACTTTTGATTATTATTGTTACCAGTGAAAATACGCGAAAGTTCAAAAAAAAATATTTCAGATTGACCACGACTCGTTGACCGTACTGTACAAAAGGAATGTGATGTAATAGAGTTAAATTTCAATTAATAACAGTTATTGAGGCCAGTCGTGGCGCAGGGGCAAGCTTTACGTCGTATCCTGCTTCACTTACCAGGGTAGGTAGAGGGAACCGTGCCAACCAACCAACTCAGTGTTAAATACTCCTTTTCCATTAAGATTCAACGGAAGAAAAGAAAGAGAATTCAACGGAAAGTGGAGAACAGTAGTGACTGTTCTACAAACAAAATAAATCAGCTATAATGGACTACCTGTAAAAAATACCTGAATTAAAGGCAAACACGGTTGAAGGTTGGATTCCCACGTACATAAATTAATTTCATCGGTTTCTTATTTATCGGAATTTATCGGTTTCTTAAGGAAGGAAATTAGAAAATAAGGAAGAACACACAAAGACTGGCATTAAGGTAGAGAGCAGAGAGCAAAATGTCTTGTGTAGGCTCAATCCTGCCTACCTACTTTATGCGGTAAGGTAGTATGTTAAATTCCCCTATTGATAAACTAAACGTAACTTCGTAACGTAAGAGGCCGCTCGTGGCGCAGAAGCACAAAGTTGAGAGAAAAACTGACTGGTTGTGGGTTCGATCCCCACTCGAGCAAGTGAAATATTTATTTACATTTATATTTTCATTTCTTTACTTTGGTGTCGAGGCAAAGCGCGGCGTTGAGTTCCGCCACTCAGCACGCAATGCCTCCAGAATTCGGCGGAAAGTGGGGAACGGAGTGTGTTAACACTAGATTCCCTCTGCCTACCCTGCTGTGCACGAAGTACAGCGTGAAGCTGGTACAACTTAATTTAACTTAGCTTCACGCTGTATTCCTATCGGGGTAGTCAAAGAACGGAGCGCACAAACACAACGGTCTTTGCATACCTCTTTCGCCTCGTCCACTGCCATCAACCTCTTCATACATAGCCTCCGGGGGGCTACTCATGCTTTTCACTAGATCTTCCTCTAGTATCTTTGAACTGTGTTTTCAAAGGTCAACCAATATCTCTTCCTATCTCTCTTACCGCTCACTCTTCCTTCATAAATCTAACTAAAACTAAACGATAAATAAATCAACGTCAATATGTTTTTTTCATACGATAGGTACGTAAGTCGTCGACGGTCGTAAAAATATTGCAAAAGTTTAATATAACCTAATAACTAAAGTAATAAATACACTCCAGGAAAGTTAGAATATTACCACTTACATATAATACGGGTATACTTTAATATCGAGGCACTTCAACAGGTAATTTGAAATGGAAATATTGTTGGAAAATTTTGTGGGTTATCTCAGGTTAGATATTTTTTTAAATAATTATTAAGTGTTATGGAGGCTATTACGTCGTAATAGGCTTCTGACTGTAAACGTGACGGTTGTGGATTCGATTCTCGACCGAATTATTTTCTAAAAGTATTGATGCGGGAAAATGCAGCGTTGTAGTTGTTGTTGCAGTTTAGTAAAACTACGACTTGTTACGCAGTTTTTCGAAGAGAGAAAAACAGAATATGTATTCAGAGGAAGAAACCATTAATGATTTAATGTGATTTAAATATTTTTTTATAGTATGTTGTTTTTTAATAACCCTGTGTTAAATCAATCCGTCTATCATATTCCGAATATTTAAAAAAAATAAGTAATTTTTTATATGCTACGTTTATAGGTTTGGTATTTACTCGTGAGAATAATTATATTACATACTTTTATAATTTCCGCTTACGCTCGATAGAGACTGTAAATATATTATTTTGACATGTGGCGAAACTTAACCCCGTGTTTTGTCTAACTGGAATTAAATATCTACTTACTCTAGCTAGAGATATAAATATCAAATGGAAATCGAACCTGTAACCATTGCCTTTTATCATTTAACATTTTTTTCTATAATTTCAAATACTCCGTAAAAAATTACATCAGTCATAAATTATTAAACATTCCACAACCCACTCCCACATAAAAAATGCCTCTCAAACGACGTACCTACATACGTATGCTTTCTTTTATATGAAAATTTAAAGTAAAACGTCATGATGATCATTCTTAGTACACATAAATCATACTCCAAGTCGATTTACACTGCCTGTATATTCCTTTCGAGATTTTTACACCCTCTGGCAGCTCTACATCCCTACTATGGGGTTTGAAAGCCTATTAAAATATTATTTATATTTAAAAAAATATATATTTATTAATAATGTTTAAGTAATTTAGTAGTTAATTAACGCTTTAATTGTGTTTCTCGCAACAGATCACACGTTAATTTACAAAAGTATATATTTATTTATACAAAAGTATACAAAACTTTTCCGTTTAGTACGTATTACTAAGAAATAATATTATACTTAAATAATTAATAATACTAAGAAAGTTAAATTTTGAAATGTAGGTAAATTAGGAAATATTAAGAGAGGATTTCACGAAATTCTCCTTAGTAACCGAAAAAAATGGGATTTCCGAAAATCTTACTTCTCAAAGTTCTCACAAAAAAATTGAGGTTGACGATCATTACGCACATAAAATAGATGTAGTATATCATACTTAACAATACGTTACAACATTGGTTCTCATCAATCAACGCGCAAACCCGCTAAGTAGCCAAAAATTGAACAACAAACTTCTCTCTATCACACAAAACACAAAGATAATCGAAAAAAAAAAACTCAAACTCACACAAAACTCACATATAACTCACAAATAGTTCCCTGGACAAAAAGTAACTCCAAGGATTTATTCCCCCAAGGCAAACTTCCGACACCATTTGAAATTCATTCTTTAAACGTGTGATGTAATAAAAATAGCGCCGGCGGTAGTGGCTGTATGATAAATTATGCACCCCTACATCCAAGATTACTCTACATTAAGGCCCTTTTGATATATTTTTTAAAGGTAAATTGAAGTCAAACGTGAACGAGTGATGCGATATAATTTTTTTTGGCTACCTTCACGCTGTATCCTGAATTTAGCAGAGTAGGCAAAGGGAACCTGAGGACCTAGTGGTACTTCCACTACGTTCCCTCTAACACACTGATTTTTTCCGCCGAATTTTCGAGGCGTTGCATTGCGTAGCGGAACTCATCGTCACACTTGGCATTTTTACCAAAGCTAATAAAATATTAAATATTTTATTTTGTCGTGAGAAAGTCAAACCCACAATCGTCGCGTTTACTTTTAATATTATATTGGGCAATTTAATTTAATATTAGTTTTTGCTGGTATGTTGTTTTTTATTATTACTGATCTTTGACTTATTATAAGGGTCAATTATATAAACAGTAGTATTTTTAAGTATAATTTTTAAGTATGAGTAACGCAGTGTTACAGTGTCTGTAAAGCCAGAATTGGAGCTTTCAAGGTAATAGATGTTCATTACTTTTTGAGGCCTCAAGCGTGTGACTATACACGCAAAGGTGTGTGGGTTCGATTTCCGTTCGGGGAAATGCGTTATTTAATATTTCGGTAATCAGTTTTAATATTATTAGATTCCATCTGCCCACTCTGTTATGCGGAATACAGAGAGAAACTAAAAATAAAAGGTTCTTGTAGATATACATTTATTCACTCTGCTTGGGTAAATAAAACGCATCGAAACTTGAGTGGGAAGTGGATAACGGAGTGCTTAAACACTAGTATCCTGTTTGTATTTTATTTGTATGAGGGGAGCAGTGTGAAGTCTATACCGCAAAAAAAAATTGAGCATTTTTTTTTATTTTTATTAAAAAATTATTTATGTTTGCGATTTTAAGTGATGAGTAGACCTTAAAAGAATGCTTCTCAAACGAGTAGGTAGTGGATGTCGTATGTAAAACTTCAATCCTAATTAGGTATCACTTTTGTGCAAACTAACATTTTGGCATATTGACAAGAATATACATAAAAAATGTTCGGGTGAATTGGGAACCTCTCCTTTTTTTGAAGTTGGTTGAAAATTAAAATATTCACTTTTTTGAAATTGGTTGAAAAGAAATGCAACGATGAGTAATCTCACTTCTGACCAAAAGTGGTTCACTAATTTTAACAATGTTTTTCCTTGTAACTATTATAAATTTTATATTAGTATAAATTTTATATTTTTTACTAAAAAGCCAACTTGTTCAATTTCAACCGGATCCCATTACCAGAACCGAACCAAACTTTCACCAAACTATTCTTGAAGTATACTTTCCAATAAAGAAAGAATCATCGGAATCGGTTGGCGTGATATTGAGTTATTCGTCCATTTGTCGCGCACATACCTAAAGCAAAATTAAGACTTGTGTAATTTTCTCACAGATACCATTGTCAGAAATAGACCAAATTAAAATAAGACCACACGGGAAACACTAACTTTCAAATAAAAAAGAATCATCAAAATCGGTTTACCCAGTCAAAAGTTCTGAGGTAACAAACATAAAAAAAACAGTCGAATTGATAACCTCCTTTTCTCACAGTAGTCTATTAATGAGCTGAGTGGAATTTGAACCCAACACTATGTACTAGTATGCCTTAACAACAAATATAATTTTAAAATATTTTATTTTATACAATTATAATATGATATATGAAAAATTTCTCTTATTTAATACCTAGACTTCAAGGTAGATTCTCGAACGTATGTGCATTTTATCATTTTCAATGCTTTACGTGTTCACTGTTCTCTACACGACCACCTCTAATGGCGTCTGAATTAAATATAAAATATTTAATAATACTTTTTTACAACGACATCGCGGTTAAGTTAGCAAGTGTCTGAATGGGCACGCAATGGTTGTAGGTTTGATCCCAACTCGGAGGATACTACAAATAAATAAAATAGAAGCATTTCTGATTTTTAAATAACTGCGTTATTATGCTAGTAAACCAGCTTCACGCTGTATCCCGCACACAGCAGTGTAGATAGATGGAACCTAGTGTTAAGACACTCCGTTCCACTAGGACAGGCTGATAATGATGATGATGGTGATATTTCCATTTCTTCGCTCTGGTGTCGAAGCAAAGCGCGGCATTGAGTTCTGCCAATCAGCACGCAATGCTTCCAGATCTTGGCGAAAAGTAAGGGAACGGAGTGTCTTAACAGTAGGTTCCCTCTGCCTACCCTGCTGTGTGCGGGATACAGCGTGAAGCTGATTTAATTCAATTTAGTTTTTAACATAACGATAAATAATTTAAAACGACTTCCAATTATGAATACAATTATATTTCCATTTAAATCTCTTCCTTATCTTATTCTTTACTAAATTATCTAAAGCAAGACCTTTGTACGATCACCCTCGCAAAATGTTATTTGCTGATTCACCACCATCTAATATAGTCCGTGTATTATTTAACTTATATGGAATGACTTGTAATGTTATTTTGATTTTATCCTTTTAATTTGATAAACCAGTGAGGTAGCTAGCTATGGTCTTCATTAATTTAGTGAATATTTTTTTTTATGTGTATTTTTTTTTAACAAATTTAGAATTTTATATATTTCCAGCATATGGAGAGAAGGCAGTGAGAAGAATTTTTTTGATTAGTTTCACGCTGTGTGTGTAATTAACGTGTTAAGATAATCGAAGCACCGTCTAATTTTAGATACATTGCGTGTTGAGACTTTGTTTTGTTACCACAACGCGAGAAATTGAGAATAATCTATTTCTTCGAGTGGAAATCGAACTCACAACCGTCCAACACTTGTACCCCGCGTCACGACGACCTCGAGTAGATATAATTTATTTATTTATCAAATTAGCAACAAAGTGCTTGCCAAGACATAATTATCAAATGAGCTAAACACGAGCTGTCTTCCTTTTTTAGTTCAGAAGTAAGTTTGACCACCTTTCTTCAATCTATAACAGTTTTTTTTATAATGCATTGTATTTTCAAAATTACATTATTATATTAGGTTATTTAAAAAAATTAAAAAAATATACTCTGAAATTTTGTTGCGGCGGCCATTTTAAATTAACAACAATATTAATTATATGTAATTTCATTGCCATCAGAACTAAAGTCGTAATACAAGCTCAACGGACTCTGGCAAGTGGATCAAAATGAGCTTGCAAGATAACTATACATTTATCATAAAAATATTTATTATTATTTTATTGACAAAATCGATTAATTAGTATTATAAATCTAACAAAAAATATATATTTATTTACCTTTTTTAAACACTAAACAATAATCCGCTTCACGCTGTATCCCGCACACAGCAGGGTAGGCAGAGGGAACCTAGTGTTAAGACACTCCGTTCCCCACTTTCTGCGGAATTCTGGAGGCACTGCGCGCTCAGTGGCAGGACTCAACGCCGCGCTTTGCTTCGATACCAGAGCGAAGAAATGGAAATATAAATTTAAGTAAATATTTCATCTCCTCGAGTAGGGATCGAACCCACAATCAGTCGGTCTTACAGTCACACTTTATGCTGCTGCGCCACGACTGGCCTCAACACTAAACGATCTTTCTAATATTTCACAATGACTAATTCAAAGTATAACACTTAGTCTGGACTCTGGCGCCATAAAGACCCCATGTTCCTTACCTATCTGCTGAATCATAATATGCTACAGAGTATAAATTATCTCAGAATATGCATCCAGAGTGACTATCAATTATTTGTCTTTTGCCAATTTACAACTCTATTTGATAGTTAATTACTCGTGAAATTCTATTTATTTAAAGCTTATGTAGGTAAATATACGTCTAACTGTAACCGTAGTATGGGAGTTCAGTAAACAGTATTCAACTCATACAACGGAGTGTCTTAGTTCTATTTTTACTGACAAAAGAACAGCTCCACGATGTTACCGCATAACAGGATTGCTATATGGAAAATGAAGCATGGAGCTGTTTTTTAACTCTATATGTATAATATATTTAATAATTATATAATAGGTCTTTTCGAACTTATTAAGATACTAATAAATCTATATATTTTATACATAAATTAGTCTATCGAGACAGCGTAAAACTGAAAAAAATCTTAAGAAATTGTAGAAGCAGTGATAAAACTAGAGCAATGACTTTCAAACATACCGTAGGATTAGGTAACAAAGTTTGTAAAAAGCCAGAAAGTTTCTTTTTGAAGTAACTCGAAGCCTTAAAAGTAGGCAAATGAAGGAAGTTTTTATCTAAAAAAGGTACAGAAAAATAAAGCTACTTTCGTTATTTTTTACTTAGATTTTGCACATTTATAATAAGTTAATTTATAGTAGCCTTTAAAATAGACAAATAATATATAAAATGTACGTATTTTTTCTTACATTCGCTGTATGCCACCCTCTCTAACCTGCTATGTCATTCATAGCAAGGTAGGCAGGGGGAGCTTGGGAACCTAGTGCAAAGATACTTCTGTTCCCATACTCTCTGCCGAATTCTTAAAACATTGTGCGTTGAGTAACGGGAATTAACCGAAAAAAAAATATGAACTTGGGGAAGACGAATGGGAGCAAACTCTACCGCGGTCATATCGCCGGACCGTCTACGCCGTCAACGTGATCAATCTCAGCACCATAGTAAAAGTTGAATAAAGAAAAACACTTGAGGCCAGTCGTGACGCAATGGTACAAACATATGACTGTAAACACGACAGATTGTACATTTGATTCGGTGGTGTCGAGGCAAAGCGCGGCGTTAAGTTCCCCCAATCAACACGCAATGCCTCTAGATATCGACGGAAACTGGGGAGAACTAGGCTATCCTGCTTCATACGTGATACAGCGTGAAGCTGCAAAAAAAAGCAAAGAAATACACTTTTTTTGTCTTGCAAAATATTTCTATAAATATTTCTAAGGAAACGATGTTAGCTCGACTCATCTAAACTACTCCACAACGTATAAGTAATAAACGGTCGTCAAGAAAATGTCTCTTATACGGTATGACGCCTAACCTTAAAAAGGAGACAATGGTAACGTCACCATACAAAATTATCTTTTAAATGGTTAAAATTGTTTTAAGATGCGGTCGTGGACAGCGTCTGACTGTAAATGTGACGGTAATGCGTTTAACTGCCATGTGGGAAAGTTAATTATTTTCATTACTTCGATTTATTGAAAAAAAAATAACATGTGAACCTATTGATACGACACTTCGTTCCCATTCGTCACTTTCCGCAGAATTCTGGAGGCATTGCGTTTATAATGTTGGAACTCGCTCGTCACGCTTTGTCTCGTTACCGGAGTGAAGAACTAAAAATATTAAATACTTCGTTTCTTGAGTGAGAATCGAACCCACAACCAATCACGCTTACAATTTTACTTTTTAAAATTCCATTCCATTCCATCTTAATACAGAAACAGCCTATTAAGCTCAAGCAATACTTGCACTACATTAGACGGTAGAATAACCTATATTGTATAAATATAACATATCCCCATTCCTCCCCTCCACGTCCTCCCCAAGTCCACAATATTTGTTTTCCGCTACAATCCCTTGAGATAACTATGTTTATTTTCCATCTAATTTGATCCGCTAACTTCGCTAATCCTCTCAAATAATACGTCAAAGTGTAACTTAGGTACAATATATGAATATGTATTTATATTTAATATTATAAAACTAAAGAGGCCAGTCGTGGCGCAATGACACAAAATAGACTGGTTGTGGGTTCGATCCCCACTCGAGGAAAGGAAATAATTATTTAAATTTATATTTCAATTTCTTCGATCTGGTGTCGAGGCAAAGTGCTGCGTTGAGCTCCGCCACTCAACACGCAATGTATCCAGAATACGGCAGAAAGTGGAGAACGTAGTGTCTTAACATGAGTTTCCCCCTGCTTACCATATACATATACATACAGCATGAAACTGATGTATTTGATTTTATTTATAAAAGTAATGAGATTGTTTGTTTGAGCACGCTAAGCTCAGGAATATTTTAATATCAAATACTCTAACTATTAAGAAAGGCACACGTTAACCACTTTAGAGAGGTGCTTTGGTAAGTAAAATCGCAGTATGGACCCTGCCGTCAATGCAATGTTTCGAATGTGAAACCGTAAAAATTTGCATTTTTTTAATTTCTAAAGATTCTAAAGAATCCTTGAAGACAAAAATAGACTAGTAAGAAAAAAAATAGAAGCTTTTTACAAGTGCAATTCGAGCAAAAGTTTAAAAGAATATAGATGATTACCTCATACATGATTAAAATATTAAAAAATCGACTAAAAATTTGATTAAGTCGCCTAAAAATATATGTGTTTTACCACTAAAAACCTATTATTATTAAACGTATTTACCTAATTTTTTACCTTTACCTAATAAAGCAACTTACCGCATTGAGAGCTTCCATTTCGTATGGACTCAGCTTATAGGATGCATCTGATCCGACCAGGCGTAGAGTGGATCTAAAACAAAAAATAACTATTAAAATATTTTTTTTTTATATTTTTCAGATAGTAAAACAAATTCAAATATTAAGATTTAGTATTTGACAATACATTGAAATGTCATACTGACTGGCGGAACTTAACCCCGTACTTGTTTCGTATATTTCAAAATATGGAAATATACTGCCTTAACGAGGTTTGAATCCACAACAACGTTGGTTTAACAAGTCTCGAATAGAGGTACCTCTGTTCGAGACTAATCTATAAAAAGTGATAAGCAGTATAAGATTTTGCAGTCGAGTGCAAATATTGCAATTTTCCAGTTTGAAGGGCGTATATAATATAGTCTATGAAAGTCTAGAACAATATAAAACTTATTCTTTATATATGTTAAGGGAACAAGTACAAAGCTGTATATCAATATCACTAAGTGAACCAAATTTTTTTCCCTTTTTTATGAGAAAAACGCATACGGAAAAGTATGAAATTTGGCACGGTTATGGTTTATAATTATGATTTATATACTAGAAATATATTTAATTAACAAAGTGACTATAACACACACTACCATAATATTATACGCTTTTGAATAAAGTATTACATATACGTTGCTATGGCAATAAAATTATTATTTCGACGTTGGAAGTGAATTGTGCTCAATTGGCAAGTTAAAATGTTAAAAAACGCCATAATTAAAAACTCAATTGAATCTGGTAGCAAGACGAAACGCGGCGTTTAGTTCCACCTCACAACACGCAATATCTCGAAAATTGGGCGGTGTGAGGAACATGGACCCCGTTAACGCTAGGTTCTGCCTAGCCTGCTATATGCGAGATACAGCGTGAATCTAAAAAAAAAAAGAAAAGTTCCAACCAAGACCTTCATGTATTTTTTTAAAAAGGTTTTTTTTTTCATTTAATAAATCAAGATAGAACTTTTTATTGCGTTATTTTTACGCTTACATTTTGTATCATAAAAAACGCAAAAGCAATAATTGCAAAAGTGTAATTTTCATCTTTTATAGCTTTAATAATTAACACAGTAAATGTTAGTAAGGAAATTTATGAATATGCTACTAGTTGTAAAATGTGTGGTGCTAGTGTACGCAGGTAAGTTGCTTGTTATTTTGTCACAATTTTTTTCTGTTTCATATACAAAAAAAGACTAAGTTTGCTGAGAAATCACTTTAATAAATAACTCTATTTATTTTACAACCTCTAAGCTCATAATGGTTATTTAAAAGTTAATTATTTATTGATATGTCCTTATGTGCTGATTCGGCTCCACAATTATTGATATAGTATTTTGAAAGCTTTTGCAGTCCACCTTGTATCTTTATCATATATTTTAAATAATTTTTGTTTTACATTATCCTCTTTACATTATCTTCTAAATATGCAGAAAGTTATATTTGTAGCATTAATTAAATAATTTATTTAAATAAAACATAAAGTTAATTAAAACACACTTTTACACCAAGTGCTATAAAATAGAAATATTTATTTACAAAATGTATAAAACTTTGAATGTAGCGGGACTCGGACCCGCGCTTTTTCCAGGAGGCGCTGGTTCATATTTTCTAAATAAGTATTTTTCTTTCCTAAGTGTGAAATAACACTTCTAAAATGCTATAAAATAAGTTCGAAAGTGTACATAACGTAACCCGCACACAGCAGGGTAGGCAGAGTGAACCTAGTATTAAGATACTTCGTTCTCCGCTTTCCGCTGAATTCTGGAGGCGGAACTCAACCCCGCGCCGCTTTGCCTTGACACCAGAGCGAATAATTTAAAAATAAAAATTTAATTTCCTCGAGTGGGGATCAAACCAGTCGATTTGACAATCACACTTTGTGCCCCTGCGACTGCAAATTTAATAATATTGTATATTATTTTAATAGTTTTAAGTTGACAGAATAAAAGTATGTTAAAACATATGGATATATGAATGATCACCGACAAAAAGAGAGAGGTGTTACAAGTTGGACGTGTCTGTGTATATGTGTATGCATGCACGAATATGTGCATTTGTCTGTAGCATTTTAGCTCCCAAATGGATGAACGAAAAAATTAAATTTTGATTTAGTTTCTTTTATTCGAAAGGTAACTTAATCCAATGTGTTCTTAGTCATGATTTTATAAAACATATTCAGCCGTTTTAAGATTATCAGCTATTTTTTAGTCGTTAGTTACTTTGTACTTTAAAGACCTTCATATTTTGTCGGAGGTTTTTAATTATTTATAAACTAGTAACTTAAAACGCTCATACCACAGCCACACCTCGCTCAGGTAAGACAAATACGCTCATTTCCTACGTAGAGCGCCCAAACGTCCGAGCCGACAAATTGCACCGCCGCGGGCTTATTCACGTTTTATATTTACTTTGTTTTTTTTTTGTGTAATTTATTTACTTATTTGAGAAAATAATTTAAATTGATTCACGATTTATGTTGGTGGTATTTTTGTACAATGATGGTGTGCTACAGAAAGGTCGTAGAGTAGTAGGTAGTGTAAGGTATTTTATAGTTTCGCACATCTAGGAGGGTAGGCAGAGGGAACCTAGATTTAATATTATATATTATTCGTATTGATTGGCGGAACTCAACATCGCGTTTTGCATCGTAAACAGGGCGTTAAAAAGAAAATATTATTTGAACATTATTAAAGTGTTATTTCACACTTAGGAAAGAAAATTTTCTTTTTATTTTCTTTCCTAAGTGTGGAATTGTGAAGTGTTTTAATTTTCTTAATAAGTAAGAAAATATTAAATAAATAATTCCCCGGAATGGGAATCCAACAATCAACCATCGCGTTTACAGTCCCACGCTGTGCCACTGTGCCTCAACCTCTTAGTCTAGTTCACTTAAACTCTCCAGAATACAGCCAACGTGACCTCAGAAAGCGGATGACGGAAAGTTTGCCCGCTAGCTTTATTTATGACGCTTATGCACTAACGAATATAAGTTTTATAATTATCATTTTACTTTCTTTGTCAGATCGTTTGGGAAATGGCTGGTTCTAGGGAAACAGTTTAGTTTTATGTTAAGAAACGTTTCTCTTATTTCTTATGTTTTTATGAAACATAATGTAGGTAATTTAGGAAATGTAGGTCATTAAAAGAGGAGTTGTCAAAATTCCTATAAAAAAGGGGTAAAAACTGAATTTTCTTTTTGTATCTTAAAGTTCACATAAACAAAGTTGCAGGCGAGTACTAGTATTATATATTATTATATTATATATTATATATTATTCCATTGTGATTCGATCTTATAACGTGGGGTTATAACAAAATGCACGCTCACTGTGCCTCGAAGATATTTAAGCATTATAATAAAAAGGTTCGACTTAATTTCCAAGGTACCTTGGAAATAATCTAGCCATTATTATAAGATTATACTTTACTAAAAATTATAATAAAATCTAAACAGTTTCATACTGTATTCTGTATATTGCGGGGAAGACAGAGGGAACCTAATATTAAGAAACTGCGTTCCCCACTTTCCACCTAGTTTCGATACGATATGTGCAGAGTGGCGGTGCTCAACACCGCGGTTTTACTTTACAAGTAGGGAAATAAAAATAATTCCCTTAAAATAAAAAAAAAATAAATCGTATATAGTTTACTTATTGCTTTAATATAAATTATGTGCTTACATGATTATTTAAATATGTGTATACTGCGATACAAATCGATGAATTCATATTTAAACAATATTTTTATTAAGTGGTACGTTTCTCTAAAAGATCTTCTTTATTTGTTACTATCATTTTTCAAAGAATATTTTGTGACACATCACACTCTTATGTTCATGTTGTTTCTATAAAAATATATATTTATTAAATTATATATACGGGTCGTCCTGACGCGACAGTTGCGGGTTCGATTTTTTAAAACAAAAGGCAGCTTTGAGACTCGCCATTCAATACGAAATTTCGCAAAATGTGGGGAACAAAGTGTCTTAACACTAGGTTCCCTCTACCTAACTATCTGTATACAGGGTATAGCGTCAAACGTAAAGAACATAACATTATAAAATAATTTTCTTAACTATTTATATTAGATAAATATTATACGACAGATAGCTTAGTAAATAATTTTGATTCCACCGCCGGAAGCTGTTTCTCTCCCTTATTAATATTCCTACGGAGACGCCGTGTGAAATGTCATTACTTAACTATTAATTGGCAAGACGTAGACATGCATACATTGATGTTGTGGTAAGTAAATTTGATATTAGCTTTAAATTATAGAGAATTATAGAGATTATTATAGAAATTATGGTTTTTTAACTTCCCGCTGTATCCCGCTCATAGCAGAGTAGGCAAAGGGAACTTGGGAACCTAGTGAAGACTCCGATTCCATTAAGACACCTCTATTTCCTCATTGGAGATATTGTGCGTCGAATGGCGGAACTCAACGCCGCGCTTTGCCTCGTTACACGAGCGAGAAAATAAAATAATTGCATACTTCCTCGAGTGGGAATCGAATCCACAACCTGTCGCATTCTCTCACTCACAGAAATTATGTTTTAACATTAAACGTTATATAAAGTTCAATCAGCTTTACGCTGTATCCACAGAGGGAACCTAGTATTAAATCACTTCGTTCCTCACTTTCAGCTGAATGTTGGAAGTATTGCGTGTTGAGTGGCAGAATCCACGCCGTCTTTTGCCTCGGCACCAGATGGAAGAAATGGAAATATTCATTTAATTAAATATATTATTTCCTCAAGTGGAGATCGAACTCATAACCAGTCGCTTTTGCAGTCACACTTTTTTCACTACTGCCTTGTATAAGGTTGATACTGTTAAAAATAAAAAAATCCTGCGTAGCAAGGTTAAGGGACTCCGCTTGCCAAAATCTCGAAAACTGGGAGTGTATCGTGCAGATTTCGGGATTTCGATTTCGAGATTAGTTTGCTTGTTCAGCGGCTGAACTTAACGCCGCGCTTGGTTATCAGTTTTTAATATTCGGCGGAAAGTGGAAGACGCAATATCTTAGCACTAGTATGAAACTGCTCTGCTACATTAATAAAATATTAATTAATATAGAATTTAAAGTTGTTTAAAGTTTTCTAAATTGTTTTATAATTTAGATTTTCTTAATTTATTTTTATTGACATATATTATTAATAAAAAAGAAATTTATGTTGAATAACATAAATTTCTTTTCAACAAATATGTATATATATACCTACAATAATTGTGAAGCATGGCTAAGATAACGCCTCTTTATTGTTTTGTTTGACACGTTCCAAATGTCTATCAATAGTAGAGTGTCAAAGCTAGAGTACAATGTACGATTGAATTTACACTCAGGTACGTGTTACGTAATTTTATATATCAATGCCGTATTGATATAAATTTCTATACAATGTCTTGTTTATAGACAATTGAAATTTTGAATGAGACTATTATTTTACGTACATATCGTTAAACGGAGAACGGAGTGTCTTAAAATCTTGAATATCTATAACATATTCTAAATTATTTTTTAAAGTTTCAGTCTAACACTAAGGATTGTTACTTTTAATATTATTTACCTAATGTCAAGACACTCCGTTCCTCTGCACCGTCCAATTTTCGAGACATTGAATGTTGTGTGGCGAAAATCAACGCCGCGAATTTATATTCTTGTTAGTACTACAGGCTCGAACAGAACGTATGATTTAATTAGGTAAAGCGCTTGAAAGATTTCCAAGAGACAAGATTTCAAGTCCCACTACTTTAAAATTTTTATAAGTTTCTATTTTACCTATTATATGGCCACAAACCACAAGCGTGTGACTGTAGAAGCGACGGTTGTGGATTCGATTCCCATAGGAATGAAATATTTAATATTTTCATTTCCTCGTTCTGGTAACAAGGAAAACTGCAGCGTTGAATTCTGCCAATCAACACGCACTCCCTCAAGAATTCTGTGAAAAATAAAAAACGAAACTGTCATTACAATAAGTTCCCAGGTTCCCTATGTCTACCCTGCTAAATGCGGGATATAGCGTTAAGCTAAAATATATCTACAAACAGCTTATACTAAAATATATATTATTTATCTCTCAAAAAGATAACTCGATATATAATATAAACGGTTCTCTTCATAGGCCAGATTGGTCAATTACGTTTAGAAATTTCTATGTCTAACATAATAATTTACATGCAACAGAAATAATTTAGTAGTAAGTGTGTATTTGTTGCGTTTAAGTTAACTGTTTAAGTAAAAACATTGAATATAATATAAATGGGAAACGGAAGTGTCTTAATTGGAACAGAGAATCTTAATACTAGGTTCCCAGATTCCCTCTGCCTACCTTGCTGGTTGCTGGATAGAACGTGAAGCTTAAAAAAATAAACATAAGTAGTGAATTAAATATTACATATGTTTTACATATGTTTATAGCTATACTCCTCATATTACATATGTTTATAGCTATACTCCTCATATTGCTACCCTGCATATGCAGGGTATACAGAGGGAACTTGGAAACATAGTGTGAAAACACTCTGTTTTCTGGAGGCATTCTGGCCGAATTCTGAGAAGGCATTCTGGCCGAATTCTGGAGGGATTGCGTGTTGAGTAGCGAACCTCAATGTCATATGCAAAAAAAAAGTAAAATTAAAAATAATGGTAAAATAAAGGTTTTTAGTTCACAAGCTCTGTTCTCTCTGTTGCTTAATTTCCGAATATTATTAGTCACGGAACTCAACGCTGCTATTTATGTTATGATGAATTAAAATATAACTGTCTATTCGAATATGAATGGAACCCAAAACAACCCAAAACCATTACATCAAGAGGCTATACAATGCACTGCGCCACGATGGCCTCACGACTGTTATTAAGTTAAAATTTTCATTATAAAATTATACTCACTAACTGCGAGAGGAGAACAAAATATAAAACAACAATTCAACAGTACGAAATTGATAAATTACATAATTTGTCACGTTGACTGCTACTGGCTGGTAGGGTTGCCGAAAATAAATTATGATTTTTTTAAAGATATTTTTAAGGCATCTAATACGTTTTGTGGAATAAGCAAATAAAATGAGATAACTTTGTTATAAGACATAGTGATTGAGATAAGAATCAACATGAAGAAGTTCCCGGAAGAATCTAAAAAAAATCGCTTTACCGCCATACAGTCCCCAAGGTCACGCACTTTCGTCTGTAAGTCGTCTGTCAATCATAATGACGATAAATTGTTACGTTTTTAAGTTTCAATTCAAATATAATACTTGCATTTCAACTATTCAATAATATTTATTATATATAAATGAGGCCCTTGAGTGGAATTTAAACGAACAAATATGAAGTACAATCATCTCTTGATTGTAAAATCGACTGGTCGTGGGTTCGATGCCCCAATCGAGGAGATGAAATATTTACTTAAATTAATTTTTCCATTTCTTCGCTCTGGTGTCGAGGTTAAGCGCGACAATGAGTTCTCCAATCAACACGCAATGCATCCAGAATTCGGCAGAAAATGGAGAACGGAGTGTTTTAACACTAGGTTCCCTCTGCCTCCCTGCTGTGTGCGGGATACAACGTGAAGCTGAAAAAAAACTCTTACTTTTCTTCTAGACTGAGCGGCAACCCTATAATTCATCAAAATATCAACATTACTCAAAAATAACTATTTCACCCGCGAATGTTTTTATACTAATTGACACTCCAAAGACGTCTGTCTCCGCTCGGGGGTGTGAACCCTCCCTAATAAAAATAACTTTCAACATCTGTTGCAATATAGATACTAAATACTAGATCTGTTCATGCCGTGTATTCACAGTAAACAAGCTTTACACAAGCATACTGAAATCGAGAAGCTTTTTTACCCGACTGCGGCCGAGCGCAAAAGAGGGTTATGTTTTTGGCGCGTATGTATGTGTGTCTGTTGCTCTGTTTCCTTGTAACACTTGAACCAGTGAACTGGGTTTCCTAAATGACAAGTCGTCTGATTTGTTTTGATGGCGCGAGTGTTATTGGATACATTAATTTCGTTTATGCAGTTGAGTTTTTGTCCTGTTTATGATTCATTTGTTTTGTGTTTTATTTTAAACTTGTTAACTTATTTTACTATTTTTTTATTGTTTCTTTTGCTAAACTTACTTATGTGGCCAATCGTGGCGCAGGGGCACAAAATGTGACTGTGAAATCGACTGATTGTGGGTTCGATTCCCACTCGAGGAAATGAAATACCTATTTATTTACATTTATATTTTCATTTCTTCAATTTCCAAACGCGAAAACTACTATTTTACACACCCAACGCGCACCCTAAACGTAGACGCCCGCGAAGCGTCCTTTTAGACCCCGATGACGCCATTACGCTAGCGAACGCTCCGTATGTAGGTAGGAAACACACTACACAAACACCGTCGTCGTCGGAATCGACGACGAAGTCCAATCTATTCCACGGCTCGGCCGCGTCTCGGCGCGGTCGGACCCAGCGGTTAGGGACCGTTAGCTCCCTTAGATTAGTCTAATTTTTTTGTCCCCAGTCGCNAAAAAAAAAAATCATTTCTTCGCTCTGGTGTCGAGGCATAGCGCGGCGTTGATGTCCGCCACTCAACACGCAATGTCCCCAGCACTCGTCAGAAAGTGGGAAACGGAGTGTCTTAACACTAATTTTCCTCTGCCTCGCTGTGTGCGGGATACAGTGTGAAGCTAATTTTGATTTTGCTAAACTTACATTAGGCCATCGTAGCGCAGTGGTTCAGTCTGGCTATATTATAGTCATTTGGTATATACACAATAGTTGTGAGTTCGATTCCCAATTGAAATTGTTTTACCTTCACATTGTATAACGCATATAGTACGATAAACATAGGGAACCTAAGAATTAACTTAAGAATTGTTATATTTTCGTTATTATTATAATTTCTACGTTTTGGCAAACTAAGCTTTGTTTACTGTCTACTATATTGCTATTTACTTTTCTAACAATTAATACATACAGATCTATTCTTTAATTTTATAGTAGTGAAGAAACAAATTGAAAACAACTAAAAAACTGATATAACTTGTAAACTACATATATACTACGTATAGTCTCATCCAAGCCACTATGCCATCTATCGCTATTACGTCAGTGAAACTTTTAAATCAATTAAATAAGTTAAGAATAAATAGTAAAAGTTCTATAGTAAAGGGATTTAAAATTTATAAAGCAAACTATTGAAGTCTTGAAAAACTCTTTTAATTAAACTTTATAACCTCTTAAGATAAAAGACGTGGAATGTACACTTTTTACTTTGTTAAAATAACAGTTTTAATTAATTAAATATTTTAAATAGCAAATTGTAACAACGTACAGTAAGCTATATTATAAATTTGTAGATATCTTCCGTTTATAGTATAATATAGGTATGAATAAAGAAATTTCAATTTATTTTAGTATTATAATATTAATATTAGAATGTTAAATGATGGATCTCAACGCGGTGTTGTACTAGAATAGGTAAATTTTATTAATAAGAAATAAAAATAGGTCAAGTGCGAGTAGGATTCGCGCACCGAAGATTCCGTATTAATGTTAGAATTGTGAGTCAACGGGAAGTACAGCTTTTTATAATTTAAAAGATTTTATAATTTTGAAGTCGTTGTAAGCTACTGTACTACAATATGAAATTACTAAGCCTGTTTGTTTTACTCGGCACCGACTTCAAAATTATAAAAACATTTTTTTTTATATTTTTGTTTAACAAAATCAATACTACTTTATGTAAAATCATTTTTTTACTTTTTAGTTCGTTGTTTGATGTCGGAGAAATTATTTTTTCGTTGTATCCCGCACGTAGCAGGGCAGGTAGAGGGAACTTGGGTCTTGAAACATTGTTAGTGAAGTGGCGGAACTTAACGCCACGCTTTTCATCAGAGCGAAGAAATGAAAATATTAAACATTTAATTCCCCCGAGGGGGCATAGAACCTACCACCAATGTGCTTACTGTCGCTCGTTTGTGTCCCTGCGCCACGACGGCCTCAACACACGGAAAACAGGTTCTTTTATAATATTCGAAATTTAAATTCATTATGAATATCCGGATACCTACACAATAATAATAAGAGTGTATGTAGGTACTTCATCTTTAAAAAAAACTCTCTGATTTCTTTAGCTCTTAAAGATTGATAAAAATTCGTTAATTATATATTAAAATTTATAAGAAGAACTTTCCAGAAAACGATTTATATTGAATATAAATTATTATATTGTATATACAATATGAGGCTTTTTCTAGAAAGTTCTTATTCCTTTCTTCAATTCCATATGTTCTTATTTACTGAGACCTTCTGGGAATCACAACTATTGGAGAACCAATAACGATATCGACTGTTATGATAAATATTTGTTATGTATTACTGTAAATATAATATGCTATATTTTCTTATGTAGGTAACAATGCTTTTCATTTTAGCCAAATTAATTCAAATTTTGTTAGAATTGCTAAATAAGGATAATTATTATTGAGACAAAAAATAAATGATTATGGGAAATTTATTGAGAGCAATCGTGGCGCAGGAGTACAAGCGTGTGACGGTTGTGGGTTCTATTCCCACTCCACGAAGTGAAATGTTTTTAATTTTAATTTCTTCGCTCTGGTGTCGAGGCAAAGCTAGGGAATCTAAATACCTGCACTCCCTCTCGAATTAAGTAGGCTGGTTTAAGTAGCTAGCTAACTTGTTAAAGTTATAACAACAAAACTATATAAAATTAAAGGTGATAATTTTATAAAATCTAAAAGCAGATACCGAATTCGGACCACGTATATATGGTGTATATTTAAAATATAGAAAAAAATATATACCCTACGAAATGTGATCCATGCAATGTACACGCGCTATATGTATACTGCTAGGCAATAGTAAAATATTATTCTTTTCAATTTTTATTTTATTATCCAAAGCAGTTAACTATTTAAATACAAACTAAAATATAATTTTTCTTCAACAAAGTAACATAAACAAATTCAAGTATTTTGAATTATTCATAATTACCGACACCTAGTTTGGTCTCAAGAACCTTTCTACTAACTTCGTCAAACTGCCACCTAGCGGTTTCTGTCAGTACTACGCAAAAGGAATTGCTTTCTAATGTCAAGCGCTTTTCGATAGATGGCGCTATACTTAAACATTTTTATAATGTCTCTAATACTAGGGTCACATAATGAAAAACGTCAACAACGTCTATCATCGCGATAAGTATTGCATTTATTTTTAATACAATAAAAAAATGAATGATTGGGTGGGTGATTAAATTGGTGATAATGGTCAATAAAAAAACAACTTCACGCTGTATCCCGCACACAGCAGGTTAGGCAGAGGGAACCTAGTGTCATAAGACTCTCCGTTCCCCACTTTCTGTCGAATTCTGGAGGCATTGCGTGCGGAGTGGCAGAACTCAACGCCACGTTTTTCCCTCGACACCAGAGCGAAGAAGTGGAAATATAAATTTAAGTAAATATTTCATCTCCTCGAGTGGGGATCGAACCCACAAACAGTCGGTTTTACAGTCACACTTTGTGCCACTGCGCCACGACTGGCCTGATTTATTATTATTCTATTTATTACAATTTTAAACAATATGGATGTTGACATTAATTCTCTGTATTTGGACGTGCGTTAATATATATTCAAAATTAAAATCTCGAGAAATTCAATTACTTTTTGTTACTCCACTCTATATTCAGGCATTTCCCTCTAGTGTCCCCAGCATAAGAGAGAGCATTTTATGACTTAATACTTCATTCCTCATAGAAGGCATGGTGAATTACGGATGTATACAGATATGGATATGATTTATATTTTGGTTACGGTTACGAATGTAAAATTATGCCGTATAATCCGTTAAGTAGTATCAGGTAGTCTTTAATACATATATTTTTGAAGTCGTCGTCGACCCTATAAGGTGATAGTTCCTATACTATGGCAGTTTCTTTTAATATCTTAAATTTTTTGTGTATGTTTATATTTTTTTTTACTTAGGTCTTAAGAAATAATGCAGTGTAAGATTCTACAGGCAACAGTTAGCGGTATATAAATATTTGTATTTAAAAGCGAGTACTCAGCTAATTCTTATTACCAGGTTATCCCTAACCTGGAAAATTATTAAAATACTTGTATATATAAGGACATAATATATTTTTTTATATTAAAAAGAATAATATTTTATAATATTAAAAAATATTGTGTAAAATATTTCGTTCCACCACCATCTCCATAGAGCCAAAGTTGAGATGTTATCAATGTATCCCTTACCATGATCGATCCCAATTTAGACCTTAGTTTTAAGGGCGACATTCCTTTACAAGCTATAAATATTTTCTTTACGAATTGACGGAACTCAACACTGCGTTTTGTAGCTTCACGATGTATTCCGCAGAGGGAACGTTTGATCCTAGTAATAAGACTCTCCGTTCTTCATTAAAAATACTTTCGTTCCCGGCTTTTAGCCGAATGAGTGGGGGGATTCAAAGCCGCGCTTTGCTTAGTTACCAGAGCGAGGAAATATAAATCTATTGACTATTTCGTTCCCTCTAGTCCGAATCGAACTCACGACCATCATGCTTACTGTGGCAGGTTTGTGCCACTGCGCCACGACTCCCTTAGGAGAATTTTGCTTAGATATCAAAAAGTAAAAGAACATCTTATCTTTCGTTATCCTTTCACTGGAACACATTGTCGTATGCATTTCTATCGTTAACTACTACCCCTACCCCTTATAATGCACGGACCGTCATATCGGGTTTTCTACTGCAACTGAATCATATAAATAATAGGCTATAGGGAGCTGAGGAAGAGATGAGAAAAGATGAGCGCAGTCGTGGCGTCGAGAACGTGCGACTGTAAACACGACCGGTAGTGGGATCGATTCCCACCCAAGCTAATTAAATGATCTGCGTTGTGCGTGATTTTCGCAACTTAACATTCATTGTCTCAAGAATTCGAAAAGTTGGAAACACACGTCAATACTAAGTTTTTAGGTTCCCTGTACATGTTTGTTTGTATTGTAGAGAATTTGTAAGTATGAATTTGTAAGTATGAACTTTGAATCTTAAGATCCATTACACAACTTTTTTAGCTTCGATTCGTATTCTGCACATAGCAGGGTAAACAGGGAACCTGGTGTTAAGACACTTCTTTACCATTAAGACACATCCAGGCTTTGCGCCGAATATTTATTATATTCAGCGGAATATTCATTTCTTTGAGTGTAGCTCGAACCCACAACTTGTTGTGTTTACAGTCACACGTTTGTGTTACTGGGTTATGACTGGCCTCTTTTTAACTTTATTATTTATCCCACATAGGATATGCAGAGTGAATTAAGTATCAAGACACTCCATTTTTTGGTAGATACCCCAAAGTGAAAGCTTTGCATATTGAGAGGCGGAACCCAATTGTTCATCCAAGAGTACTAAAATGAAAAATATTCGATCCCTGAGTGATCCTAACCTAAACAACTTAAAATTTATAAATAATGCAGAAGCAAATCAACATCGATATAACAAATTTAATATCAAAATTGCACTTCCGTTCTGAGACGGCACCAGATTCGCTATGTTTATAAAAGTATGCGTAACGTCGATTTATCCTTCTTTGATCTCGATATAGAACAATCGATCCCACGTGAGTTTATTTACATCATTTTTTATGTTAATGTTTCTTACTAAATTTGTAATAATATTTATTTGTATTATAATATAAGAGTATAATTATAATTATCAGAAAATAATAAGTATTCTTTACATTTTTAAAATGTTATTCCATACTTAGAAAAAAAATACTTTTTCTTAGAAAATATGTAAAAAATTAAAGTAGCGAAATATGAACCCGCGACTGTTGGAAACCGTTCAAGCGCTCTGACCAACTAAGCCATACGTTCGTTTATGTTGAGAACGTACGAAGTAATAAGTAAGTATTAAGAGTAACTACGAGTGACGCAGTGGGATAATTTTTGTCCGTAAACACGACGGTTGATGGCCATTCTAGGGAATGATTATATTTAAATTACTTATTATATCATTTTTCCCCACCGATAGACAAAGCGTGGCGTTGAACTCCGCCACTAAACATACAATGTGCGAGTTCCCTCCGCCGACTATTCTATAAACGGCATACGAATGCAAATATAAATCAATATGTTGTCACTAACTTATACTATATTAAAATGAAATTTCTATTTCAATATATTTATCTTAAAGACTCAAATACTTTAAAGTCATTAAGAAAACAGACTTGCTTTATTATAATCGAACAGGCTACCTCGTCCATATAAGTAAATCCACATGTACATTAGTACAATGAATGTTTTGTTCATATATTCATTGCGTCAGACTAGTGCTTTTAACCGACTTTAAGAAAAGGAGGTTTCAATTCGAGGAGTAGCAATTTGAGATTTTTTTTATGTTTATTACCTTGGAACTTTTGACTGGGTGAACCGATTTTGATGATTTTTTTGTGAAAGCTAGTGCTTTTCGTGTAGGTTGATTTTGAAGTCGATGCCAAGTAAAACAAACAGGCTTAGTAATTTTGATATTGTAGTAAGTTTGTATAAATGTTTGTTTAATTTTAATTTAATTTTAGGTATTTTTGTTTAACAAAATAAACGTATGTTTTACTTTAAGTTAAATACATTTATTTTTTATTTGTTAATTGTTAAAAGTCGGTTTTTTTTATTAAAAAATATTTTTCTAAACTTCTGTTTTTTAAGTTTAAAAAAGGTACGTGTACATTGTTATTAAAACCGATTTTTTTTGTTATTTTTATTGTTATCAGAATTAAAACTAATAATTAAACATATTTATATCTGCATAGAGGCCATTTTGGAAAATACGTCGGTTATGTATTCGAATCTCACTCGAGGAAACGAATTATTTCAACGTTTTAAATATTTTCTTCCCTCAACTGATTACCAATATTAAAATCTTCATTTTATATGGCAAGCAAAAAGTACAACATTTTAAAAAGATAAGCTTATATAGGTTAGAGGTCAGTTAACTTTGACAATCACATTTTAACTCATTCATACTTAAACTGTTCTAAAACAATACAGTGATCCATATAACTAAATGTATTGAAAAATTGCCTTTATATTAAGACACCAAAGAGTAAAAAAAAAATAAACCAGCTTCACGCTGTATCCCGCACACAGCAAGGTAGGCAGAGGGAACCTAGTGTTAAGACACGCCGTTCCCCACTTTCTGCCGAAATCTGGAGGCATCGCGTGTTGAGTGGCAGAACTCAACGCCGCGTGAACCTCGACACCAGAGCGAAGAAATGGAAATATAAATTTAAGTAAATATTTCATCTCCTCGAGTGGGGATCGAACCCACAACCAGTCAGTTTTACAGTCACACCTCGTGCCTCTGCGCCACGACCGGCCTCAACAAAAACAAAGTGTATATATTTCAATAAACAAATTTACAAATTCTAATTTAATATTGCATATCACACTTTACTTTAAGTATTGATTGTTTTTGAGAGTAATCATTTACTAAATCAAGCTAAATCATCATAATAAAAAAATATTTATTTTAAATCTTATCTCACTACAAATAAGGGCTAATTTCGTGTTTAACTCGAAAATGTACTAAGAAAAGTAATAACTGACCATCTCAACGCCACGTGTAGGAACCACATGGCGGATCAAAGGCACCGGATGCCGGGACAATAACGTGTTCACGGCAAAAATTATATACGTACGGTAATGTGTTTAAATTTATACAGGGTGGAAGAGGCAGCGCTCCATTTACGGAAACAGCATATAGGGTAAAATATTTCAAACCTATACCTAAAGAAATTAATCAAGATGCCTCAACAGTTTGGACGTAGGATTTTTTTTTCATTTCACGATTTTTATCCATACCTGTATTTCGTGTGACGCGATTACGTATAGATCCCAATAACATAAACACTTACTACTACAAAAATACTACTAAAGGTTAAACAACTTTGAACTTTATCGCCAATACATACGACTCGATTTCGAAATGAGGCGTGTGCGGCGGTGTTCCTTTGATAGGTTTATGTGTGCGTGCGTCATCCTTACAAATGGCGTTTTGTTTTAAAATGACAATTTTATTATTTATTTTGTTTGAAAAAAAAACTTTTTCATTTTTGGGAATTTATTTTTTTCTGAATTATATTAGGCTTTTATAGAGTAGTTAAAACTGTGGTTTCATTTAATGTGGTGCTGACACTTCCACCCTGTATACATAGTAGTGTAGCAAATTCCGGTTTTGAGTAATGTTGGATTTATATTAGGAAATAACAAAAAAATTGAAGCGCTCGTGACGTAATGGAATAGCATCTGGCTATAAGCGCGACGTTTGTGGGTTTGATTCCAACTCAGTGAAATAGATTATTAAAATTTTCTAATACTAGTAAGTAAGTAAGAAGACATTTTTTTAGTGTGTTCCGCTACTCAACACTCAGTATTAACGGAGTGTATAAACACTAGTTTTCCTGTGCCTCTTCTACTACATACGGGAAACAGGTAAAGAAAGACAGTGAAACTCCGGGTGAAGCTGTATCATTTATCCATAAAGAGGGCCTTAATTCCATTTCATTAGTAGTAATAAAAAAAATTAATACTTTTAATATTTTTGAAGTGTTACTCCACACTTAGGAAAGAAAAATACTTATTAAATCAAGTTTCCATGTCGATGGCTCTTCCCCCTATTTAATCTCTCAATCATACATATATACATATACACAAAAATAAATAAAAACCAGCATTTAATAGAACAATTTAATAACAAACTCACTGCATAGAAATCTAACCTGAGCCCAATGAATGAACCAACCAGCAACGAAATGCAAAAAAAGTAGAGTACGAGAAGATCCTCAAAGGCATCCCATACAAGGACGTATCATTAGAATTTCACAAAGAAAAATCCTTTGAAAATTGCGTGAAATTGTCATTTTGATGACATGAATAGGTTAACACGACTTCGTTTTCCGTATTAACATTACATGGGAATGGCAACATTAAAGAAGCTCCAATCAAAAGGGAAACGGAAGTAACAAAAGTTACTTTACTTTAGAGTCGACAAATTGCTGTTGAAACGTGGAATCGCGAGTTAATGACACGTTTTAATTTTGTCCAAATGGTAAATTCTCAACTTACGTGTAAAATGTAACGCACAGCTTTTTAATAGTGCGTCGCCACTCAATTTGCGTGTAACGTGAAAACGACTGGACGGATTTTAATGAGGCTTTCTCGTTGTATAGTGAAAAATTTGGATTAAAACACATAAAGTTGAAAATTTACTGTGAAACGTATGTTTTTTCTGTTTTTTTCTTCTGAATTTGAAAGCTATAGACACTTACTGCGTTCAAAGTGCAAAGCGACTGTTTAAAAGTAAGTGGAACCCTACGGCACTATGTCTAACCAAAAGAAAAAAGCCAAAGATTTCAATTCACTCTTCTCATTCCGTCTGGTAATTACAGATGGTATTAAAATCAATTTTATATATACAGTTAACTTCACGTTGTATCCCGCACACAGCAGGTTAAACAGAGGAAACCTAGTGTTAAGACACTCCGTTCCCCCATTATATAGTTTTAATAATAACCTAAGAGCAAAACCAAAAGATACATTATTAAGAACTTTCTCCGCAGATCCAAAGCGCGGTACAAATACAAACATATTCTAAAACAACCGGAAAGCTCAATGTTCCATTCTGAATGTGAATTAGAAATAGATTTTATGTTCGCAGTCATGCTTTAGCTTTACTACTAGGATTGTTATCAGATACTTGATAAATATATTTTATATTACTGCATATTACACAATATATACTTTTATGAAAATGATGAGGCCAGTCGTGGCGCAGCGGCACAAAGTGTGACTGTAAAGCCGACTGGTTGTGGATTCGATCCCCACTCGAGGAAGTGAAATATTTACTTAAATTTAGATTTCCATTTCTTCGCTCTGGTGTCGAGGACAAGCGCGGCGTTGAGTTCTACCACTCAATACGCAATGCTTCCAGATTCGGCAGAAAGTGGGGAACGAAGTGTCTTAACACCAGGTTTCCTCTGCCTACCCTGCAGTATGCGGGATACAGCGTGAAGCTGATTTATCTATTTTTATTTATATACTTTTATTAAATAAGAGAAATAAATTTTACATTTTTAAATATAAATTGTTGTAAAAAATAGATTTAAAAATATAAAAAAATACTGTTTCGAAGGTAGAACAAGGGTCCAAGACATCGATGGCTAGGGCTCTAGAGAGAGAAACCTACTATATACAAAAAGCGCCGTCTCAAGTAAAACTGCCTTCTGCATCAGGTATCTATATATTAGTAGGTGAAGTAAATACCTTATACCCCTTTTTACGAAAATCGTGCGATACTTCCGAACTGTTGCATGACTTCTTTCATTTCATACAGAATATAATTGAAACAGTAACACATATGCCCTCAGCATATGCGCGCAAATTTAAGTTTGTCAACTTTTATGAGTTGACCCACCATCCTGAAATAGGTACGGAAACCTTAATGTGTAAGTTAAAATTTTAGCATGTTTGTCGGTGCGTTATGCACGCTAATTTTAGAAACGGTTCAACTGATGAAAATGCAGTTTTCAATATTTTATTTTGGTAAACTTTCCCTAACATTTACTCCTTTTTTAATCTGTTCATATATTATATAATCCAGAAAATGTTAATATAAGAATTGCACACAACAATATTGATACAAAATAAATATTTTATTGAATTGGCTGAAACTTTCGTTTTTAATGGATATTGGTCTTAAAATGATAATATTATTAATTAATTAGATCTCGATAGTAATTCAAGTGAGAAATTAAATAATAATGTTTGCTCAGTCGGCTCGCTGTATACATTTTATTCCTGCTACATGCGGGATACAGTAGGCAGAGGGAGAATAGTGTTAGGACACTTCGCTCCCCCCCTTTACTGTTAAATTTTGCAAGCATTGCGTGTTGGGTGGCGGATCAGAGCGAAAAAATGAAAATATATAATAAATATTTCATTTCATCGAGTGGGCTTGTGTATTGTAGAATGAATATAATGAGAACACTATTTTAGCCGTTTTAATTAACTATTTGACTCATTTTATCTTGAAGGTCGCCGCTAACAATTAAACTTTGACCTGCTCTTAGCGGAATTAGTTCGGTATATTTTTGTAACAAAGAACAAACTTATTAAAATTCTCGATCTAATAATTTTATTGAGACATAAGTTATATTTTTATAAATAGGTTGTTTGTTATGAGAAAAGTTGTTTCTTCTCTTATATTATAGTATGTAGGTAAAAATCCACAAGCTTCAGAAAAGAAGCTTCTTATCAATTCTGATCTGAGAAGATATATACATAGTGACGTGATCCGCCACTCGAGCCGTAATGTTTTAGAAATTGGACGGAAAGTAGAAATTTACATTTCTTGGATGGTTTCCAAAGAGGCGCGGGTTCAAGTACCGCTGGGTTCAAATTTTTATTCGTTTTTTTAATAAGTATTATAGTATCTAAGATCACTCAATTTTCTCTACATGTTAGGTAGTACCCGAACTTTTTAAGAATTGCAAAAAATATTTTATTTTCTTTTACGTATTTTTTTAAAATTTAAATGAAGCAAAGAAACATTATTTAAAACATAAATGTCTAAATAGAATTTTATAGTAAATCTTTTCACAAGTCACCACGTAGTCAGGATGGCCGAGCGGTCTAAGGCGCTGCGTTCAGGTCGCAGTCCACTTCTGTGGGCGTGGGTTCGAATCCCACTTCTGACAGACATTTTGTCTAACGGTATAAAAAATATGAATGATATTTAATGTTGATAACATTACTGTGTAAAACATTAATTTGTCCTGCGACTATCAGATTTACTGTTGTTTTTTTTTCTTTATACTAATTAAGTTTTTAAGAAATATTTTTTTAAGGAAATGTTTTTCACGAAGTCATCATGTGGTACAGCGTCTGAATAGTAAACACGGCGGTTGTGACTTCGATTCCCATTTCCCTGGAAGAATTAAATATGTATTCCCATTACCTTGCTCTGGTAACAAGACCAAATGCAGCATTGATTTTCACCACTTAACACGCAATTTATCGAAATTTGACAAAAAGTAGACAACGGAGTGCCTTAACTCTAAATGTTTTCTGCTATTTCCATCCATTTATCCATAGCAAGGGCTACAGATAAATGTCATGAGTAAACACTACAGTGTTATTTTTTTTAGTTATTTTGGTAGTTCTTTAATCAAATGATTTGATGTTGAAGCATTTGTTTTACAATATTTTGTTGGTAACTCTAACTTTAATATTTATTTTTGAAAATCACCATTTTATGAGTAATTTAAGAGTTTATTCTGTCAATTTTTTTAAAAATATTTTTTTGTTTACAAAACATTTTTTTTTATATTTAAATTATTTCCGTATTTTGGTATTTTACGATTGAGGCCAATCGTGGGGTAGGGCAACGCACCAGCGTTCAATTGTAAATAGGTTGTGGGTGGGTGCGATAGGTTGTGGGTTCGATTTCCACTGGAAGAAATAAATTTATCTTTAAGTGCGGCGATGAGTTTTGCCATTCAACACTCAATGACCTGAGAATTCGGAGTTAACTGCGAAAGAAGTTAAAATATATGGATAAAATAAATAAATAAATTTATATGGATAAAATTTTACGATATACCCACATGTACTTACCTACGTACTATTTAAACACCAAATATAAATAATAGTAACACAATACCGTTCCCGTCCCCTTTCCCTTTCAATCACTGCATCATTGGTTGTATCGTATCGTTTTATTTCTTGTCTGATAGAAGATTTCAAAAGAATATAAAGCATTGTCCAGAGTGCCTCCATTATGACCGCTTCAATGGTTAGTGCCAGATGAGACGGCATTTCGCTTAGAAGGGCCATAGTGAAAAAAATGTAGAAAAGTTTTGCAAGGCGCAACGATTGACAGTAAATACAACGGTCGTGAGTTCGATTCCCAATCGTAGGGATTAATTATTTTCATTTCCCCGCCCTAGTAGGTATTGTAGCATATTGCAGCAACATAGCGCGGCGTTGAGTTCCGTCATTCAAAACGTATTTTTTGAAAATTAGGCAGTGAGGAATGGCGTGTCTTAATACAAGACTGACTCTGATTTTCCTGTTATATACGGGATACAGCGTGAAATAAAAAAAAAAGAATAAGTCTCTAGAACAAGAGGAAATGTACTCCTTATATAGTAAGTATAATATTCCTGCTTTTTCCATTTAATCATTATAGTCAGGATGGCCGAGCGGTCTAAGGCGCTGCGTTCAGGTCGCAGTCCACTTCTGTGGGCGTGGGTTCGAATCCCACTTCTGACATACTTTTTTAATTAATCTTCAATATATTATTATTTATGATTTGCACATAATTATTTACAAAGTACAGCCAGTTTTTTTGGTATCTGTCTTTTTATTACTCGATAGATAAACGTAGTGCCAAGTTACTTTTTTTTCACTTTTAGCTCTATTTTAAAAGTCTTGATCTATGGAAGACTGATGTGCCGTGTGATCCCGGCCTAGAATAGGATCATCCTGGTACTGGTGGTGTCGTAAGAGGCGACTAAAGTACGTGTGGTAGAGTCACGTCGCCAGCAATGGCAACACGCATGGGCAGACTCGACCGGATCATTACCACCCCCGGCATTTAAAACCGGCGTGAAGTAGTGGCTTTATGCCACTGCGTTTCGCATCAGGTAATGCCGGGCTCCGGAGCCCAATCCACCTTACAGGCAGGCAACGCATCTGTAGCTCCTCTGGTGTTGCACGGGGTCGTGGGCGGCGGTGATTACTTACGATCAGGTGACCCGCACGCTCGTTTGCCTTCTCTTTTCCATAAAAAAAAAAGATCTAGGCACAAATCAATTTGTTCAAATATTCTTACCAAGCGAAGGAAATTAAAACACCTAGTGAATAGTAAGATCAGTCGGTAACATCCAACTTTCAATTAATTAATAATATTTATTATTCTATTATTCTATTTTTATTTAAAGGAGAGAAAAGAAAAAAAGAGGATACCTAGTGTTCAGACACTCTGTTCCTAAATTTCCACGAAATTTTTCGAGACATGTTGAGTGGTGAAACTCAACAGTATTTTATTACCAACGAATACATAAAAAATATTAAATAATTCATTTCCAAACGAGAATCGAACCCACAACCGTCGGACACGTTAGAGTCACACTCATCAAAATCCTAATTCATTCAAATTAAAAACATTAAACTAGAATGTTTCCCAACATTCCGTCTCTAAATCCTTGATCAACTCACAGCGATGGTACTCAAATGTCCCCCAAAGCGTTTCAAAGACCGGCGGAACCACTCTACGGCAGTCGAGCCGGCCATTGAGAGCCGGCAATTCTTTGAAATGCCCTGTCTTTAAGTAATAAGGGGAAAAAAATAATTTTTCAATGACTTAAATATCTACATCATCAGTTTTTACTTGAATAATGAAAAAAGAAAGGATTTTTTTCAGATGAGTTTTGTATATGTGTGTTTGAATTTTCATATAGGTAATCCTTTGCAAGATCGTCGTGGCTGTAAACGCGACGGTTGTGTTTGGTATTTCTAACGAGCGACTCGGGTTACAAATTATTTTCATTTCCTGGAAATAAGGATAAAGCGCGGCGTTGAGTTCCGCCATTTAACTCAACAGTGTTGTGTTATGGGGGCTCAAAGTCATAGTGACTGCGGGACATGCAATCTCTTATATCTCGTTATTCAGTATTAATTATTGTCAATTAAATAAATAAAGTTTTGGAATGGATTACTTATTAAATGAGCTTTTTAATGGTTTTTAGTTAAATAAAATCACATAAGTCTTAAATTTGCATTAATGCCCAAGATCCCAGGGTCCCAAACCCAAATCTTTTTAGCAAAGCTGAAATTTTACGGACTATTAGTCTAATATGTAGTTAACACAGTATGCGTACTCACTAACTTGAAAGTCCCTTTCAGAGTTACTTCCAAATAAAGGTACATTTCTGTCTGGGAGGATGATTGAGCCATAGTAATGTCTGGGTGTTTATAGGGGGTCTTGAAATATTCCGTAAATAATATATTATATGTAAAATTAAAGCTCCAATTTTAACGGAAACGCTGGCAGGAGTAAAAGCAAGGCAAGGTAAAAAGTCTGGACATAATAAATTTTTGTTTTTTTTTATATAATATTTTTAACAATATATTTTTAATATGAGCGTTTCTACACTAATGTAGGTGAGCGTATAGCTTAAGTTGGCGCTAACTTTGAAAGGGCCCCACTTTCAAATTAGTAAGTACGCATACCGTCTTAACTACATATGAGACTATTAGTCTTTAAAATTTCAGCTTTGCTAAAAGCTTTCTAGTAAGAATTCCGAATCCAGTGTTGAGTTACGTTACTCGACATACAATGGTTTTAAAGTTGACGGAAAATGGACAACGAAGAAACAGTTATCAAATCTCCTCCCAACCTACATGCAGGTCAAACGTGAAGGACACTTTGTAAAATGATCATCAAGAAATTTTCAATTTAATCTCTATCTATACTTATAATAAAATTGTAACGGATCGGTGTCTGTACTTCGAAGAAAAATACGGAAAAAAGTTCATTAATGTAGTAGAACCCAAGACAATAATTATATAAAAATGTATATCTGTTTGTGTTTGTCTGTGCGTTTGTTATCGCTAATCTTAGAATTGGCTTAACTTATTTAAATGCGGTTTCAGTATTGGATTCTGGCAAGCCTTTGTGAACATATAGGGTTGGTTTTATTACAATCGGTTCATAAATAAAAAAAGTTACATCAATTTAAAGTACTTAGGTCGACAAATTTGCTAATTGCTTTGCTGTTTTACTGAATTAGCTGAATGTTCAGAGATTTCAAGATTAATGATCGGGATCGGAGTTTACTGCATTTACTGCAGAAAAAACTGCGCTTGCTGTGCACGCGTACTTACCTTCTATAGTTAAACATGTTTTATTAAATAAAACAAATTTTGCGAGCAAAATAAATAAATTCCCAAAAGACTTAAATTATTTATTGAGGTTGTGGCGCAGTTAAACAAAAAAGTTGTGTGAAATTAAATTTATTTGAATTTATATTCCCTTCGCTCTGGTGTCGAAGCAAAGTGCTGCGTTGAGTTCCGAGACACAACGCGCAATGCTTCCAGAATACGGCCGAAAGTGGGGAACGGAGTGTCTTAACACTAGATTCCCTCTGCTTACCCTGCTGTGTGCGAGATGAAGCTTGAAGGTGATTTTTTTTATTTTTAATGAGAAACAAGATTTGAAATTATTATTTTTAGTTATATCCTATTTCTCAATTAAAAACATTGAATCAATTTAGTTAAAACACAGTAGATCTAAATATCAAAGGTTTCCGTAAGGTGGTAGCGGCGCGGCGGGGTTATTTATTTATTTATCAGTTATTAATACTGGATAATAAGATTTGAAACAGTGTATGTCCACCAGTCACTCACGACTTCGAGCCCCCATAACTCCTAAACTAAGCACTATGAAAATATTCTTTAATTATGTTAAAGACACGTACTGTTGTAACATATTACAAAACCGGACAGAGCGAGTTAGTATTGCCCACCAATGATTCCGTAAAAAATTGGAGGTCTTGTTTTGAAATCCAGTTACCCCCTTTTTTAAGGCTATTATTTTTTAGTATTTAACCAGAAATATATAGTTTTTTCCTGAACTAGTACTACCTATAGATGTTTGCTGCCAAATTACACAATTCTTCAACCAGCAGTACCCTGTTCATTTTGATACTCTTTATATTGCCGAAATACCCTTTTTTGCTATATAAGCGGTCATATCTTTTTTTTAAGTAAACGTAGAAGTACGTTACGTACGTTTTTCTTTCAAAAAATAATAGCCGTAGATCTAGGTATATGATTTGAATTTCAACTCGATATTTTCTAACTTTCCTGAGATAAAGGCTCTTGACACACCGACGGACAGATGGACAACAAAGTCGGAGACGTCGACGTTTTTTACCTGTCGATTTCCGCCACTCAACACGAATTTTGGGGAAAGTGGGGAACGGAAGTATCTGAATAGGAATGGATCGTCTTAACACTAGGTTCCGAAAAAAAAAACTTAAATATAAGTACACATTTTTCAATAAAAACCTTAATTACAGTTCGGGCAGACAAACAGTAATTAATGTAGCCAAGCTCAGTCAAACGTATAATAGCGACTGGTTACTATTAAAACGTGAGGTAAAAACCATTAAACGTCTGTATGGTTCAGTAGATCAAACAGATGCTCCCCATACACGTACATACATACATACATACATACATACATACGAGTACATGCGGGTGGAAAAATAAATATTTTTACATTTGTCGACTGTAATACGTTCAAAAATGAATGCATTTCACATGAGTCCAGGCGTTTTCGATGACAGCGTATAATAAACATATGCACGTGTGTTGTGTCGTGGTGTAAGTGATAGGATGAAGCGGGTAGTAATTTCTTTGTAATATTTTTATATGTTTAGTAATATTTTTTGAGACGTTTTTTGACACATATTATATAATACTTGGGACACCCTAACATTATTTTATCTATCTCGATCTATATTTATATTTTTACATTTACGCATCATAAATATTTGTTTGTTATTAAGTAAATATTATAGCATTTTATTAATTACAAATAAATTAAATTTGTGCAATAAGTAAAACATACTATAATATGAAATATGTTGTTGTATTTAGTTTTAAAAACTTAACTTATCCTACAACAGCTAGTTTTTAATAAGAATTAAATATTAAAAAAAACAAACAGATAAATTGCCTACTTAGCAGAGAAAATTATTAATTTTACTGGTTGACTTCATAAATCTTTGTTTAAAAAAAAAAACAAATTAGTTACATAAGAAAAAACAACCAAACCTTATAAATTGCGTTGTATAAACATTTTTTTTTAACTTAAAATCGCCATTTCCTTCTCCCTCGTTCCTTTACTACGGTACAAAGTGAACGCAACGGAACGCCACACAACTTATTAATAATGTGTAACACCTAAAAACATAAATTTTATTTTTTACACAGCCTTTTACATTATTGACATTTTAAAAATTTATTATAGCAGTATTATATTACAAATGTCATGTTATTTAAGCTTAATGGATTACTTACAGTAATTAAGAGAAAAACACAAGTAAGTAAGTGTGGTTCTCACTTTTTGACACTCGAAAAAGAAAAAAAGTCCTAAATATCTATTATTTTTAATAAAAATTATCCGAAACTTGCGGATAAACCGAAATAACTTTGTATATTTCTAACTGAAATCGATAAATTTTGCTTATACCTATCCAGATCCAAAACATTATATTCGTAACATCCCTATTGATGATCCCTGAAGCTAACAAAAAAAAACACCTTGCTCAATTCAATATTTTCCCACTCAGGATTCGAACCCACAAATAATATTCATTGAATAGAATTAAGAAAAAAGTTTGCTCAAACAAAAAGCAAACAACGCTAGTCCAAGCTTAATGTGCTTTAGACAACAAGACTATTAATGAAATAGTGTCTTTGTCTACTATATATCATGATGTCGACATCAGATTTGTTTTATTCTACTTATTCTAGGGATTCGAAATAAAAAATATTATCTATCGAAAAACATGTTAATTTCAGTGCATTTCTGAACACTAATCTAAGCAAAATATTTATAATAATTAGATAAGATATATAAAATAATTAGAAGAAATATATTAGAAGATAAATAAAAGATTTGAGGTCAGTCGTGGCGCAGGGGCACAAAGTGTGACTGTAAAGCTGACCGATTGTTGGTTCGATCCCCACTCGAGGAGATGAAATATTTACTTAAATTTATATTTCCATTTCTTCGCTTTGGTGTCGAGGCAAAGCGCGACGTTGAATTCTGCCACTCAACACGCAATGTCTCCAGAATTCGGCAGAAAGTGGGGAACGGAGTGTCTTAACACTAGCTTCCCTCTGCCTACCCTGCTGTGTGTGGGATGCAGTTAGAAGCTGATTTATTTAGAAAAAAACATAAAGCACATAATCTCTATATATAATAAGACAGTAAAAATATTTTGTCTGTACATTTAGTAATTTTGACTGAAATGGATAGAGGGACACTTAAAAAGAATAATAGAAAGCAAAAAGATTTTTTTTGAATTTCTTGTCTGTCTGTCTGTCTGTCTGTCGACATATTTTTGTCCGCATTTTTCTCTGAAAGTACTGAACCGATTTACTTGAAAATTTCACCAATTGCTTTGTTTTAACTCAACTTAAGTACTAAAGTTTAGTTCATCAAAATCGGTTCATTAAAAAAAAAGTTATCGTCATTTGAATGAACTCAAGGCATTAGTTTGCCTGCGAATATTATATAGCAATCGCGCTGGTATGACCCTGGCTAAAGAATGACATTCGAAACGTCTGGTTTATATGATTATTGATAAAAATATATATTTTTGAAGCACTATTATATAATATTTTATACAATAAAGTAAGCAAAGTTGAATTGTTAGTGGAGATTACCTTCATAAATCATAACAGTTAAGTTTAAGTCGTAATTAATTCAACCGGCCGGTCGTGGCGCAGCGGCACGAGGTGTGACTGCAAAACCGACTGGTTGTGGGTTCGATCCCCACTCGAGGAGATGAAATATTTACTTAAATTTATATTTCCATTTCTTCGCTCTGGTGTCGAGGTTAAGCGCGGCGTTGAGTTCTGCCACTCAACACGCAATGCCTCCAGAATTCGGCAGAAAGTGGGGAACGGAGTGTCTTGACACTAGGTTCCCTCTGCCTAACCTGCTGTGTGCGGGATACAGCGTGAAGCTGATGCGATTACGATAATGTCGTAAAAAATCATCTTAGAATATTACAGAATAAAGTAATTAAAAAATCATATTAGAAGTCATTATAGTTGTCAATCAATTCTGCTTATTAACGCCCAATATTAATAACCTATCTCCAACGTCAATCTTAGATTGTTTCATACATCTATCCTATCTAGAGATAGGATAGATGTATGATACAATCTAAGATTGACGTTGGAGATAGGTTATTAATACTGGGCGTAAATCATAATAATCATGTATTTTAAGCGGGCGAAGCCGTGGGCGGGCCGCTAGTGATGAAATAAAAGAATAACAAATTATATTATCACTTCAATGTGGAAGGAAAGCGTCTTAATGGGAACAGAGTGTTTTAACACTACGTTCCCGAGTTTTCTCTTCCTATCCTGAAGTGAAGCTAAAAATTATCACGTCAAAATCTATAAAGGGGAAAAGTTTTTGGTAAAACACGCTGCTCCCGGAAGCTCGATTTGATTATTAACAAATTTATTTTGTATTGGATAGTCCACATATCGAGTAACACCATAGACTATATTAGTTACATCACGTTATCATGTTAACCATTTTTATAAACTTATTCGACCTCCTTATTTTTAGCGTGTACGCTACGTGTTTTGGCTTTCTAAGCCGAAAAAAATTATCACTATTTTAAATAAAATCAGCTTGACGCTGTATCCCGCACACAGCAGGGTAAGCAGAGGAAACCTAGTGTATAGACACTCCGTTCCTCACTTTCCGCCAAGTTCTGGAGGCATTACGTGCTGAGTGGCGGAACTCAACGCCGCGCTTTGTCTCGACACCAGAGCGAAGAAATGAAAATATAAATGTAAATAAATAATTCACTTCTTCGAGTGGGGATCGAACCCACAACCAGTCCATTTTACAGTCACACTTTGTGTCCCTGCGCCACGACTGGCCTATTATCAGTATTTTTATCTATGATATTATTATTATTTACCTAAAATGGGACTTGAACCCTCAACCATCAAGTTCATTCAACATATCTTTATGGCGTCAAAAAAAAATAAAATCCATATAATTTTATTATATAAGCAGAGCACAGCACAAACAAAATTGTATGCAGCTTACGACAGAAAATGTTCCCGGTTTTAATAAAAGCTGTATCGGATATTGGACGATATTTATTAGTTCCTCTCGATTCAGATATGTATATAGGGCATCCGATGCAGGTAGTAATACTAATAAAAAGTTTTATTTATATTTTAATATGTTGTAATTATCATTTTTGAGGCCTTCGTGACAAACTCTGCGCCACAAGAGTGCGACTGAAAAAATTGTGGATTTGATTCCCACTTGGGGAAATAAAATACGGTGACGAGGTAAATCGCGGTGTTGAGATACGGCACTCACACACGTTATGCGTCCAGAATTCAATGGAAAGTGAGAAATGGAAGTGTTTTAATGGGAACGGAATGTTTTCACACTAGACGTTCAGGGTCCCTCTATCTACCGTGCCATGGGCAAGATACACCGTAAAACCAAAAAAAACAATATCCCAAAATTTCCTTAATCTTAAATACTGTAATATATTATAATATATTTAAGTTCAAAAGATTAAATGCTGAAACCCAACGCCGCGCTGTAACTTACTAGAGCGAGAAAATAAAAATAAACTAAATATAATCATTTCCCCGAGTTGATATCAAACCCAAAACCATTACGTGTATAGTTAGACACTATTGCACTGCTCCAGGATGACCTCAAATATATTCTTATCAATATATAAAGAAAGTTAATAGGTCAGTAGTACTTTATATTTATAGACATTTAACACTACAAACGGCGACCACCCGCAAACTTGGGTACCCTTTAACTAGAGGTTATCTAGTCTCCCCACAAATGACATAATACTTGAAGATATTCATATTTCGAAATATTATACTAAAATTCCATTCAATTTTATCTTTATGAATAGCTATCTAAAAATCCTTATTAATTTGCTATGAATATTTTAAAAAAACAAGCCACCCTACCACAACACAAGAAAACCTTTTCAGCCAATTTTTTAGACATACGTGTTGAGTGGCGGAACTCAACGCCGCGCATTGTCTACCAGAGCGGGGAAACCGAATCCACAATCATCGTGTTTATGGTCAGACGCTGCCAGTACTGCCTCCTGAATATTTAAGATACTAGATAAGAAGCTACTGAATAAAGAGATATATTTATACACTATTTAAGAAAAAACAATGAAGTGAGATTTTGATTCGCGGTGGTTGTGAATTCGAATCAAATCGGAAGTAATATATACATATATAATTTTTTTGCTACTAAACAACTGACAGACAAAAAAAAATACTGGATATAGAAAGTAATATTTCAAATATTGTACATACACTACTAATTTACGTTTTAGGAAGAGTAGAGAGTTCTCAATATTCGCACATACAAGTTGCGGTCGATACCTAATAATCATTTTATATTATACTACCTAATAATCATTTTATATTATTTTTTTCCTATTTGTCTTGATATTTCACCAAAGGATATAATGTCATGGAACTAATTAAAACAAAATGAATCAAAATGTACAAAAGTTAAGAATGCAGTGTCATTTCTCAAGCCTCTCCCAAAATAATTTTGAGGATTTGCATATGTTTCTCACTCCGCTTGGATAATGGGTGAAGTTAAAAACAATTCATGTCTTCGTTCTCGTAATGAGGCAAGCGCGGTGTTGAACGCAACGCGTAACTCCACCAGTCAATACACAATGCTTCCAGAATTTGGCGGAATGGGGAGCGAAGAAGCTAAGAAAAAGAAAGTATTTAAAAAAAAATTGAACCTTTGACATTGAATTTAAAAAAAAAATTGAAAATCTATGGGAAACCGTCCGAACACTCTGGCAACTAAGCCATACTTCTTCCATCATTCATCCATCTACCCATTTTTTCCATCTACGAGTACGTCGAAATTCATATACGCTTGTTAAAAACTATTTTTTTCCGTAGATAGATTTCAAATGTCAAATACAATCCACTTAAGATGTCTAAATAATTGTTGATTAATTGATGATATTTTGATACTGGCAAACTTGTAAGTTGTAATGTGATTTTTATCACCACTTGACGTTTGAGATTGACATTGACAAGTGATGACGTCGAAAAGTTTCCTCGAGTACATTAGGAAAGTAAAGACAAAATAAAACAACTTTATAATATGTATACAATGTAGCATTTCTGTACAAAATAATAAACCTGTATAAGTATATATATATGAGGCCAGTCATGGCGCAGGGCCACAGAGTGTGACTGTAAAATCGACTGGTTGTGGGTTCAATCCCCACTCGAGGAGATAAAATGTTTACTTATATTTATATTTTCATTACTTCGCTCAGGGGTCGAGGCAAAGCGCGGCGTTGAGTTCCGCCACTTAACACGCAATGCCTGCAGAACTCGGCGAAAAGTGGGGAACGGTGTGTCTTAACACTAGGTTCCCTCTGCCTACCCTGCTGTGTGCGGGATACAGCGTGAAGCTGATTTATTTATTTTTTAGGTATATATATTATTTTTTTTTAACATTTTTAAAGTGTTATTCCACACTTAGGAAAGAAAAATACTTATTTAGAAAACGTATAAAAATTTGAACGCAGCGGGACTCGAACCTGCGCCTCCTAGAAACCGACCAGGTATATATATTATTATTTCAAAAATATTTGGTACTTAAATAAATTAGTATGACCTAAAAAAAATAGGCAATTCGGTAAAATTTTGATACGCTTATAATTTATATACAAAAATTGAACCTACAACCACAATTAAAACAGAAACGTTAGCAAAATCCAATTCACTAGTAACTAACAAAGCTCTATATGCTTAACAATTTGAAATGACAAAGGCGGATTCCGCCGTACTCCGTCCTAGAAGGGGTCGTATTATATCAAGTAACAGTCTGGATCTACGCTGTAACCCTACTCTGCACTTGTACGTATTTATTTAATAACTTTGTCGTTTTTAATATTATATAGGTATGAAATAAAATTTGACTTTATATACTAATATTATAATGAATTATAGGTTAAATTTGTAAAGTTGAAAAAAATGTAATTTCGAATTTGTATGTCAATATAGAACATAATGTTCATTTATGAAATATAAAGTTAAAATTTAATCAGAACATATCCGTTATTCGTTTTCTAAAATAAATAATTATTAATATTTTTCAAAGAAAATCTTGTTCAAAAATAATTCTGTATAATTCAACAAATGTAATGCATAGATTCTGTAAACAAATTACATGTAATATTCTTCTAATTTTCTTTTTTATCATTGTGAAGTGGAACGATTTCACAAAGAAGATTTAAATTTATGAACACAACCTCCACTAATGAGACCGTAGATTAAAATGTAACATTCCAAGCTTATTAAATAAGTTACCTACCTTTGAAAATGTACTATGTAAAGTATTCTATATTTTCTAAAATGTAAATATTCTATCTGCTTAACTAAGAAGCAGTTTCCCGTTTTGTCCTTTATAACAGGGTAGACAGAAGGAATCTAGTGTTAAAACACTCCGTTCCCTACATACCAAGAAATTAAGAGAAAATGAATTTGTCAAAATTTTGAGAGATTATGAGTGGTGAAATTTAACATGTGCTCCATCTTCATGAACAGCGCAATCAAATCAAATTAAACATTATTATTTCCTCGAGTGGGGACCGTACTCAGAACCATCGACTTACTAACGACTTACCTAAGAACCTAAAAAAAAAAAAATGAAAAAAAAAAACGAAAACACCATCATTATGTAAAATCAAACTAACAAACCGTCGTTTCACACCAACCAAAGATTCTCTAATTGCAAACGCAAGCCTCTTTGTATCAGATTATAGTTCACTCTGGTCTGGTACTCGATACTACAGCATACAGACTACAGGGTACAGACAGACTACAGACCAATCAACGTGGAATGTATTCATGTCGCGTCAGACGAAACCCACTATTGGCAACGCATGGTGTAAATTATCAGTAATTATGATACGGATATATTATGTACACACTATCGACATTTGTAGGGTTGTGAGGGTTATGACAAATTGTGTAATTTTTTTTTAATTTAGAGGCTAGTCGTGGCGCAGAGGCACTAAGTGTGACTGGAGACACGATTGGTTGTGGGTTCGATCCCCATTCGATGAAATTAATTATTTACTTAAAATTTATGTTTCTATTTCTTCGCTCAGGTGTCGAGGCAAAACGCGACGTTGAGTTCCGCCACTCAATACACAACGCCTCTAATACTCGGTCCTTAGAGGGGAACGGAGAGTCTTAACACCAGGTTCCCTCTGTAGGCAGAGGAACCCTGCTATGGGCGAGATTCAGCGTGAAGCTGACTTGATTTGCATTTTGTAGAGACAATTTAGTGATATTGAAATATGGGTAACGGAGAGTTTTAACACTAGGCCCCTTCTGCCTACCCAGCTGTGGGATACAGCGTGAAGCTGATAAAAAAAACAGTGATATATCATTATTTTTCTTTGTTATGTTAATTTAGAGATTTGTTCAAACTAGAAGGAAGATGACAATAGAGAGATTTTTTCCTCCATTATAACTATAATATAAATATACACTAATAATATCACAAACAGACAGATGCGGCATTGAGTTCTATCACTCACACAGTATCTAGAATTTAGACCAATACTGTCGTAACATCAAGATTTCCTTGTCTACCATGCTGAATACGAAATATAAATTAAATGAAAAAATATTTTAGAAAAATATTTTTTTTTATCTAATAGCCATAACATTAGATTCAGGTTGTCGTCTGCTGTGGCAGGACAGACAGGTGAAGGGTAGTGCTAGCTCGAGTCCGCGTGTTGAATAGCGGAGACCAATGCCACGATTACCAAATCGAGGAAATAAAATCCCCCTAAATGGGAATCGAACCCAGAACCATCATATTTACAGTACCACAAATAAAATTTATTTAAAATTATGATGTTGTCAAAATTTCAGGTCTCTATATAACTAGAAAAAAAAAACATCTAAATTTATGAAATTCTTATAAAACGGTGCGTTTATTTTCCACCAAGTTTTCTACATACATAATACATTGCACGATCAAAAATCACGTTCATAATATATTTCTCTCAAAGTATATTTTACCCGACAACAAGTCTGCGCGACGCATTGAATTAAAAAATACATCACCTCCATATTAAAGTTTAAACGCAAATGAAATGAAACATAACGTTCCTCCTCCTCCTCCACCTCTCACGAGCACTTGTGACTCCTACTCATATTATAGAAGCTAGATAGTAAATAATGGTCTTTCCTTTTAATAATATGTTTTTGAAGTTGTTATGGCATACTGTGGCGCAGTGGTAAAGCGTCTGTAAACCAGAAGGTTGTGGGTTCTATTCCTACTCGGGGGAATGAAGTTGTGTAAGTGTATCTAGCCAATTAGTAAAAAAATGTACATAAAATTATAATTTTATTATACTATCAGCAATTCTAGAATCAAAGCTCAAGGGAAGCGCTGTGCACCTCAATAGGATCAGGTAATCAATATTAGGTCTATTCAAGTTACGTCAAACGCAACGGAGGCTCACGTTGAGTGCAATGACGAAATTCGGTATACGAATATCTAAACTAAGATTTATTGCGTTTGATTACATTGTAGGTGGAGGACGGAGTGTATGGACACTAGGTTCTCTTTGTTTAACCAATTTGCGAAATTGTCATTTTGTCTGTCTGAATGAGTATTCACGATTTAATAGTAATAATTAAACAGTTCACGATCATTCTCGCATAGCAGCGTAGGCTGAGGGGACCTAATATTCTCTGTTTCCCAAACACCCTCTGCTTCCCAATTTTTGCCCAATTTTCGAGATTTACAAACAAACGTTATATAAATAAGCTTAAATTTATCACTGTGAATGTAGTATGATAGTATTATATCTAGTCAAAAATTGTCTAATTCAGCAAAAAACATCCCTACCTACTTTTTNATATATATATATATATATCAAAAAGTTTCTTAATATTTGAGTGAAAGTTTCTATAATAAATTTATTATATACAAGTAAAGCCGTGGTATTCCGCTAGTTGCAAATAGGTTCAACCTGAGTCTAGGCACGTGAACTCTCCTGTGGAAACCTCGAATAAACTATTAAATGTATCGATATCGTTTGGTCGGCTCGTTTCAAAGTTATACTAGTACCTAGGAATAGAAATTGTTTATATTATGTATTTTATATCCTAAAGTTAAATATTGAGGCCATCGTGGCGCAGGGGCACAAAGTGTGACTGTAAAGCCAACTGGTTGTGGGTTCGATCCCCACTCGAGAAAATGAAATATTTATTCAAATTATATTTTAATTTCTTTCTTCGCTCTGGTGTCGAGGCAAAGCGCCGCGTTGAGTTCCTTGAGAAACTTGACAAACAATGCTTTCAGAATTCGGTGGAAAGTGGGGAATGGAGTCTCTTAACATTAGGTTACTTCTGCTTACCCGGCTGTGTGCGGGATACAACATGAAGCTGATTTAGTAAAAAGGCAAAGTGAGCATGGCAGGCTCACGTAACCTAGAGATAAAATGTAGAAACTGAATTTCCAAGTCTTTTAACAACAAAACTCGACACCACGCTTCATCTTCAATAATTTCAACTCTGCGACACGAGCAATGGCCTCTTAGGAGTGTTCATATATTATCTATTTCCCTGACGTACGGCGTTAGATGAACAAAACATAAAAAACACAGTGATTTATCTCTATGTTCTATCAGCTCTACACAGTAAATCAATTGAGATGAAAATAATATGAGTGCAGTGAAGCATCTGACTTTCAACACAACGTTGACGATTCAATCCCCACTTGGGGAAATAATTATAATTAATTTATTAACATTTTTATTCGCTCAACACGCAATATCCCGAAAAATAGACAAAAAGTTGGTAAAGAAGTGTCCTAACACTATGTTTCATCTGCCTACCCTGCTATGCGGGACAGAGAGTGAAACAGCTTCATTTATACATAAAAATATACCAAACTTACTATTCAATTTCACGACACATCCCGTATACATACAGGATGATATTAATTAAAAACACCACGCCAAACAAACTCAACACCCTGTAATCGTCTATAATGTGTACATACGAGGCATTCCGATGATGCGGTATGAATACACTTCATATATACCTATTGTTTGGGTGACGCTATTGATAGGGTATTATGACACAAGTACGATACCTGCATTCGATATTATTCAATGGGAACCTCCCACGGGAGGTGGTAGTGAATTGAAATTCGTTATTTTCATATAATGATTAGTTTTAGCTTTTAATTATGGAGTGGTTATGGTGGAATCAGTGACATTCGGGTGAACATTTTGTTACTAACCCTTTTCATTAGGAAAATTCTAATAGAAATCTTAATAGAAATCTATGGTTTTTTTTAGTTTATATCATATCCTTTTATAGGTAGATATATAGTTTGTTTTACTAAACTGAGGGTAAAACTATATTTAATATTAGTTATGCCTGCGACTTTGCGGGCGTAGTGCGTGCTTTTCTATCTATGAATATAATCTGATAAAACAAACACTGGTTGGCATGTGAAGCTTAACAAAATATAATAGTGAAAACCGCATTTTAACCGGCTAAGCCGTTTTTAATTTAAGATGAATCGTTGTTTTATCAAATGTCTCCTATAATATTTTTTCCTATATCTATAATCTATCTATATATATATAAAAGGACTTGTGCTGACTGACTGAGGTAAGACGCACGCAGAGCCGTAACGGCTGATGGTAGAAACGTGAAATTTGGGCAGATATTTATTTTCATATTCTGGACATTCACTAAGAAGGGAATTTGAAAAATTTTAACCCTTAAGCGATGAAATAGGGGTTGAAAGTTTGTATGGATTTTTTTTTAAATCGGCACCGATTTTTATAAAATTTGAAATTCAGTCTTTTAAACATATTTAATTGAACACGTGTTTCATGGTTTTTTACAATTCACCCCCTAAGGGTTCAAATAAGGGGTTGAAAGTTACTATGGAAAAATCTTTAAATCGCCACCGATTATTATAAAAATTTTAATTCAGTCTGTTAAAAATATTTTATTGAACACGTGTTTCGTGGTTTTTTTAGAATTCACGCCTAATAAGCGGGCGAAGCCGCGCGCGCCCTCTAGTATATATATATATTAAAAGGACATGTACCTGACTCACTGAGGTAAGACGCACGCACAGGCGTAACCGCTGATGGTAGCAACGTGAAATTTGGATGATGATGAGATGCTTATTTTCATAATGTGGACATCCACTAAGAAGAGATTTTGAAAAATTTGACCGCCAAAGGGATGAAATAGGGGTTGAAAGTTTGTATGGATTTTTTTTAAATCTGCACCAATTTTTATAAAAATTGAAATTCAGACTTCTAAAAATATTTCATTGAACACGTGTTTCATGGTTTTTTAGAATTCACCCCCTAAGGGTTGAAATAAGGGGTTGAAAGTTTATATGGAAGAATCTTTAAATCGCCATCGATTTTTATAAAAAAATAAATTCAAAAAAAAATAAATTACATTAAATTAGCTTCACGCTGTATCCCGACTGTTAAAAATATTTTATTGAACACGTATTTCGTGGTTTTTTTAGAAGTCATCCCTAAAGGTGCAAGAAAGCGGGCGAAGCTGCGCGCGCCCACTAGTCTTCCATATATATATACAAACATTAACTTTTACACCTAATTTGTGATCAAAAAGTCGTCGTTAAGTATAATCTACATAATTTATAAAGAAAACATTACTTCAATAGGTACTTACAGTCAAACTTCGGAAAGCTAATTGGCTCACAGCATCAACCACAATACGAGTAACAAAATACATATTGAGGCCAGTCCCACCGCAGGCGAACAAGGTGCGCTGTAAACGCGACAGGTTGTGGATTCAATTTCCAATCAGGGGAATGAAATATTTTATATTTTCATTTTATCGTTCTGGTTACTAGACAAAGCGCGGGGTTGAGTTCCGGTACTCAATACATAATAAAGTCTAGAAATTGGCAGAAAGTGGGGAACGAAAGTATCCTAATGAGACCAGAGTGTCTTGGTGATACAGGGTGAAACTAAAAAAAGTATATACTTAGGTACCATTGTTCTCATCGCGTTGACCGTTTATATTTGAGTTGATTCCCCATACAAAACTTCGAATATTCAAATTTACATAAAGATTCGGGCTTTTATAGCGATTCAAATGTAAGGACTGGTGAAGCAATCTCGAACTTAGAATGGGAAGTCTATCAACAAAGTTTTTACGACTATTGAAGATACTAAAAGAGGAACGTACGAGAAGAATTCTCGCTCTATATTTTTTGTTTAGTCTATGCAAGTATGTAAGTTGTCTTTGATATGTGATTGTTAAACTAAAAATAAAAAATATATTTTTGCGTGTTTTGAATATATACTAATTTCATGTCTAGTTATTCGCGCCATCGAGACAAATACAGCGACGTATCATTTATTAAAATTGGAAAATCGGTTCATTGGTGTAACTGGTTTAAGAGCTACCTAGGAACAAGGGGATCAACATACATGCTAAAAATAACTGCCATTTTGATCTTCGGCAGAAAGAATAAAAATAAAAAAAATCAGATTCAAGATTCAAGCAATTTTTATTTTTTTTTGTTCACAGTCTTAATATTACATCAAAAGACGAACTGATTAAAAATAAATGAGCTTCACGCTGTATTCCGTACACAGCAGGGTAGGCAGAGGGAACCTAGTATTAAGACACTCCGTTCCCCACTTACCGCTCACTTCTGGAGCCATTGCGTGTTGAGTGGCGAAACTCAACGCCGGGCTTTGTCTTGACACCAGAGCGAATACATGGATATATAAATTTAAATAAATTATTTTCATTTAAATTTATATATCCATGTATTCGCTCTAATATAATACTAATAACATCAACACCATATAACATTATATGGTGTTGATGTTATTAGTTCTCACAGAAAGTAAATTAAATAAAAAATCAGCTTCACGCTGTATTCCGCACAAGCAGGGTAGGCAGAGGGAACCTAGTGTTAAGACACTCCGATCCCCACTTTCTGCCGAATTCTGGAGGCATTGCGTGTTGAGTGGCAGAATTCAACGCCGCGCTTAACCTCAACACCACAGCGAAGAAATAGAAATATAAATTTAAGTACATATTTCATCTTTTCAAGTGGGGATCGAACCCACAACCAGTCGGTTTTACAGTCACACTTCGTGCCGCTGCGCTACGACTGGCCTCGTAAACTATCGTATTCCTAATAAACAACATATTATAGTCCTTAAAAATATGTGAGAAATCAACCCGTAACCTGAATCATCTTACCTTTTCTAACAACTATAAAAAAAATAACATATAAATATATATAAAAATTAAAATAATAATAAAAATATTTACTTAAATTTATATTTCCATTTCTTCGCTCTGGTGTCGAGGCTAAGCGCGGCGTTGAGTTCTGCCACTCAACACGCAATGCCTCCAGAATTCGGCAGAAAGTGGGGAACGGAGTGTCTTAACACTAGGTTCCCTCTGCCTACCCTGCTGTGTGCGGGATACAGCGTGAAGCTGATTTTTCTAACAACTCATTTGGCCTACTGTACCACAATTCAATTATTTATACAAAAAGCGCATCTTCATGCTTTTCTAAACCATAATGTCTTGGACATTCCACATTGCGATCTCTTGCGAGTTAAGTGGCGGAGCTCAACACCGCGCTTTGTTATGTTATGGCCTCCAGTGGGAACAAACTCACGCTCATGGCATTTACAGTCAAATGCTTTCCCAACGTTGTCAAAATAATATATCATAACAATATAAAAACAATGATTTATTGTAAAGTAAGTGGGGCGTTAAGTAAGTGATGTATGAAATTTAATATACTTGTAAGTTGTACGTATAAAAACTTAGCCCCGGATTTAACACGTGTGATATAATAGACACTTTTTTCAGATGTTTCTTTTTGGATGAACTTAAAAATATCTTTTTTTTAACATCACACTGAATATAGTAGGGTATACAGATGGAATGTAGTGTTCAGACACTACCGAATTTTCGGAACAATACTTGAGTCGGTATAATAGAAATTAAGTTTCTTTTTCTATTATTTACACAGTTTTTGCGAGCCAGAACAAATAAGATCCCATAGGATTTAAATTAAAACTATTTTATTATATGTTTTAAAACTGTATTTATTGAAATAATGACAAAAATTCTCTATACGCTTAAATAACATTAAATAAATAATTGTAAAGTTCAAGGGGGCGAAGCCCCCGGTAGGCTGTTGGTTAATAAATTTAAATACTGTCAATTGCACTGTATATTAGAGGATATTTACATGATATATTTATTATAGAGAATATTTTATGCCGCCCGCATATTTTGGCCAATACTTTGATAGTATAAACGGATTATCGGTGATGTAAAATTTCACTAGTTTTACGGGCTATGGATTACGACGGCCTTGTTCGTTATATTAATAGGTAAGTATAGAAATAGTCTACTTAGTGCAAAGCGTTTTTCCTTATTGATGGTTTGTGTTTTTTTTTAATACAAATATTTTTCGGAATTTGAACCCGTATTTTTCATTAGTTGAACGATTAATCTGTCGGCTCTGTTAAGTTTAAAACAAAGCGTGGTGTTGGGTTTCGCCTCTCAACACGGAATGTCTCGTATTGGAGTGAAAAGCAAAGAACGGAGTACCTGAACACTAGGTACAGTCTGCCTGTTGTGTTGTGTGAGAGAAAGATATGTATAAAACAAGGGTTCTATTTTCACTTTCTAGCACAACAAAATGTGTGTGTATGTAGCTGTGAAAAATTAACGAGTTAGTTTTAAACAAATTCTTACAGCTTACATAAATTATTTTGCATACAATTTGGTTCGATTTTATATCATTAAAAAACAAAAAAATCTTGCCTTCTTGCCTCCTCTTGCTTTTAAATTTAAATCGAGAAAAATAATGATTAGAACGCAAAATATTCGCTATTTTGGTAAACTTTTAATAATTTTTAGTCCTACTAATATAAAAACCGGACAAGCGCGAGTCGGGCTCGCCCCCCAAGGGTTCCGTACAATAATTGGGAATCTCGAGCTTTTTCGGAAATTCAGGCTTAGCTTAGCCAGAGCCCTTTCATCTTATGCGGCAAAACTTTGTCCCCCATTTAAGGTTATTATTTTTAGGATTTTCGCAAACGTATAGTTTTTAGATTTTTTCCTGAACTAATACTACTTATAGGTTCTAGCTGCCAAATTTCATAATTCTCGGTTATTCGAAAGTACCCTATTAATTTTGATTCTCTTTATAATGTCATATGTTGTTTAAGGCTTTTATTTTTAAGGATTTAACCACAAATGTGTATATAATATAGTTTCCAGATTATTTCCTGAACTAGTACTAGCTGTAAATGCTAGTTGCCAAATTTTATAATTCTAGGTCAACCGGAAGACCCCTATACCCTATGAACTATACCCTATACTATGAATTTTGATTCCGTTCATAATGTTGAAATACGATTTTTTTATTAAAGGTTTCCTTTTACCATAAAGAGTACCTTAAAAATGTGAAATTTAGTGAGAATTAGTGAGGATTTAGTTGAAATTTGCAGTAATACAGTTTATACGTCAGATTAACATATGAGCTACAATTTACATAAAGATTTTGTATAATTTTTCAAGCGTAATACTCACCTATTCGGTACTTCCTTAGGCGGCGGCATGGGTGTGGGTATCCGCCGACCACCCCTCATGCTGCCTTCCATAGTGACTCTATGTATGTGAGTCTGGAACAAAGAAACTACACTTCAGATGATGACGATTAGCTATGCTATGCTAGAGTAGCAACTCTAGAGATTTGGTGTTTGAGTAGTGTTATTTACTTGTTTCTTGTATTATAAATAAGGGTAATATTGAAGAATAAAATGTTAAAATATATTAATTTTAAAGCTAATTGGGAGTATTTGACAAATTTGCCTATCTTTCTAAAAAAAATTAAAATTAAATCAGCTTCACGCTGTATCCCGCACACAGCAGGGTAGGCAGAGGGAACCTAGTATTAAGGCACTCCGTTCCCCACTTTCTGCCGAATTCTGGAGGCATTGCGTGTTGAGTAGCAGAACTCAACGCCGCGCTTAACCTCGACACCAGATCGAAGAAATGGAAATATAAATTTAAGTAAATATTTCATCTCCTCGAGTGGGGATCGAACCTATATCCAGTCGGTTATATTTCCATTTCTTTCTAGTGTTGAGGCAAAGCGCGGCGTTAAGTTCTGCTACTCAACATACAACGGAGCGACTTAACACTAGGTTCCCTCTGCCTACCCTGCTGTGTGCGAGATACAGCGTGAAACGGTTAATATACTAGGATCCGCCGCATACTGTTCACGGCGGGTGCGGCTGAACGAAGCTATTTGCGCAATATAGTTTGAAATAACTAAGAGGTACTTAAAATAAAATGATACTTTAAAACTGACATATAATATATATTTTCAAAACGTTCCACAGCTTAACACTATGGGACACATTTTGGCCATTTACTCAAAAGCTACAATTACAATTATCCCCAAACAACTTCGCTGGGATCACTTTGTCATCCACAACGTTCCTGCAAATTTTTTGAGAGCTGTAGGTTTAACGATCTAGGAGGAGTAGCATAACAACGAAACACACTGTTGACCAGTGAGAGCTTCGCTTCGCTCAGCTCAATAAGACATACAACACATCTAACACATTTAATTGATTAAGGATTAGTACTATATTACTTAAAATAATTTCGAAAACATCGTAAATTTCTCTTCCATTTTCCCGTTTTTTCAACATTTTGCCTTCTTCGATAAATGGGCTATCCAACATAAAAATAATTTTTCTAATTGTTCTTGATATGAATATTAATAGGGTATTTAACTTNTATATATAAATAGTAGTATAATTTATATTGTTATACTAACTAACTCTGACGAATAAGAGAAAATAGAGGCATATAACAGCTTTAGAGTTTGACGTATGTATCTGTATATCTGTCTGTAGCATCGTAGTTCTCAAACGTAAGAATCGATTTTAATTTAGTCTTGTTAGTAGTGGTAGTTTGTTTAAAAGGTAACTTTATCGAGTATGTTTTGAGTGTTATGAACACTTAACACATGGTTTCCTCTGCCTATCGAGCTATATACAAGATTTTTCATGATTTTTTTTGTATATTTAGCTGTTTTCAGATACAGTGAGAACATAAAAAAGAACGAAATTTCAAAAAACGTGAAAAGATCCAGATTCCTTTCAATTATTATCTTCCCACATCACCCTGACGAAGTCTAACTCTAAATGAAGGAGCTACCGCTTGGCTATTCATTAAGACCGACACCATGCTATTGTATACAGGTTGTTGAGGCTCATCGTCTATACTGGTTTTAAACAAGAGGATTGAAAGATACAGATTTGTATACATTTTGTTCCAGCTTGTAATGACACTTTGACGCCTTTGATGGTTGCTACTATTGGATGAAAATCTTTATTTTTGCTTTTTCTGTAAGGTTTACATTCTTCGATAATTTAAATTGAAAATAACTGAATCTTTCTTATTTTTTGTTTATTTTCTGGCTTCACGCTATATCTCGTATATAGCAGGATAGACAGAGGGAACCCAGTGTTAAGACACTCTGTTCCTCATTTTACAGCAGAACTCAATGCCACGTTGTATCTAGTTACTGAACCCATATCAATGATTGAATGATAATTCTTTAAGTTTTTACATAACCACATTGACTAAATATAAATAATTTTACTTAGCTTCACACTGTATCTGCATATAGCAGCAACTTAGCGTTAACTATTTCCCATTATGATACTTCCGTTCCCACTTTCAGCCGAATTCTTGAGGCATTATGTGTTGTGCGGCGGAACTCAACGCCGCGCTTTACTTTGTTACCAGAGCCCTCGTTCTGAAACGATTCCGAATCAGAGGACTGAATCCCCTGATTCGGAATCGAAACTAAAACCGTTGCGTTCCCAGCCACACCCTTGTGCCCTTGTAATTTAAAAATTAAAACCCCAAAATTGTTATAATTATAATAAAAAATTTGAAAAGTTTATAATCTTTTAATCATTGGTCTTTTTTATGTCTACAGAAAAAAAATGTACTTTTATTTGTTAATTCTAATGATATTTACGCTTTAAAAATTCCGCAATTCAGATATCAAAGGTCGGCTTGAAGAGATTGAAATGCCTGCCTTTGTGCTTAACGATCGCTATGGCTATACGTATTTAAGATATTTGTTGATACTTCTTACATATCAGGGGAAAATAAATCTTTTAATTAATTTCTAATGCACATTAATGGAAAATTGTACTTAAAATAATTAAAAAAGTCAACTTGTGGCATAACAAGGAAATTAAAGTAATTCACTACCTGGAATGGGAATCGACCCCACAACCAACGAGTTTACTGTCAGATTCAATCCCACTGCGCCATGGCTGTGATAGTACTTGGGAATGTTTTTAAACTTCACGCTGTATTCCGCATAAGCAGGCAGATGAAACCTGGATACCTATTATTAAGATCCGTTCCTAATGAGAGACTTAAGATCCTCACTTTTCGCCAAATTCTCGAGATATTACGTAGCGAAACTCAACGCCGAGTTTTCCCATATCACCACAGCGTAAAAATGAAAATATTAAATATTTCATTACCCCGAGTGGTAATCGAATCCACAACCATCACGTTTGCAGTCGCACGCTTGTGCCTCTGAGCCACAACGACCTCGTGTGCTGTGTTAACGCAGTCGTTGTGAGGGTGGCTTGTGAATGGTTAAATATAAAAAAATCGATTATAAATAATTTTAGACGAAATTTCGACCACTTAATATCTTAAAAACGCTAAAACTAGAAAACATATAATAGTGTTTTTTCCGGAGAAAAGTTAAAAAAGATTATTCTGAAACGAATAAAATTAGGAATGTTATTATTTTTGTGTTTCAATATGCATTAAGTCGTAAGAAGCCCCGCGTTCATTGGTCCGTTTAATTTTAAAACTTTAGTGCTCGCAATCTCTATATTGAAAACTTTGTTTAAAGTTATCTTGCTTTTAAAGAATAGGGAACTGGACAAGTTTAAAACTATTTTAATAATAAAATATGTATTCGACTTATAGTTGGGTAGGCAGAGGGAAGTAGTGTGACGACACTCCGTTCCTAATTTTACGCCCAATTTTATAGACGCAATTTCTTGAGTAGCGGAACTCAACACTGTGTTTGGCAACAAAAAATAAATATATATAATATTTCCGCAACTAGTGGGAATCGAACTTACAACCTGTCATTTACAGTCACACTCTTCTGGCCCGTACGCCACTACTGGACTGGACATAATAAATATAATAAATAAAAACAATTTATTACAGAATATACAGTACACTCGTTTAATATTAATAAAATAATCACAAACGCAAACCCAACCACAAATAGAAAAAAAAAACCATTAAAACCAAAAATATCGAAAAATACAATACTAAAATAAAATTTTTCAATTTCTAAAATCCTATACAGAATACCCATCAAAATGTTTTCTCTTATAAATCTCAATACGAATTCAAAATTGAAAATTAAAAATGCAAAGTATGCAGCGAGGAGAACGAGATATATCGTCCAGTAGAGGTAAAAGCCGCCCGAGATAGAAATGCTGACCGTTCGTCGTGCAACGAAAGCAATGATTGACGATCCCATTACATTGAATTTTCTACTATTTCTGACTAAATTGGACTAGAATCTAGGCTAGTTTTCGTTCTTAGCCTATTTTGAAATTTGGATGGTTGCTTTAAATCAGAATCATTTAATATCATCATTTTTTCATTATCATTATCATCATTTATTCTTTACATAATAGTATCTTGATTTTAATTTACTTACTTACTTAAATATTTCAATTGAAATACTGAAGAAATGATAGAAAATTTGATAGTCGAGAAAACTAAAGTTTTGATTTTAATAGTATTTTCATTTACATTGCATGCGTCATGTTTATGTTGTTTATTTTTAACACTGTGTCCCACACATAGAAGTGTAGGTAAGAGAACCTAGAGCCTAGGCAAGAGCGGACTTTCGTTCCTCAGTTTCAGAAGTCAACGCCGCGCTTTACCACATTATCAGACCGGCAAAATGAAAATATAAAATATTTTTCTTCACTTCTTATATTTAAAAACATTATTACAGTTGCATACTAAACTAATTCGAAATAGAAATATGCTTGAATTGACAATAGAAAATGTTCATTTCATTCAAATAAAAAATGATAAAGTCAGTGTTTGTAAGGAACAGTATATATCTTCTATGAAATGTACAATTCTTTTAACTATAATAAGATTTAATATTTAATAACTAATGTATAACAGCGCAGTGGCACAAGTATGTGACTATAAACGCGATAGTAGTGGCTTCCATTTCCACTCGAGGAAATGAATAATTATTTATAAATATTCTCATTTCTTCGCTTTAGGACCAAGGCAAAAGCGTGGCTTTGAGTTTCACAATTCAACACGCAATTCGGAAAGTTGAGAACCTACTATATCCGGGATACAACGTGAAGCTGAAAAAAAGTTTTGATTTACAAGACGCCAAGTCCTAGTGGTAATATGTCTGATTGTAAACGCGATAGTTATGAGTTGGGTTCTTACTTATATACTACGGGTATTTAACATTTCCTTGCCTTAGACAATTGGTGGCGTTGGTATCCGCTACTTGAATGTCTTACACTTGACTGTTTAAGTACTCTGGTACACTAGCATTACTAGTTGTAAGAAAAAAGATACTTTACAAAAAAAAAATCAGAATTACATTAACAAAACGAAATAAAAGGTTTAAAGAATTTTAAATGAAGCCGTCTCATCAGTTAACTCGAGCGCACCTCCCGACACTGGAGCGCGTGACTACGCATAGTATTTAACACTTTATTTTATTTTTATTTAATCTAATTGGACATTATACCTAGTATGAATAACAAGAGGGTGGTGAAAATGTAAATAGTTTAGGGTCTTTTTTTCAGCTTCACGCAGCATCCCGCACACGGCAGGTTAGGCAGAGGAAACCTAGTGTTAAGATTCCGTTTTCTATTTTGAACCGAATTCTGGAGGCATTGCGAGTTGAATGGCGAAACTCAACGCCGCGCTTCGTCTCGACACTGGAGTGAAGAAATTGAAAATATTACTTTATTAATAATACATAATTTTACTTAAAGAATATTAATTACAATAAGTATGAGAGGAACCCACAACTCGTCGCGCTTACAGTCCAACGATTGTGCCACTGCCCCATGACTGACCTCACGAAAATGAAAATAATTGACATATAATAATATAATCATTTTGAACCCATAGTCAACGCGTTTACCGTCACACGATATGCCACTGCGCCACGATGGCTTCGATGATAATGGCTAGTGATCATTCATATTTTTTTAGTTTCACGCTGTATCCCGAAATTTGCAGGATAGGCAAGCAGAAACGTGTTAACGCACTCTATTCTTTACTTTTCGCGTTGATTGACGGAAATAATAAGGAAAAACAAAATACATTATCACAAAGCAATATTATTATATTTATATTTCATTATCACCATTTTACATGACAAAATTGAAAAGTTAATTTCATGATATAAAATGGCTGACTGCAAATTCGCTGCGCTAACTTATTTGTGTTAAAACTTAAGAAATTTCCAAGTCCTTTGTAACAATTTTCAATTATTTCGTCAAATACCTACAGAATTTAAGAAGAAGATAACAAAGAATAGCAATTATGTACTTTTCATTTTACATTTTTCATGAAATAACTGTAATATTAAAAAAATGCTAATATTTATTTTCTACTAATATGGCGTCTGGCGCTATGTGGTTTTTTTGTAACAAACATATCTTAAGTTACCATCACAGGCTTAAGATAAATAAACTATATAATAAAAAGATTGATAAACCTCTCTTTACCTCGCGCAATCGGTTAAAAATATTTAAATGAAACAAAGCCAATATTCATTTAAGTCTTATTGGCATAAGATCGAAGCCCTACGTAAGGCTGAATCGTAAGTAGATTGATTTCCACTCGGAGACAAGGCCATTTTACGTATAAAATTTCAATATCACTGTTAAATGAGATTTCTGAAAGAGTGCGCCCGTTTCTAGTAAATGATATTGCGTTTAATTTTTTTTTTAGCTTCACGTTGTATCCCGCACATAGCAAGCTAGGCAGAGGGAACCTGGGCACATAGTGTTACGATAATCCTTTCCCGTTGCACACTTTCAGCCGCAATTCTGAAGGCATTACATGTTGAGTGGCGGGACACAACGCCGCGTTTTGACTCCGAATGAAAAAAAATAAATAAAAGTATTAAATATTTCATTTCTTCGAGTAGGCTTACAGTCGCACGCTGGTTCTTGTAATCATACGTTTTCTTCACGAAGATTTTTATAAAGAATGGCTAACGACACTTCTCCACTTTTCGCTCGAATTCGAGACATTGCATATAGAGTGGTGAAACTTAACGCTGCACTTTATCTTAGTGAAGCGGGGAAATAAAAATAGATGCCTCGAGAAATTGAATACAGTTAGATCCTATTCCACTGCGTTAGAATAGACGGATTTTTTTAAAATTAAATAATGCAGTAAATAAATGAACTACTAGGCTATTAAGATATAACTAATAATCTATCACGGCACAGGAGCACAAGTGCGGTGGTTGGGAGTCGATTATCACTCGAGAGAATGAGAATATATAACATTTTCTTATTCGTTTTGTGCCCAGATTTCCCTTATTTAACCGGCTATGACCGGGATACGGCGTGAAGCTAAAAAAATATAATTTGCGTCTAAACTATAAGATAAATGTTTAAAAAACAACGTATAAAACTACTAAACACATTTGGAAAAGATAAGGCTCTTGCAAACAAGATTATAATCACATGTAAACGGCAAAGGTTCGTCGCTATCCTCGTGGTTTACCTTACACTAACATTTTTCAAGATCAACTTTGACATTTCATTTAAATAGATGTCTAGAATGATCTTATAACGATTAACGATCTAAGAGAATCCGTCGTGGAGCAGGGGCAAGTGTGCCACATGTGGTTGTGGGTTCGATTCCCGTTCGGGGGAATGAAATATTCAATAATTTTATTTCCTTGCTCTGGTAATGAATAAAAAAATTGAAGACGTAGCAATGTCTTAAGAATTCTGTGAACACCAGATTTCTACCCACTATCAAAGATTATTTTCACTTTGCTCGTTTTTTGTATATAACAGAGTAGGCAAGTGAGAAGTGATAAACAACTTCATTTTATGCTTACGGAAAAATTAAATTGAAGAATTTTAAAATTGAAATACAGTACTTAACACCGGTTTTTTATTATTGCAAGACAAGAGATATGGTTATAATATAAATATTGATAATTTCTCCAAACGAGAACCGAACCTACAAACACCGCATCTACAGCCACCCACGAATGCATCTATAATACATCATCAGCTTCACGCTGTATCCCGTACACAGCAGGGTAGGCAGAGGGAACATAGTGTTAAGACACTCCGTTCCCACTTTCTGCCGAATTCTGGAGGCATTGCGTGGCAGAACTCAACGCCGCGCTTAATCTCGACACCGGAGCGAAGAAATGGAAATATTTCATCTCCTCCAGTGGGGATCGAACCCACAACTAGTCGGTTTTACAGTCACACCTCGTGCCGCTGCGCCACAACTGGCCTCAATCTATAATACAAATCATAATTTACAAAATATATTACCTAGCTTTTGCTATCAACGATTTTACAAGACACAAAATTTTACTAACTATAAAGTAAGAGAAATTCATGTGAAATCTCATCGTAACTTACATAGTTTTATATGTAAAACGTGAGAGCATTGAATGTTGGGAATGCAGGTCTGGAGCTAAACCGCATGTGTGTTTCCGTTCATCGAGAATACGTACTTAACTACTAAATAGTTTAGAAACTTAGTTATTTAAGCGATTTTATGGTTAGAATGTATAGTGTAGAGTATGTGGTAAACGCGACAAGCTGTAGGTTCGAATTCCATTTGAGGAAATTAATTATTTCAAATTTTCATTTTCCTCGTTCTAGTTAAAAAGTTAAGTGCGGCGTTGAGTAGCGCCAGTTAACACGGAATGCCACCAGAGTTCAGTGGAAAGTGAGGAACAGAAGTTTTTTTTGCACAGTGTCTTAACAATAGGTGGCAGAACTCAACTCTGCGTTTTGTCTTGTTTACCTTTTACCAGAGCGAGAAAATGAGAATTTTATTATTACCCGTTGTATGAACCGAAGATGCAGATAAAATAATATTTTTAATTTATCAGTTATCGTTTATCTGTTGAGGCCGTCGTTGCCTCAGGGTCACAAGAGTATGACTAAAACGGAACGGTTGTGGGTTCAATCCCTACTCGGAAGAATGAATAATTAATTCTCCCGAGTTCTATTTATGAATATTTTCACTTAAATTGAAGCTGTTTTATGTTTTTATTTTTATCATTTAACTGGTCCTGATACCATACACCTACTGAAGCAGTTTACGATGACATTTGATATAGAATTCTGGAACTCTCCAGGAATGTTTGAATTAAATTTTCCAGGAATGCTTTTTAATATATATAGATATAGATTTTTAATTGTTAAGTTATAAATTAAATTGTTACGGCTTTTGTGCTAAACTGCTTGCAATGTTGTTTCATTTGAAATATTTTTATTTATTTTTCTCATTTTGTCTTTTTTTTTACTTCACACTGTATACCGCACACGGCAGGGTAGGCTGATGGAACTTAATGATAATATGACAATCCATCCAGAAAAGTTCTCTATCTTTTTCCCCTTAAGCGTAGCTAGAGATATTTTACAATGGAGGTCGGGATGGTTTTTTTCACGTCCCTCTAATATAATCTTAGTAAATTCACCAAATAACTGAAAATGGGTAATTTTTTTGTTAGGAAAATTTCTAAGCATAGCACTATCTGGTCCTCCCCTAATCCTACGCCCAAGTTTCTCCAGATTTATTTAGTTTCTCCAGTGGAAAAAATCTATTTAACCCCGTGGGGGGATCGAACCCACAACCATTGCGTTTGAAGTTGGTTATGTTGCCCTACAATGGCTCCCAAATATTTAAAATAGCGGCCAGTCGTGGAGCAGGGGCACAAAATGTAACTGTAAACGCAATTGGTGGTGTGTTTGATCCCTTACAATTATATTCCCATTTTCTTCGCTCTTGAGTTCCGCCACACAACACGCAATGCCTCCAGAATTCAGCGGGACGTTGGGAACGATGTGTCTTAACACTAGGTTCCCTCTGCCTACTCTGTTGTATGCGGGATACAGCGTGAAGCTGATATATTTTTCCACTTCACACTTTATCACGCGTATAAAAAAGAATAAAAAAGAACATACCTGTTGTAAACATGTCGTCCATTTTTCTCTTATTTTCACCTACATTAATAATTAATTTCTACAATGTCAGTCAGCAAAGCCAAATTCTATTTAACTTACATTGCAATTGCAACTGACATGACTGACTGACTCATGTTGATTTTAAAGCAAACATAATACTCCGCTTATTGACAGCACTAAGCAAATAAGGGGTGGTTTCGACTGTGAATACACTGCTTTAATGTTACAAATTAAAAAAGGGTCGAATATCTATAAAGTAAATTTAGTAATGAATAGTGAGTTATATTGATTTTGGATTAAATTGAAAGTGGGTTCCTTTCAAATTGTGTACTTGTAACTTCCTATATACTAGCAGAGGGAACTTGAGAAGGAGCGGCGGAAGGTGGGGAACGGAGAGTCTCAACACTAGATTCCCTCTGACTGCATGACTGAATACAGCTTCAAGTTTGTATTACATAGATTTTCACCATTAAACTCATTATATATCTATTTATATATTAGTGACCTGCTTCATAAAGTACTAATTCTAACCAGATTTAAAGTACGCAATATATTTCACAATGAACATATCCTTTCTTGAAAATTGAACACAAAACTATTATATTGTTATACAAGTCCTGACAGCGGAAAAAATATATAACTTAATATAATTCTATGTATTTTTTAGTTACTGAGACTGCACTATCTTTTTGTCCGTTTGTCACCACGCTGTATCTCACGAACAGTGATCGTTAGACAGTTGAAATTTTCAAAGATGATGATGATGAATGAATGACGAACCCGCAATAACAATAAATAATAAAATATTTAAGAGGGCTCCTATACGACAAACATGATACTTATTAAGAAAACATATAAAAATTTGAACGTAGCGGGATTTGAACCCGCGCCTCTTTGGAAACCGTCCAAGCGCTCTGACCAACTAAACCATACGTTCTCATCGAGCTACATCGAAATTCTTATAAGCTTGTTACAAGTTATTTATGTTGTTAGCAGATAGACGAAATCAGACGCTTTATCTAATTTTAGTCTTTAAATTCTGTTTCTGGTACAATAATAATTCATCCATTTAATTATTCCTCCTAAACTAGTAAAGGTAGTTTTTTTAGTAAACTGTTTATAAAATGAGCGTCGGCGTGATTTCTTCAAAGATATACATACTCGTATGTGGTTCATTGACTGTAATGTTATTGTTACACCTTTTATACAGTAGGTATTCGTGTAAATATCTAGTATTAGGGCTTGTTTAATTTACTATTAGTTAAAATAATTTTGGTATTTAAATATATATTTTTTAAAATAGCTCTTTCTTTTGTCACCACAGTTTTTACACAGAGTTTCTCCATTTATTTTCAGAGCTCAACTCCGTGTTATGTCTTTCAATAAAAATATTCCAAGAATGGTAGTAATATGATAAATATATCAATTATTTTTATGTTTTTGCTTTTATCTATTATATACTATTTATGATGATGTTTCTAAAATAATTCAAATTTTATAAATAAACATTTTTTCAGTTTTATTAGTATAATATTGATATCAAACTTACACACTGCGCCTTTGATGGCATCCACATTATTTTTTAGCTTCACGTTGTATTCGGCATATACGTGGTCACCCACGTAAACGCAAAAGAAACCTAATGTCAAGACATTCCGTTCCCCTTGCATCTTTTAAGTTTCAATACATTGTGCGCTGAGTAGCGGAACTCAATATCGCTCGTAGTATTGTTATGAAAATAAGAAAAAAAAATCATTTCTTCGAATAAGATTCAAACCCATTACTGTCCCGTTTTCTTTCAGACGTTGTCCCACTATGCTTGGTTCTACTTATTCGATATACTAAATGTGCCAACCCTATAAGTTTGGTTTGTGTTTATGCGTTTGCGCACCGGTGGTCGACTGATTGATCTATAGACTTTAGCTAAATAGGAAAAATTACTTATATTATGGTAAAGCTAAAACGTGCTGTTTGATAAATTTACAAGTTTCCGATATTGTAATTTGCAAGTAACATAGTCTTATAATATAATAATTAGTACTCTTCGGTAACAACAAAATTTTCTGTAATAGCTTTTTTTAGCTTTACGCTTTATGCCTAACAGGCTAGCCAAAGAGAATGGAGCACCAAACACTACACTCTCTCCATATCTCTTTCGGCCCGTCCACTGTCATCCTCTACCTGTCAAACTCTTAATACAGCCCTCAGGGGCTCGACATCATGAGGACATTCTGCTTTTTACATGACCTTCCTCCAGTATCATAGGTCTGTTTCCAAGATCAACCCAGGTCTTCCTTTACCTCAGTCATCCACCTTCTTGAAAATGGTAACTACCCTCTAAAATCTAATATATTTTAAAGTAATTGTTCGTACATCAACTAATGTGCGTGGCGCAGTTCCGAAATTTTCGCTCGCGTTCAACGGTCGAGTGGGCTTTAATCTACTCTACTGTTCATTTTTCCACACGAAAAATACAACGAAATTCATACTTTATTACAACAAAAATAAAGCTTAGAATCCCTTACGATAAACTCTCAAGAGTCCACATTTCGCATTTCACTGATATTTACAATGAGTCGTGGTGTGTCGATGCACTTAAAATTGATTGGATACATATTGCGTTCAAATATATATACATTTTATATAATTATTTTCTATAGTCTTACATCAGCTTCACACTGTATCTCGCACATAGCGGGATAGAGAGGGAACCTGGTAACCTGCGCTTAAAATACTCTGTTCCCATTTAAACACTTTCGTTTTCCCACTTTTCACCGAATTATTCTGGAGACGTTGTGGGTTGAGTTGCCGAACTCAACTCGTTACCAGATCGAAGAAATAAAAATATTAAATATTTCATTTCCTCAAGTGGAAATCAAACCCACGACATGTTATGTTACAGCTTGTTAAAATAATGAAATGTCAAAAGTTTTTCTTAAAAACTTTGTCTTCAATTATAAATTACAAGACTAGGTACTCATTTTCGTAGATCAACTCTCTTTTTGGCTTAAAGTGAGTAATATAATAGTTATATCGATTGTATGATATGTATGAAAAAGAATATAAAAGAATATTATGAAAGATCCAGAAAAAATATGTATGATACACATTACTTTCTTAAACTTTGGTATATCCTCTATACTTCAGTTTATACATTAAAGAACTCAATGGTAAACCAGATCCAATAAATAAACCAGCTTCACGCTTCATCCCGCACACAGCAGGGCAGGCAGAGGGAACCTAGTGTTAAGACACTCCGGGGAACACTCCCACCGTGGGGAACAGTAATTAGTTGAATTATAAATTTTAACCCGAGTGGGCTTTGAACTCACGACTCTTACGTTCACGGCAAGGCACAGTCCGTACGGCGCAGACTGTGCCTTGCAAACCTCATTTAAATCAATAAAGCTTTATTATATTTAATATAATACTCCTTCTATCTAGAGATGTGATGTGATTATTTTCTCGCTTTGGTAGACCAGGCGTGGCGATGAGTTCCGCCACTCGACACGCATTATCTCGAAAATTGAGGAAAATGTAGGAAAAAGAGTGTCTGTACACTTTATATAATCGTTTTTACATATCCTGATGTACGAGAAGTAATGTTACGCTTCCTTTTTTACCAAAATTAACAAAAAATATGCAAAATTGGCATTTTTTTTACAAATCCAGCAAAGAGGTTCGACAGTATACGCACCTACATAAACACATACATATATTCGTGTTCAAACGATTTAAATTTCATGGCGTCAACACACGATGCGGGCATTTCATATAAAAAACAACTAAAAATGTGCGGTGCCCAAATAAGCGTGGGGCTCAGCTGTTACTTTTAAACCTTCAATATTTTTTTTATCAAAGTTTTGTCACGTTATATAAAAATGATATTTTTATAATTTTTTTCTTTCATCTGTTCTCCATACTAATATTATAAAATTGAACAGTTTGTGTGGAGAAGTAAAACTTCACACTAGGTTCCCAGGTGTCCTTTGCCTACCCTGCTGTGTACGGGAAACAGCGTGAAGCTAAAAAAAGTATAAACACACGTTTAAGAAGCATTTCAATCTGCTACTATCGCTTCAAGTTCTATTAAAAACCAACACAATTTGCTTACTAGTATAATAATAACTTATTCCCCTTTTTCATATACTTAGTTAACTACTAAGCTAAAGTATACAAAAAATAACTTATACGCAATTCTATGAAACTATAGTCTGTACTTGCATTTAGTAATGTGAGAACTTATTAAATACTCACAAAATAGTGAACAATTTCTGTAAAACGTGGAATTCCAGCACCGTTGAAATGGTTGTACAAACTTAACCCGAATTCAGGCGTAAGCAAAACTAAAACAAATGCACCTTAACGAGCGTTTCCCGCTAACCAGAAAGGTAAATAGAAGTTTAAAAAAAGTTTAAATACTTCCTACGGGGTTAAAAAGTTGAACCTTTTTGTGTAATTGTATTATCCTATGGCTGGATAGTGTCCGTTTGGGGTTATGTATAAAATATTCTTAATTACATAAATATTATACGATTTTGTTTAATATTTTATAAGTTTTATCGCAAAATCCTAATTTTTTTCATACATTTTCGAAGGAGTTCAAGTTCATGCGGCTACACCAATGTGATTAAATAAGAATAACTAAGAGCTATGTATGACATTACACGTCCTCAGTTCCCGAGGTACCTCTGACTAAAGGTACGAATGAAACTGTTAACGTGGTGTAATATAGTCAGGTAAAAAAAAATACAAAAAGAATTTACAATTTGAACCAGTATTTTACCCAACATAATATTGATAAAATAATATTAAAACTATAACATGAAAATATGTAAGAATAATACTAAATATAGGTAGCTATCTACATTTTTATACCTAAGACATAAAAGAACTAAACTTAAAAACTAGTCTAGACTCGTAGATGTTCGTGCAGCTCGGGGCATTAAATTGATAATTCTAAAATCAAAACTTTTCCAGATATAATACTATTATTAAAGCAATAACATTTTATTGACTATAGAAAAACAGTTCATTTTGTACTTAATTTTTTCTAATAATGAATAATTTTTATCAAAAAATCTCTATTCTTCGACCGCAGTATGTAGGCAAAGAGAACCACGCACCATCCAATTTTCAACACATTACGTGTTTAGAGGCGGAACTCAACACCGTGTTTTGTTTTCTTACTAAAAACGGAAAAAAATCATTCTCTTGAGTTCGAATCGATCCGGTTAGTGTTTTGTTTAAGTGTAATATAAAATATCTCTATAAAGTAACTACATATATGTATAAGCAAGATTGGAACGTGTAAATTGCTTAGGGATTTAATGTGAGAAAAAAAAATCAGATTTAGTCCTCTTAATTAGCCTTAGTTTTAGAGTAGATATATAGTATAAATATAATTCCAAAATTTTATAAAGTCTATCATTATAATATTGCATATAATGGATAATTTTCGATCTTATATCGTTATAAGATTATAAGATCGAAAATTATTCAAGAAAGAAATGCATCGATTAAAATTTTACTTCTTTATTAGAATTTAAAAGGATTCGAATCCAAGACCTCTTACAATAAAGGCACTTAACTATAAGAACACTATATTTCTCTTATAACATATCAATAAAAAAATATGTAATCATTAATTGAGGCCAGTTGTAACATAGGGGCATAAGTGTATGAGTGTAAGCGTGGTTGTAGGTTCGATCGCCACTCGAGGAAATGAAACATTTAATAATTTAATTTCTTCACTCTGGTCGAGACAAAGCGCTTGGCAAAAATCTTGGCAGATAGAGAGAGACGAACTCAACACAAATTGCTTCCAGAATTTGGCGGAAAGTGAGAAGCGGAGTGTCTCAACACTTGACTCCTCTGCCTACTGTGAAGATGACTAATTAAATAATAACAGCGTCATTCAAAAACCACACACACGCATTTTTCTCTACAAAACAAAAACATATGTTAAACGCATGCCACTTTTCCATTCTCACATCAAGTGTCCACCATAAAAAAATTATCTCTACACGATATATACGACACAATCGTCAGCTTTTGCTCGCGCGAACAATGAACCTATTGAAAACCATTTGGAAAACGCACAAAGGTATGTTTACATTGAAATGGCGAATTTACCTAAACTGGCAAATTTTGGTACCGTGACAGCTTGTGGACGGGACGACGTGTCAATAACGTGTTCTATTTGGTTTAGTGGTGTCTATTCAATGTGTATGGTTGAGGTTCTGAGGCGGAGGCGGTTTTCACTGTTCAATTCTTTAACGGTTATGGGTCCGACCCTCTTTCGGGAGAGTGTTTCTTTTTTTTCGTTTCTTTACTCTGATAATATGATAAAATAAGGACAGTTAGGAATCGGACGTGGATTTGTAACTGTAACTAATATAAAAAGAAAGTGAAGAGCGGAAGAGATAGGTTCCCTTTGCCTACTCTGCTTTATAAGTAAGATATCCAGCGTGGAGAAAAAAAATTTTGAATATCGGTATTTGTTAAAAATATATTTAGAAAAAAAACCATCACCTCCCTTTTGATCATTAATGTTAGGAATTGTAGAATCTACCGCTAAACTTAAATACAACGTAAAACATTAAAAAGCACAAAATGAAAGTAGTAATTAGAAACTTTACTAATAAATTGAGCTTTTATACGTTTAAAGCTGATGCCGAATTATTTTTACCTCAACAGCGGAAGGGTCTGGAGGGTTGAAATTTCAAAGCGAAGGATTACATCAAAGGCCTTTGTTTGCATTCCAATACCAAATGTTATTTTCAATCTAGTAATATAATATGTTATTTTCAACATTTTTTTTATAGCTTCCCGCTGTATCCCGCAAATAGCAGAAGGTAGAGGGAACCTAATGTTAAAACACTGTTTTCCACTCACTACCCAATTTTTAAATTATTTTATAGCATGGTGATGGAACTCAACTTCTCGTTTTTACTTGTCACCGGAAACAAAGAAATGAAAATGATTCATTCCTGTAAATAGAAATCGAACCCACAAACGTCGCTCTTACAATCAGACACAAAGACTTCTTATTTTCTCCTATACATAATTAAAGACTGCCTAATATTACATTTAATTCTTTTTTCTAATTTTCTTTACGCTGTATCTCGCACATAGCAAGGTAGGCAGACGAAACCTGGGGAACAAGCTTAAAGACACTCCGTTCCCTTTAAGACATTTCCGCACAACAAGAATTCGGCGGAAAGTGGAGAATTCTTTCTTAGTTTCTTTGATAAATAAGTTAATTTTCATACACAAATTGGCAAAGACAATGTGGACACAGCTTAAAACTACAGCACTAAAACGTCAATCATGAGGGGTCATGCATACGGAGAGGAGGACCACCAAAAAAATCGCACCCTCGAATAATAAACAAAAGGAACCAATTGGATCCTTGTACAATCGATATTTGAATTTTTTATAAAGCTCTCCGCGCACTTTGGGCATAATATAGTTCGGTGTAATTGAATTTTCTATAGCTGGGCGTGAAATTTGGAGAAGTTGAACGGGATTACCGGTTTGTTTGTTGTATTTTTTATGCTGGTAATCTTTTTATTGTTGACTGTGTAGACAATGGTTACAGGTTCAATCCACATTTAGAAAATATTTATATTTAAAAACTAGTAACATTTCGTGTTTGCAATATTTTTTTAATTGCTTTTAACTAATTTATCAACTCAAACCTGTTCCTGAGATAAGCGGATTGAACCAAACAGATTTTATAATATTAAGTATACATAGTATAAATTAGTGTAGATATCAAACTCAAAAACTTTAAAACTTAAAAAAAAAATCAGCTTCACGCTGTATCCCGCACACAGCAGGGTAGGCAGAGGGAACCTAGTGTTAAGACACTCCGTTTCCTACTTTCTGCCGAATTCTGGAGGAATTGCGTGTTGAGGGGCAGAACTCAACGCCTTTAAAACTTTTAAAATTTGTCAAAATTCATACACAAAAAATCGAGATAGCAGCTGTGCAAGTTTTCCACTGTAAAGTTTTTAATGCCAGCAAGGTACGTGATGTGGGAACTGACAGGCGAGTTGGTGGCCCAGTTGTTATAAGATACTTATGTTTCAACTTCTAGACTCGGAGAAGTCGTTTAAGCTTATAAGTTTATTTTATTCTTTTTTTAGCTTGGATTTTGTGAAAATAACTGTCTTTTTTCCAGCTTTACGCTTTATCTCGCATAAAGCAGAGTAGGAAGAGTATTAAGACACTTTCATTCTCCACTTTCCGCCGTATTCCAGAGAAATTTTATATTGAGTGACGGAACTCAACGCCGCGCTTTGACTTTGATAGCAAAGTGAGGAAAGGAAAATATTATATATTTCATTCACCCGAGTGAGAATTGAAGTCACATCCGTCGCGTTTTCGCGTCGTCGAAAAATTTGGTTTGCGCACTTTACAGTCACTTTGCCCTTTCGCCACGGCCTCATAAAAAAACAGCTTCACGTTGTATCCCGCACACAGCAGGGTAGGCAGAGGGAACCTAGAATTAAGACACTCCGCTCTCAACTTTCTGCCGAGTTCTGGAGGCATTGCGTGTTGAGTGGCAGAACTCAATGCCGCGCTTAGCCTCGACATTCTATCAAACAATTCAAAATGGATTGCTATAGTATCTGACATATACGTATAATTAATCAAAAACCAATAAAATAACTTGTAAATAAGAAAGAAAACTTGCAGATTGTGAAAATACAACATAATTTTGTAACAAAAGTGGAGTGTCCTCCAAAAAACAATGTCCAAGAGCGTCGTTTGAAAATTTGGATGTTGACACATTTACTTGGTGTGAATACTGAACAATTTGGCTTGCGTACTTTACCTAAGCCACTGTTAATTGGTTTAACCCAAAAAAACTCCTTTTTTAATAAAAAAAAAAACGGAACGTAGCAGGATTTTCAGTTTTGATACCTTTTAATCTTATTTTTTTGTATTTTTTGTAATGTTTACATGAAACTAATTGTTTTGTGGCGTAGGCTTTTTGGGCTTTGATCAAAAGTTGTAGACATAACTTCAATTTTAGAAATATTGTTATAAAATAACATACACTAGTACGTAAATTCATACTTAAGCAAAAAAATTAAGTAATATTTTTCAGATTTTTAAAAAAGAAAATCACACGTGTCAAATATGTACCTATTTTTGGATTAAAAGACCACATTATAAATTAAAAGTAGAAGTGGACTTACAGTTTTAGAGGCCATCATGCCGCAGAGGCACAAGCGTGTGACTGCAAACGCGACGGCTGTGGGTTCGATTTCTATTATAAATAAATTACTTAAATATTATATTATCTCCTCGTTCTCAGACTTTCTTTTCTTATTAAAAAAATAGATTTTCTTTTCTTATTAAAGTACTTCAAATAGAACTTACTTTCATGTGAATACCTACTCATAAATGCTGTCTTTTTTCCTTTACAGTAGTTTTAGTGTGAAACGAATCTGTTTTACGTCCGCAGCTATTCTTGCTGATAGTAAAACGCATAACGCGTAAACTACAAATGTCTTTGTAAATAATAACATGTTGGTAAATCATAAAATGTGTGAGGTCTTTCATTTTGAACTAGCTTTTGCATGCGAATTTGCTCGCGTGGTCAAAGTGGATAAAAAATAAGAGAGAATTTGGGAACCTAATTTTTTTTCTTCACTTTGTATCCCGCTCATAGCAGGGTAGGCAGATGGATTCTGGGCACCTAACGTTATGACAGTTTTATTCTCCACTTTCTGCCTAGCTTGAGGCAATATGTGTTGAGTGGCGGAACTCAAAATTAGAAAACACAAAAAATATTTTTTCAATTTGAACTAGCAAACATATAATATTTCGGGTAATTAGCGCGCTCAAGCAAACGCACTCTTCATCTTTATAAAGTTTAGTTTCGAAGAATAGATACTTTAGCTTTATATACATAAGGAAAGCAACTCCCGGTTTTTTAGACCGTACTACCCGAGAAATCATTTTAAAGTAAATATTCGTCAATTTATTAATTTTTAAATCAAAATTCTCATTTATCGCAAATATTTGATGCAACAAAAAGATCTACAGGTAGGTCTAGTAATTAAAAATGCCTTTCAATAGGGACGCACCCCTGCTTTGTGCAGGTACGAGATTCAAAGCGTTCTGATTTTCCAATAAATAAGAAATAAAAGTTAAAAAAACGCTAAGATTCCAATATATTCTTTTTTTAATTTCATAATTATGAGATAATACCTACCTACAACTTGACAGAAACTTGGCAAACTACTTTTTTTGGCATTTTATTGGATTTTTTTTTTTAGATTTCTGCTATATATCTTCCGTATATAGCTAGCATATCAGTTGCTCAATTATATTTTATCAAACTTATTTAGTGTTTGTTTTATTTCAATCAAAAAAATCCAAATAAAAAAACATTGCAAAAAAATAAATATTTTATTAAATTGGCTGAAATTTTTGCATGTATGGAAATTGTATTTAAAATGATAATGTTATTAAAACGCCAAATTAATGAGCAGATGAGAAAATAAATAGTGGTGTGGTACATGCGGGCGAAGCCCTGGACGGGTGACTAGTATAATATAACATTTTCTAGAAAACGGTTTTTTTGATAACATTCATTTAGCATATATATAAGTAGGTTAAGAATAGGAGCACGAAGAGAAGACTTCTCTAAATTTCTACGGAAACTAAACAAGACGGAATATTCCATTTTACTTTTTAAAATCAACGACGACAACTACAACTATATAAGGCCAACTAAACTAAACTTGACAGTGCAAATTAAAAACGACGAATGAAAGAAATGTAAATAAGATATTTTCATTCTAATAATCCCACGTCTGAAGATGACATTCCTATCCTTCCAAGAGCTCCTTTACAAATGTACCTAGCCCTACCCTTTTTCTGTGCGTAATTATAACATTTTAAAAGTACAGGTTTTTTTTTTATAATTATTTTATTCATTCATTCAACATAATGGCTTAATGTATATTTATAATATTTGAAGTATGACAAGTTGCTTCTTCTTCTCTATTAGTAACTATTGAAGATTTTTTTTTATGAATATTTTCTACTAAAGTATCAAAACACGAGCGAACGTGTCCAGTTAAATTGAAAGACTTAAAACAAGAATTATTTCGAGTTAAATTTGATCTGTTTATTATATTTGTATGAAATTTCGCATACTCATAAAGTCTCATTGCTTGTATTGTATTTAAAATAATTCAAGTCAATAATTTAGCTGAAACAAATATTAATGTTAAGCATTTAAATTGGTGGTGAGGTAAGTCGTGGCGCAGGGGCACAAAGTGTGACTGTAAAATCGACTGGTTGTGGGTTCGATCCCCACTCGAGGAGATGAAATATTTATTTAAATTTATATTTCCATTGCTTCGCTCTGGTGTCGAGGCAAAGCGCGGCGTTGAATTCTGCCACTCAATACGCAATGCCTACAGAATTCGGCAGAAAATGGGGAAGGGAGTGTCTAAACACTAGGTTCCCTCTGCCTACCCTGCTGTGTGCGGGATACAGCGTGAAGCTGATTTATTTAAATTGATCACGACTGGCTTGTCGCCAATATTTTCATTTCTTTTCTCTGGTGTCGAATCAAAGCACGGCGTTGATTTTTCCAGAATTCGCGCGGAAAATGAGGAACAGAGTTTCTCAAGACTAGGTTCCGTCTGCCTACTCTGTTCTGTCAGGGATAGAGTGTGAAGCTAAAAAAACAGCATTTTTGCGACTCACTCATTCATTCTTTTTACACCTAATTCACTTCTAAATGAACTATACACTTAATACTTTGATGCCAAGCTAGACACATGATTATAGACTTTTATATTATTATATATTTATATGCATATACTGGAGAAAAATGAAAAAGAAAGAAAAAAATCGTTAATTTTAAAAATATCATAAAAAACGTAGAAAAATAAAACTATTTTAGCAATAACAATGTATTAATGATTAATGGAAATATAAAAAAAATAGAGATATCTCATCAAAAATATGAATATGACACGAGAGCCAAGTTCAATATTGGGTAATGCGTCGTTCTCGACTTCATCGACAAAAGAAACTAAGATCTATACCAGTGCACATTCACAGGTCTGTGTTAATTCGGAATTTAGGATTTAGCTTGGCTCTCGTTTCACATTTGTGTTTTTATGGTATTATTTTCTTAAAAAAAGTAACTTCGTATTCTTATTAATATTTAATATGATTTTATATTTACAAACCAGTCTTTGATAGAAAAATCGTAATGTAATATTGTTTTTTGGTTACTAGAAAAATATACAATGAATAAAATCAGCTTCACGCTGTATCCCGCATACAGTAGGGTAGGCAGAGGGAACCCAGTGTTAAGACACTCCATTCCCCATTTTCTGCCGAAATCTGGAGGCATTGCGTGTTGAGTGGCAGAACTCAACGCCGCGCTTAACCTCGATACCAGAGCGAAGAAATGGAAAAATAAATTTAAGTAAATATTTCATCTCTTCGAGTGGGGATCGAACCCACAACCAGTCGGTTTTACAGTCACACCTCGTGCCGCTGCGCCACGACTGGCCTCTAAATATACAATGAAAACACAAAAAAAAAATACTAAAGCCTCATACAAATTTAGCTTAGACGGATTTGTATCTACTAAATTTAACATGTAAATAATCTGTTTATAGGTGAATGTAAATATTATGTATAAGTCGTTTTAAGGAATAGCCGCCCGCGCTATTAGTATGACGAATGTTGAAGACTGATTTGCATGTCATACAATAATTTAAAGATACATTACAATAAATTTAGTGTGTATGAAGGAAAATGATGTTTTAAGAGTGTCTATAAAAAAAATACCGGTCAAGTGCGAGTAGGGATTATAGTTCAATGGAAACGTAAGTTACGTTTCCATTGAATTATATACATAAAAATTGACAAACTTAAGTAAGTGATGTTTATACAGACAGATAAACAATAAAACGATCCTATAAAGTTCCTTTTTTTTTCTTTTAAGGCACGGGATTATGTTTATTTTTATTAATTAATTAAATTTTTGCTCAGGTAACAAGACAAATGCGGCGTTGGGTTCCACAACTCAATAAATAATATCTTACAGATTAGGCAGTGGATGGAGAATGATATATCCTATCATTTTATGTATTTAGTGTGTGTGTGTGAGTTAGTAAAGGTAAATTAATTAAAAATCCATACATTATCACCAAAAGTGTTGTGGCGTCCTCTCATAGTTTTAGAATGAAATAAAACGTAGAAGTACAAAAATACGTTTACTTACAGTTGCAAACTTTCAACCCACTAGTAAAAACGACAAAACTCAAAACTTAATTTAAAAAATATCGCGAGATACACATAATTGTGACCCGTCGCGAGGATTCCAGTCTTGGCGCAGGGATACAAGCGTGTTACTGTTAATGCGACAGGTTGTGGGTTTGATTCCAGGAAAATATTTGATATTTTAAATTTTGTCGCTCTCGTAACGAGCCAAATCGCAGTGTTGAATTTCCACACAATAAGCAATACCTCCAGAATTTGGCGAATAGGGGGAATAGGGGGAGTGTCTTAACACTAAGTTCCTAGGTTCCCCCAGCCTACCCTATCTATGCGGAAGGAAAGATAAAAAATAAAAAAAACGAAAACTGAACTTTATTTAGAAGTCAAGAGTGCGCGCAAATTGTCGACTAGACACATCGTCCAATTAGCGTTTAATTAATATAGCGTGACAATTTCAATCTCGCGTGAATTCGTTATTTGTGATAATTATGCGGTTTTGCTCGAAATGTGATTTGATCTTTAAATTATGTTACATATGCTGTTGTGCCTATACTTGTGGCTTAGTGGTGGCGATGTGAACGGAGGTAGCAAGGTTTAAATACAGAATAGGAGAATATTTTTAGTAAAATAGATAGTGCGCGAGTAATGGAGTGCGTAACACAAGGAGTAACCTCTTTATACCACGCTATACAGGGGTACAGAATGAAGAAAAATAAAAACTTTTTCTTATTTCATTCTGAAAATATAAAATTATTTACTTTAGTAAGAATATATTAAATTTACTCATAAAACAATATTAACGGGATGTAATTATATAAATATAATTTAAAATCATAGTAACCCATTATATTAAAATTGTTTTAGTACTAGTGAAATAAAATCCAAGATTATATCTTTATGATCTTTTTTCCTATATCTAAAAATGTTAATAATATTATGGTACATCAAAAGACAAGAACTCTAATTAATTTGGTACAAAAATTTTACGTAACAAAAAGAAGTACCACACAATTTGGAGTTACCAAAAATGAGTTTCCCTCAAGGAACTTTATAGTATTTCCATCGTTTATTTCCTACCATTATTTTCCGGTAAAACCTTCTCAAACGATAAATCACAGAAGTATACAGAAGTTTTTCGTAAATTTCCAAATGGCCCGAGAAGTTAGTTTTGCCAGTTGACATTACACTCGAAGAAAAATTATACTTATAAATTATGTTTAAATATACATATATTGTTCATTTGGTGCAACAAAGATGTATTTGTAATTTTTTAAATAATATAGTCTTTCTACGTACAATATGTAATTGTTTTTTGAAGAAAAGTGTCATTACGTCGTTGTTGTATCAAATACATGAAACATTTAGGTATAATTTTTTAACTTCACGCTATTTCATGCATTAAACAGTACCCATATAGCACAGGGAACAGAGTGTGAGACTCCGATAGCCACTTTCCCTCCAGTTTTCGAGATAATATTTGTTAAGTGGCGGAACTCAATAATGCTCTTTTTCATGATACCAGAATGATTGAAGAAACGATAACAATTCATTAACTCGAGTTGGTATCGAACACATAACCGTCGCGTTTACGTTTTAGTCAGACGTTGTGCTGCTGCGCCACGACGGCCTCATAATCATAACACCTATCATAAACGGATTCAGTGCGGTAGGCGTAAGCTGAACTTTGCTATTGATGATCACTTTAAATAAAGAAACAAATTAAAAATAAATCAATTAGCTTCACGCTGTATCCCGCACACAACAGGATAGGCAGAGGGAAACTAGTGTTAAGACACTCCGTTCCCCACTTTCTGCTGAATTCTGGAGGCATTGCGTGTTTATTGGCAAAACTCAACACCGCGGTTGGCCTCTACACCAGAGCGGAGAAATGGAAATATAAATTTAAGTAAATATTTCATCTCCACGAGTGGGATTCGAATTCGCAACCAGTCGGACTGGCAGAACTCAAAACATTGCTTTCACTTTAATTTTACATTTATTGTCTAAAATATATTATATTGTTTAAACTATATACGAACATTCAAACCTACTACAACCACCTACAACCAACATCCAAATAGAGCTATTATCACAAAACCACCGTATCCCTACGACATATAACTGAATACTTACCTGTCTACAGAACATTTAATACATTTTAAGTAAAGGGTTGCTCTGGAAAATGAATTCTACTTGTGAAATAAAAGAAAGAATTCACGCACGTCATCTAAAATAATGAAGAATATAACTTAAATTAAACGCTTTTAGTAGTGCTGGATAGTAAATGAGATGTGTCATATGAAATCATTGTATTGTATAAAAGTATAAAATGAAGCTCGAGTCTTAACCACGCAGCAGATTTTAATGCAGTTTTCACTAATAAGTAGATAGAAAGAGTCAAGGGGAAGAGTGTTATCCGAGCGAGTGAAGCCCTGAGTACAATACTAGTATATTTATATATAGTATTTGTATTATTTGTAGGTAAGTAACGTTATTTTTAAAGATTCCTTAAATCAAAAGGAAAAACTGTTATAGGATGACTTTGTAGAAGGTCTGACTGTATAAGCTTGGCTTGACGTTCAGATCGTCCCTTTCGACGGCTGCAATGTGCCACCCGCCACGCGCACCGTACGAGAACCCAATGATAGGGCGGCCCAAAGCGATGTGCACCAGTGTGTTCGCGCTGGTATGGTAAGTGACGTCGAATGCAGCATTGGGGAGCGCCTTCCAACACTCTATGTCCAGAATGGTGGTAAGGAGGAAGAGCATTCTCTTTGCGCCGTCCTCCGCTTCTCGACCGACAACCTAGTATCATAGTGTCTTTTCTCTATAAAAAGTTATGTTTGTCTGTCTGTCAAGAACCTCTATCTCAGGAATGCTTGGAGATGTTGAATTGAAATTCAAACAATATACTCAGATCTATGGCCCTCTGTATTCCTGAATAAAACATATTTCTACATTTACTTTAAAAACATATATGGCCATTTATAGAGCAAAACACGCTTATTTCCACACTATAAAGGGAAAAAAATTAATAGGGTACTTCCAGTTGACCTAATATAATGAAATTTGGCAAGAAGCATCTAGAGGTAGTACTATTATAGTTCAGGAAAAAATCTGAAAATTATACATTTGTGTTTAAATCCTAAAAGATAATAGCCTAAAAAACCGGGGCAAAATTTAGTATTAAAGTTCTTAATTCTAGTGAGATATCAGATGAAAGGGTTCTCGCCAAGCTAAGCTTGAATTTCAGAAAAAGCCAAGACCTAAATTTTTCTACGAAACCCTCATAGGCGAGCCCAACTCGTGCATGTCCGGTTTTTGATCGTTCAATTCGCCTCTAAGTTTCAAGGCTTTCTCTTCTCCCTTTTGTCCAAATTCGAACTTTTGCCGATCACTTTTAATAAAAAATATTTTTCTATTAGAAACGCCGACAAGAGAGGCGGCTTCTAGTACAATTGAGCTTAATCAACATCCCAGTTGTTACTTACATTATTCACATTCTCTATCAAATGGAAACTACGACAGAAGTCAGATTGAATAAATTAATTTAAAGCCTTATAAATCATATCATATTCAGTTCAAAGTAAGGAACGCCTACATTTTATTTCTGTCTGTGATACTGATTCTGACAAAACATGAAAAGATATAAATAATTTATTTTTTTTCCTTGTTCCACAAATGTGTATGCTTTATCATAAAACTTATAGAAATATGTTTTTTTTTTGTTTTACAAAAATAAAAATAAAATGTTTAAATTTTAATAAATAATAATAAATATATGAAGCGAGCGAAGATATTTAACTAAACCGAAATAGTAGTTAGAAATATATAGTTTATAAAATTTGCTCTTATACATATTAAGAAAACGTGTATTTTTTTAATGTAACGGATATTTTCCTTTCCTAGGTGTGAATAACACTTTAAAAATGTAAAAAAAGACTCCTTTTATTTTAATAATTGTTTTTTAAATTTATTTTAATATTTATAGTTTTTGAGACCATGCGTGTTAAATTGTGAAACTCATCGCTGCGCCTTTCCTTCACTATATTAACTTATTATTGTAGCCGCCACATACTATGGTAGGCAAAGGGAACCTGGGAACCTAGTGTTAAAACACATTCCTTTCATAGACACGTAGTTTCTAACTCCCGCCGCCGCACCGCCGAATTCTTGTGGATTGCATGTTGAATGACTTAACTCAACGCCGCATTTTGCCTTATTACCAGAGCGAAAATATAAAAATGTAAAACATTTCATTCTCTCTAGTGAGAATCGAAACCACAACCGTCTCGTCTCGTCACATGCTTGTGTCTCCGTGCCACGTCGGCCTCATCTATACTAAATGAATACTTTCATATATTTTATTAAAATTTAATAAAATATAAGTAAATAAAATAAAATTGTTCACGAAAATAGAACTCACTACCATATAATTTTTATACCTAAAAAATCTCTAATCTATCGTATACAAAAAGAGTGAATCGTTAGAAAGGCTTTTATTTCTGACATTAATAGGCTTATACGAAGCTCGGATTACGTACATCTGTCCGAATTTACTAACAGACGGATGTTCAGATATTTTTATACATATAATATGTATTACAAATGTAATCCCTTTGAATTTTTGACAGTATTTTTTTAGCTTCACGCTATATCCCGCTCACAACGGTACGGTACGGTAAAGGTAGTCAGAGGAAACCTGGTGCTCAGACACTCCGTTCCCCATTTTCCGCTAAACTTTGGAAGCATTGCGTGTTGAATGGCGGAACTCAACGCCGCGCTTTGCCTTGACACCCGAACGAAGAAATAAAGTATTAAGTGGAAATTGAATCCATAACCTTTCGCGTTTACAGTCACACTTTGTGCTCCCTCGCCACGACTAATCTCATTGTATGTACATGCGGCCAGTACATGTTTTGTATAGTACAGTTTCATTAAATAAATATATTAAATTTTTTAAATAATATTAAACACCTACTGTAAGGCGTGGCGTAATGGTACAGCGTTTGACAGAAAATTGCGGACGGTTGCGACGGCTTTCGCATCTCACGCTGATAATAAGACAAATCGAAATGCTGAGCTCCGTCACTCAATACGAAATGTCTCGAAAATTGGGTGGAAAGTGGGATAAGGGTTTTTATCTCATCTCTAATTTAATTCTCTTTTATAAGAGCCATGCTGTTTTTTAGAATTTTTAAAAAACATTTTCGTCTTACATGATTTTAGTTCAGGGAAATTCTCAAAAATTCGGGAAAGCTTAAGACTATATGTAAAAAGACAATATATGTATATAGCCTTCCTCAATAAAAGAACTATCCAACAAAAAAATATTATTTTCATTCGAACCAATAGTTCCAGAGATTATTTCGTTCAACCAAACAAACATTTTATCTTTATAATATTATTAAGTAATAATAAATAAGCAATGATGATAGAATATAATTTTATTATATAATAATTGACCCGCATTTTGAAGATTTGAACTTGTACCCTTTTTGATAATGCAACAAAGAACTATCATATAATGAACTATACGAACCCGTACGTTTATATTAAACCATGACGGTGTTCACATTGATACGGTTGTTACATTTTTGTTAATTTATAATCGTTACATCGAAAATGTAAATGTGAAATGAGAGCCAAGTTAAATGTTAAGTATTGTGTTGTTCTCGACTTCACTGATAATAGTATGCGAAAGTTATTGCATTTTAAAAGTAAATAAACTTTTAAAATGCAATATATTAGAAATTATCATAGAATTGTAAAATCGATATTTTATTAAGAAATATTTGTATTTCGATGTGTAATATTTCACGAAAATTATGCGGACGTAGAAACATGATATTTATCACAGTTATAGCTAATATAAATAAGGAGTACAGAATGCAATTTTTTTAAAATAATGCATAAAAATAAATATAACATACAGACAATATTATACGTTGCTATGGCAACGCGTTTTGTACGCCTCTGTTCGTTTTCTATATTTTTAAAATTGAGAACAATTTATTCTCCCCTAGTAAAAATCGAACTCGCAACCATCTAGTATTATTAAAAACATATTCCTTATGGGAACTTGATATAGCGAAATAGCATTACAATGACATCTAATAAATACGGTTATATACATAAAATTACTCAATAAAGAGAAATGAATTCGAACTACTTACCAACAGGAAGCGTGTCACTCTAAGAATTGGTTGACATGACCTTCAATATTGGCATTGTAGTCATTTAGTATAGCAAAGTATATCTAGTATTGTATAATATAGGGGTTGTTTTATTTATAAGGGCGAGTGCAAGTGACACGAGGGGATGTAGGAGAGGGGACTAGTACAAATGTAGAGAAAGTCGCGTTATTTTTAACTGTTTTGATAAAATGTACATAAAATATGCATAGTGGGTGTATAAAAGATAAATAGATTATCGTATATAACTAAAGAAATTGTAAAATATTGTTAAAAAAAATGTTTCGCTGTGTTTCTTGCGGCGGGTTTTCTCGGTTCTGAGGCAGTAATTTCAGTAAACTTGTGATAAATTATTGGAAAACTGAAACATGTAACTTCTTATTTAGAATCAGAATTATTTGATTTTGACTTAGAAATATTTTATAATGTACAGGTTGTTGCCCGCTTCGTTTCGTGAAACAAACCGTGAAACTTTCTTATATCAGTTTCCCTCCCCTAAACTCCTCAACGAACCTAATGTTAATATTCAGCGTTATACGCCGTAAAGTTTTATTTGTGCAGAGCCCGTCTTAGTTACGGAATAGTTTTATATTATAAAAGTATACACCGTAAAGCTCACAATAAAAATTTAAATAAGATAATTTTAAATGTTTATTTTCATTAATTCTTAAGTAAAGCTGCAGAGCTTATAAAGCTGTTTTCCATTTTGCCACAGGGTCGACGCTGCATCTCAATTCGTATAAAATAATTTTAAAAAGTTAACTAATACTTATATTTTGTTTAACACCTCTAAAGCAAAAGCTAATTTGTACCTATATGTACTTCTATCTATCTTAATAGGAGCGGAGGTTCCCTGGTTCCGTCCGCTTACCCTTCTAAGTGAGGGATACAGCAGGCAACAGGAAGCTAAGCAAAATATATTTTTAGGCCTAATTTACAATTTTTTCAAGTGACATTTGGAAACGGTCATAAAAATCATTTAAATCACTTCACCATTGAATGATATAGTGTTGTAGTGTATTGTTCAGAAGCAACCCTACGATAGGGGGTTTTGGTTTATTAATTTCTTGTCAGTTGTTTAGTACTCATATATTTTTTCCACTTCGAATTCTTGTAATATTTGATTCCATTTTAATAAACTAATATTAAATTTATAACTTAACTTAACTTAGCTTCACGCTTTATCCCTTGCGGGGTAGTCAGAGAGAACGGAGCGCCAAACGCTACGGTCTCTACATACCTCTTTCGCCTCGTCCACTGTCATCAACCTCTTCATACATGCCCTTCGGGGGGTCCTCATGCTTTTTACGTGACCTTCCTCCAGTATCTTTGATACTGTGTTTTCGAAGGTCAACCGAGGTCTCCCCCTACCTCTCTTACCGCTCACTTTTCCATCATAAATCTTTTTTGCCATTCTTTCATCACTCATTCGTTCGACGTGCCCAAACCAGCTGAGCACGTTCTTCTTCATTCTCACTGTGACATCCTCGCTAGTACCTGCCATTCTGTGTACCTCTTCATTGCGGATTCGATCAGCTAAGCTGACTCCGCATATCCTACGAAGAGATCGCATCTCCACAGCATTCATCTTTCTTTCATTCTTCTTCTGTAATACCCACGTTTCGCTGCCGTATAACAGAGTCGGTACCAAAACTGCATTGTGTACGGCCAAACGCGCAGCTGTGCTGACGTTTCGCCGTCTCATCAATGCAGCTAAGGCTCCGTTAACCTTGTTACCGGCAGCAATACGCCTTTCCACATCCATCTCGTATCTTCCATCTCTACTGAACATACTTCCCAAGTATACCACTTCATTCACTTGTTCTAATATCTTACCATTTACACTGATCTTGCATTCCGTCCTTTCTTTATCTCTTTCAAAAATTAGAACCTTTGTCTTATTCGCATTGAGGCTTAGACCATTATATTCACACCCTTCTTTCCGAGTGGTGACCAATGCCTGCAACTCGCATTCTGATGATGCAAAAAGCACTGCATCATCTGCGATCAGCAGGCAATTCACATTCAGTTCACCTACTTTCACTCCCATTTCACTTTGTTTCACTCCTTGGAGACAGCTATCCAAATACAAATTGAACAACCAAGCTGACATGGCGCAACCTTGTTTAACACCCGATCGGATGTCAAACCAGGGCGACATGCCAGCTCCTACTCGCACGCAGGCTGAGTGATCTCTGTAAAGAGACTTTACAGCCTGCAGCAAGGGTCCGCTCACATTGTACCGGGGTAGTATCTCCCATAATTTCGCTCTTACAACTCTGTCAAACGCCTTTTCCAAGTCCATAAAAGCACAGAAAACTTATTGCATTGCGTGTTGAGTTGCGGAACTCAACGCCGCGCAATTGACCTCAAATCAATATTAATAATATATTAATGTAAAAATCAAATGAATAATATATTAATGTAAAATATTCAATATTAAGTAAAATCTTATAAAAAAACTATGAAAAGTAAAGTTACACATATTACACAGTTACAGTTAGGTCATGTGCATTTAAAAATATAACCTATAATTATAGTGGAATGGGACGGAGTGTCTTAACACTAGATTTCCCCTGCTTAGGTACACTGCTGTATGAATACAGGATGCACTGTGATATATTATATAAACCTATTTCATTATTAAAGTCTTAGGAGTTGAGTATCACAACTAAGCGTAACCTTATTCGGGGCCAAGAATATTATTCTAGGTTTATTAGGGACCAGACGGTTATTGCCATCTCGCCCGCCAAATATCTCACCTGAAGTTATTAACTTAATAATTTAGTTAATATATACGTATGAATTTATTTTCGGCAGAAACTAGGTAGTCTAGAGTTGAGACACTTCGTTCTAAACTTTTCCCGGACTTTCGACACAGTGAATGTTGAGATGGGGAACTTAACACCGCGCTTTATCTTATCAGAGTAGGGGAAATTTAATAATAGTAAGTCGTCGTGGCGTAGCGCAACGTGAACATCAGTGTTGGGGGTTCGATTTCTACTCAATCGAATGATTTATTTTCATTTCCACGTTCAGGTAAGAAAACAGACCGCAGAGTTTAATTCCGCTAATTAACACTTAATGTGTTTTAACCTGAGGTCTCTGGCTACCGAGCTAGGCGGGTAAATCGTGAATCGTAGAAAGGTACATCTAGTAGCTGTATTTCAAACGAAAAACATCTATACATAGCAAGGATTTAAGACAAATTGAAATGAGGGAGGAGGAGGTTCTCTAAAAGAACAATACAAAACAACTATTTTTAGAAACCTTGTCCAGTACAGTGGTCCTGTTTTATAAAACTTAATGCCGTTTTAGTCATTTTTATCGTTTTTTTTTTTACTTGTTATTGTAATGAAAAATGTAAAAATATAGTTTTTTTTTTATTTTTACATACTATTTACAGGTTAAATTTAATTTTTAACCATCGTCGTGCCGATTTGTAGCGAAATTATGTAAGACGGTATTGTATAAATTAAGAATATTTTTATTCTATAATCTCTAATCTAAGGTAGGTACCTTTATTAATACTGAAAATTCTTCAAATCCCGCATATTCTTCAAATAAAATTATTCATAGAATTACGTAATTTGAGTTTCAGTGTCAATATTTATTGCATAATTTAATTTAATCAATTAAATTATGCAATAAAGATTCACACTGAAACTTGAAAATAAGCATATTGTTTAGCTTATTTAATATTAACCACTCAGTGGGAATTTTTCATTAAATTAAATGATTACCTGGTAAAACTTGAACAGTCACGCTCAAATGTTTCAATTTAAGTTTATTTTTAAGCTTCTCGGGATACAGATCCCGTATAACAAGGTACGTAAGGAACCTAGTGTCAAGTCTCACTCTGTTCCCTACTTTCCGTTCAAGCTCTTAATCTTATAACCAAAGAGAATACTTTATATTCCCGAGTGGAAATCGAACTCAGAATCGTCGCATTTACAGTCACACACTGGGTCGCTGCACAACGATTGCGGTTAATCGGAGAATTATAGAATATATTTGTAAAATTAGCAGTAAACACCGTAGCACTGCTTCTGAATGTCAACGGTTGTGACATTGTTGTTAGGACTGCCAAAAGATAAAGTTCTGTTTTTTTTCGTTTTTGAGGGATGGAACCCTAAAAATGAAAAAATCAAACTGTCAAATCAAATCAAATCCCGCACACAGCAGGGTAGACAGAGGGATCCTAGTGTTAGGCACTTCGTTCCTCACTTTAAGCCGAATTCAGGTGGCATTGCGTGTTAAGTAGCGGAACTAAATGCCACGCTTTGCCTCGACTCCACAGCGAAGAAAAGAAAATATAAATTTCAATAAATACTTCATTTCCTCGAGTAGGGATCGAACTCACAACCAGTCCATTTTACAGTCAAACTGTCACGTATTATTTAGTAATCCCAAACAAAAGCAATAACACTTCGCTTGCACACATATTAGAGAGAGAGAGAGAGAAAGAGAGTGCATACGCAGATAATACGGTAATCGGCAATAAACTAACGGTCCCCCGCTAGCCAGTCAATTGGGGTTGCTCTTACCTCTAAATAGTCTATAATACGGATTTCATTCAAAATTATGTTGGATTTGGGTACAGTGTTCGATTTTTAAGATCGACTTACTATAAAATAGTAACTAATTGACGTTTTCGTCACCTTTTGTTTTGAAATATTAATGACAGTTATATATTAATTCTGGTTTCAGAGTGATGCTATAAAGCTATAATTGAGATGAAATAATCAATTTGATATAACTAAGAGTATATGTGTTTAGCTTTTTTTTATTATTTTATTATATATACAAACTTTATGTTGTACGTTAATTTATGACTACTTACTGTATTATTTAACTAAGTATTAATTTTTTTATTCATTTTGTTTTTAATATAAGCATCAAATATTTTAATAACAGATTCAAATCCTGCTACATTCAACTTTTCATACAAAATTTCATTATATTTCCAAATTTTTTTTCGTTTTTACTATTTTTAGATATTTTATACTAATATAGAAAGGCAAAGAGAACCAAAGTTTGTTATAAGGGACGATCCAATAAAAACCCTGACGTCTTTGACCAATCCATGTCATGAATGACAAATAAAAAAAATAGAAGAAACAAAAGTCACGTACAAATAGATTTCTTATCCCAAGAGGACTCTTTGTCTCATCAGTATCAATAGGTAGCATTGAAAAACTGATATGGAGAGATCTTTCAAATATCGCTTTGTATAGCATAAAACTGAGTTTCCGTCATACATCAGTCTCTTCATCCAATATACGAATATTATTTATAGTGTTATATTCTATATTGAAATGATTACTGTAATCAAGTACTTTATTATTATGAATTTACAGTATTTACATATATATGTATATATGCACTAATAGAGGCCGCTGTGGCGCAGGCGCACAAGCGTGTGACTGTAACGCAACGGCTGTTGGTTAGATTCACCGCTCGAAGTAATGAATTATTATTTATTAATATTTTAAGTTTTCTTTACACCAATAATATTATTCACCTCGGAGCAAAAGGTGGGACCTGCAACTAAACTGTAGATCTATGAAAGGCTCCCTTAAAATGAGCTAACACCGGTTTTGCTGCACCAAAAACGAAATCAACATCAAAACGAATTAATCAAATACCGCGATATCAATATCAAGTCAATAAATACTTGTTACAATCGTTAAATATAACAAGGTAGCAATAAATATGTATAATTAAATTTAAAATTCTCCTATACATCCTCCAGGAGCTTCTTATCTACTAGCGACCTACGCGCAGCTTCGCCTGCTTGTACTAATTATTTTTATTTTAGCCATATTGTATAATTACAAAATATTAACAAATATTGTAGTCTATATATTGATGTATCAAATATATTAATGTAAAGTTTCATCGAAATCCAAAACTCCAAAGGTATAACAAACATCCATCCTCACAAACTGTCACATTCATTATTAGTAGAATTAGAAAAATTAAGGCACAGTGGGTCTACGCCTGCTTGTGGACGAGATGGTTGTGGGTTCGATCTCCATTCGGGAGAATGCACTTTATTTATCTGCTTTGGATAAATGAAGTTAATGAATTTCCCCGTGTGCGATGTCGAGTTCCGCCACTTAACATAAACTATTGTAGGACGTAGTGTCTTAACACTAGATTCTCCCTGCCTGCTATTTATATACTTATACAAATTAATTTTGATTTAATGGTAATATAGCTTAATTAATTTTAAAAATAATTATTGACATTAATTAAAAAAAATGTTCTATGCCTTTCTCTTACTTTAAATTACAACTGATTTTTCTAAACAAGTTAAATTTATACAGATATTTTTTTTAGTCTCAAGCTGTATACCGCACACAGCAGAGTAGACAGAGGGAACCTCTAAAATCTAGAGCTAAGGCACTCCATTCCCACTTTCCGAACGAAACTTAAAAGTAAATAGAAAGGCATAATATACTCTGTGATATTTTAATCTGGTTTTTAAGCATTACAAAGCTACTTAAAGAAATTTAATTGGGGTAAAAACTTCAAAGACACCCTTACATACATTCAAGAGGGATTACACGTACCTAATATAGTATTATTTTTTCCATTACTAAAGTATTTGTACTTACATTTAGGTTTTTTTCAATTACACGCTGTATATAGCAGGGTAGGCAGAGGGAACCTAATTTTACGACTCTCCGTTCCCCACTTTCCGTCGGCTGAGGCTTTACGTGTTAAGTGATGGTACTTAACGCCACCCTTTGTCTTGTTACGAGAGTGAGTAAATTAAAATATTAATAAATAATAATTTATTCCCCTGAGTAGCAATAATAAATATTTAGAAGATTAATAAAACTGCTCTCTTAGTAACAAAATTGTCACAACTATATACTTTTTAAACACAATTCATTTCCACATATATACATAGCCTATTATAAAAAAAATATTAACAATTATAAAAAAAAATACTTACCTACCACATACAAAAATCCCAAAACAAACTAAAAATCATTTCGCAAAACAACACAACACTATAGTCGTAATAAGTTCAATCGTAAAAGCTCGAAGGGACGTGCGCTCCCTCTGAAACCCGCGGCGCTTCTGGCGGGAGTCTGGCATCTGGATGTCGTGAATGGGAGAGCTTATAGACATTAGACAGCGTTTATGTTATTAAGTGATGTCTTTTTTTTGAACATCCGCGAATATCTGTTATCGATGCGTATGCGAGTATCTGTTATCGATATTGCGAAAAGCGACTGGTTGTGGATTCGATATCCGCTCTAAGAAATAAAATATTTAATATTTTCATTTCTACATTCTGGTGACGAAGAACGGCGAAACGTCGAACGGCGGAAAATGGATAACGGAGTGTCTAAAACAAGGTTTCAAACACTAGGTTTCTTTTCCTTACCCACCCTGCAGGAGGATAGCGAATACTTAGATTGTTTTTAAATTTGTTGCTTGTTTAAGGCTTACAAAAGTAGACTCCCATTAAAAATTGGACAGCCTCTAATACTTATATTTAATAACTAACTTGTAATGGAATACGCAACTTTATCAACCAAGATATGATGTAGAGCATGCAGACACATGCTCTACATCATCATTTTTAATGATATGATAAAATATAAAATAAAATATTAAGCTTTATTTTGTAAAAAACAAATCAATTGTAGTTGATATTACTAGTGCTGTTGAGGCCATCGTGGCGCAGGGGTACAAGCGTCTAATTGTAACGTGACGCTTGTTGGCTTTAACCCCACTCGAGGGATTTATTTATTATTTATTAATTTTTCCGCGATTTTGTTTCTCCGCTCTGACACCAAAAGTCCGGCGTTGAGTTCCGCCACTCAACATGAAATGCCTTGATCATTTTTTTCAATTATAGATATGACAAAACAATAACAGTAACAACAAACATATGTTAATGACAATAATAGAGCCACTGGTCAGTTTAAGTTCCGCGGTCAACGAATTCCAAAATGGAGGGAATAAGCTAATCATGCAGTTGGTGACTGCCAGAGAGTTACTCTTGGAGGGCGAATGAGCCACTTTTCACATAAATTCAAATGTCTTGATGAGGCCTCATAGGCCTGGGGCTGCCTTGGTCTATAGCCTTCCTCGATCAATGAACAATGTAACACAAAAACAACAAATGTTGTAATTCAAACTATTACTTCCTGAGATTAGCACGTTCAACCAAACGAACTCTTCAGCTTTACAATATTCATAGAAGTTTTTAATTGAGCTTTACAGGAATATAACACATTTTTTTTACAACCAGGGACAGCTTAACTCTAAATCTTCTTGTAGAACTTTTCTAATATTTTCTTTGAATCTTGAATACTTGTCTCTACAATGAGATAGTTTTAATATTAAATATTATCAAGATTTCAGTATATTAACCTATATTATTTCCAACATAACTTTTTATAATGTGCGACGAATTGTAACTAATCGTTTTCTGTGTGAAACATTATATTTCAATTGTCTGTAATGAAAAGATAAAAAAAATATTCCCTTGAGTGGAAATCGAACTCACAACATGTTTGTTGCCTTTACAGTCGCACGATAGTGCCCCACGACACGACTGGCTTCACTATAAAATTAAAACTTAATTTACTTATCACGCTGATCTTTCTGGCAAAGTTATCAAGACCATTCTATGAAAGTAAGAAAAATATTTGATTTTGAAACAAAATAAGAAAATTTTTTTTTTTAAGCTTCACGTTGAATCATATAATTTGTCTAGTATTAAGGCTCCGGTTTCCACTTTCCTCCGAATTTTGAAGATATTGCGAGTTGAGTAGCAGGACTCAATGCCACGCTTTGCCTCGATACCAGATTATTAATAAAATATAATATTATACATTATTAATAAAAATATTAAATATTTAATTTCCTCAAATAGGAATCGAACCCAATTGTACCTCTGCACCACGTCCGGCCTCGATAATATAATTTCTCTATGAAAATAACGATCTAAGTCCAAGTGAAACTTCCAATAACATCGAATCATTATGTAATGGTCATAATGATTGAATCTTAATGAAAGCTGAAACCGATGAAATCAATTGATTTCCTTAATGATGTACTTAAGTATAATTACTAAGACAACTTTGTATCTTTGTATCGGGTCTCCGCATTTTTTTTTTTATAGAAATTATAAAAAAAATGTAGTAGTGAAGGATTCTCGAAGCTAAGGCCTCTTGGAATATTATTGTTAAAAATAAAAATCATTAAATCTTAATAAATGATTTATTAAAAAAAACTAAACTAGCTTCACGCTTTATCCCTAGCGGGGTAGTCAGAGAGAACGGAGCCCCAAACGCTACGATCTCTACATACCTCTTTTGCCTCGTCCACTGTCATCAACCTCTTCATACATGCTCTCCGGGGGGTCCGCATGCTTTTTACGTGACCTTCCTCCGGTATCTTTGATACTGTGTTTTCGAAGGTCAACCGAGGTCTCCCCCTACCTCTCTTACCGCTCACTTTCCATCATATTTTTTTTTTGTCATACTTTCATCACTTATTCGTTCGACGTGCCCAAACCTGAGCTGAGCACGTTCTTCTTCATTCTCACCGTGACATCCTCGCTAGTACCTGCCATTCTGTGCTTCATTGCGGGTTCGATCAGCTAAGCTGACTCCGCATATCCTACAAAGAGATCGCATCTCCACGACATTCATCTTTCTTTCATTCTTCTTCTGTAATACCCACGTTTCGATGCCGTATAACAGAGTCGGTACCAAAACTGCATTAAGATGCATGCTTTATTAAGATTTAATTATTAATATTTAATACTTTATTATTTTTTCATAAAATTGTCTTATATATTTTTTACGATGTGATCTACAGGCTTCGCCTGCTTGTACCTATAAGGTCATTTAATACTATGTATTAAGTGTATTTAGGAAAAATTGTTTATTTTTGTATATATTATATAGACTGTTATAACCTTAATTATATTAAAAAAAAATATTTTAAGTTGACGTCAGTCGTGGCGCAGGGGCAAAAGGTGTGACTGTAAACGCGACTGGTTGTGGGTTCGATCCCCACTCGAGGAAATGAAATATTTATTTAAAATTTATATTTCAATTTCTTCGCTCTGCTGACAAGGCAAAGCGCGGCGTTAATTTCCGCCACTCGACACGCAATGCCTCCAGAATTCGGCGGAAAGCGGAGAACGGAGGGTTGTAACACTAGGTTCCTTCTACCTACCCTGTTGTGTGCCTGAAGCTGCAAAAAACAATTAAGTGGAGGCGAGGCCATTTGTAGCGCAGGGGCATAAGCGCACAACTGTAATCGCAACAGGTTGTGGGTTTTTTCCCCACTCCAGGAAATAAAATATTTAAAACTGTTGAGTTCCGCCACTCAACATGTAATGCCTCGAGAATTCGCCGGAAAGTGGGGAATGCAAGTGTCCTAACAAGAACGAAGTATCTTAACACTAACTTTTCTAGGTTCTATCTGCCTATCCTGCTAAAAATGATGATTTTGATATTTTTTCTATGCTGTTATAGCCTAAGTAAACCATAATTTAAGCTTTTTGGAATTCGTCTATTTTTGTTCGTAAAAATTGTCATATTTAATTGAAAAAAATCGGTTCTCGTGATTTTGGAGATTAACCTGGACAAGCAGATAATTTTTTCAAAATCATTTGCATAGTGTAAATAAGATATGCACTTGAAAAATCATAATTATTTTGAAATCACTGACAGACACTTCAATTTTATGTATATTTATTTTATACTAGCGGACCCGCGTGGCATTGGCCCCTTGAAGTTTATGAACATTTATTGAACATATTTACGATTTTTTTTATTTTGAATATAATTAGTAAGTATAGTAAGTAGTAGTAGTATAGTAGTAGTAGTAAGTATAGAAATATAAGCCTGAATAATTAAAATAAATGAAAAGAAAAAATTGTAAGGAAACCTAACTAAACAAAATTACGAATATTGGAAAAGAAAGTAATTACCGAAAAAAGCTCTCTTTGTCACTGGGTACCTACTCCGCTAGGGATGAAACGTAAAGCTAAGATTTCTTTTGTATGAAATAACGTTTTAATAATAAATACATTGTTTCGGTGACAAGTAAAATAATAAAAATCAAATCAGCTTCACGCTGTATCCCGCACACAGCAGGGTAGGCAGAGGGAACCTAGTGTTAAGACACTACATTTCCCACTTTCCGCCAAATTCTGAAGGCATTGCGTGTTAATTGGCGCCTGTTTTTAACGCCGCGCTTTGCCTCGACTCGAAATGAAAATGTAAATTTAGATAAATATTTCATTTCCTCGAGTAGGAATCTAACCTACAGTCTTACACAGCTTCACGCTGTATCCCGCACACTGCAGGGTACGCAGAGGGAACCTAATGTTAAGACACTCTATTCCCCACTTTCTCTCGAATTCTGGAGGCATTGCGTGTTAATTGGCAGAACTCAACGCCGCGCGTATCTTCGACACCAGAGCGAAGAAATGGAAATATAAATTTAAGTAACACATTTACCTTTAACAGTCCCATCTTGTACCCCTGCGCCACAACTGGCCTCAAGTAAAAGTAAAACCACAAAAATAATAAAAAAACCTTTGCATATAAAGTGTTTATATTATGTATAGATAAAACAAAATTGTAACCGATATCAAGTTTCTTTGTACAATTTGAATACATAGTGCTCGCACTATTTTCCACTAACGAAACGTTTCGTATTGGCATTTAATTGGCTTATTGGAAGGTCCACATGTCGCTTCTAGGGAAGTTTTATTCTCTTAGTAGCGAAATGCTTCTTTTAAGCTTCACGCTGTATCCCGCATATAACAGAGTAGGCAGAGAGAATCTGGTGTTAAGATCAACCGTTCACCACTTACAGGACTATTAAGCTGACTGGAAACGCAGCGGTTGCTACTTCGATTCTCATTTAGGGATCAAGACAAAGCGCTTAAAGTTGAATTCTACCATTATATACGCAATATCCCAAATAATCGGCGGAAAGTGGGGAAACAGAGAATACACATTGGAATTTAATATAAAAGTAAAATACGTTCAAGTGTGATTCGGACTCACCCACCATATCCATTTTAGAGAGTCGTAAGTCAATGTCGTAGGAAAATAGTACAGCTTACAAAAGTTGACAAACTTCAGTTTGCATGTACAAAGCTGAAAAAAAATTGTATGATTTTAATACCCTCGATTTCTTCGGGTGGAAATCGAACCCACAACCTGTCGCGAATAAGCACGACTGTCGGTGACTGTAAAGACACAGTCGCTTTATTCATCTGGAGATTTCCATGTCCTAAAAGAGTTCTTTTTTTCTTTTGAAATTCGGAACCCTAATATATATTATAGTAACTAGAATCAAGAATAAAAAATATAAATTTGAGTATGCCATGTAAAAAAATATTATAAAAAATCAGTCAAAACTAGGCCCACAATTTCATTAAATTTGTAACCATTTGGATTTAGTTTGAAAAAACGTGGCATTTTTTTTAGCCACTAAAAATTCAATTTATATAGAGATATATAAACAGACGGAGGATGGTTGCGGATTCGGTTCCCACTCGAGAAACAAACTATTATTATTTCTCCATCTGGTAAGAAGAAAAAGAGCGGAATCGCGTTCCGCCACTCAACACGCAACGTCTCAAATATTTAAGCGGAAAGTGGAGTACGGAGTGTCTCAGCACTAGGTTTCCTCTACTATACGGAAAAAAGTTTAAAGCTGTTTTTTTATGTATATCATATCTACGTTTGTGAGCATTTATGTAAGTTTCTTAGCATTTGTCTTCTATTATTGGCTAGATTTATAAAATATAATAAATAATTAAAAATATGTATAACACATACATTTAACCGTGTACATATTATATAAAACATAAAGCAATTACATACTTTAACATCATGTCCCCGTGGCATAGGAAACTCATTACGTATACAAATCTCTCGAGGTCCCTGTCAACAATTTTTGCTTATAAAAATGTGTTTCCAGCCTAATTTACACTTATTTAAAGGCTTTCCATCATGTTTCATGGCCTAGTTTTTACATGTTATATGTTTTTACATGTGTTAAAATAAAATAAATCATGTGTTAAAATAATACATGTGTTAGTTATTAAAATATTTTAATTTTGAAAAGTAATAGACTATTTCAGATTAAAGCAGAATTGTGATAAATATGGCTAGCAACTGTATTGACGTATCATTTTTTGTTGAGGATTTGCACGTGGAGGCATTGCGTGTTGAGTGGCAGAACTCAACGCCGCGCTTGTCCTCGACACCAGAGCGAAGAAATGGAAATATAAATTTAAGTAAATATTTTATCTCCTCGAGTTGGGATCGAATCCACAACCAGTCGATTTACAGTCACACTTTGTACTCCTGCGCCACGACTGGGCTCAATTCATAAAACATTTATAATATATTTTTTTATATTGAAGTCTGTTAAAAGTTAACACTTGTTTCTTTCTCCATAGCTTGCTTATATGCGGGTGAAGCTAATAAAAATGTATGAAAAGAAAATATTGACATTAATTATAATATTTAACCGTGTAGATTTTATTAAAATAATATCAACGTGAAGAACTTCTTTAGCTGTAGCTTATAAATTTTCAACTTTAAAATAAAAATTTATAATTGAGTTAGAAAATTTTAAAATTTCCTTCATTTTACCCTAATAATTAAACTGAGCTTTTTGTTTAAAGATTTTTTTATTATTTTTCAGTTTTAATTATTTAACGCAAAAGATTATGGGGTGGGTACCAGACTATTCTAGGTTGGACATCATATTATTTTGAGGTGGACTAGCCAACTGGACCAATAAATAGTCGTATAAGGTTAACATTTTATATTTTTATATTGGTATATGTCAATGTTTATCACAAATTTATTTTTGCTAAGAATTTTATTTTTTAATATCGCCATCTAGTATCAAACGTATGAAGTTTTGACAGCACTTAGTTTTGCACTTTTGTTCGACGTAGTTTCTTTTTTATCCACTAGAGGTCGATAGTAGTATAAAATTTTAAAACAGCATTTAAAATTAATGTTTTTTATTTTTAGTAAAAAATACCGTATACCATATGAGTAGTACCGTGCAGTGTTAAAAGACTTCGTTCTATGTTTTTGCGGGAATTCGTACTATCAAGTAGGAGAAATGAAAATAAAACTTATTTGTAATAGAATTTTTTAATGAATGTTAATTTTATTTAAAAATCAAGTGTCATATTTCATTCAAATGCAAATAATAAAAAAGGAAATACAAATAAATTATCTCGGCGTCAAATAAGAAATGGTAAAAAAGAAACAAATATAATTTTCATACAATTTTTTATTGAAAAAAAAATTGAACTGTAAACTAAATTTAAAGAGTAGATTCATAGAGTACTGTTTCTTTTAAGATCATTTTATTTTTTGTTTTCACCCAAAAAAACCTTGATATCTCGTCATAAAGAGACTGTCATAAACAAAGGAATTAACAAACAATTTAAAAAACCACTTTACTATGAATATGTACATTAAAGGATTTTATTATAGGGTTATGTCAGAGCATTGTAGAACGACGGTTATGGGTTTAATATCCATGTGGAGAAATTTCGAATTCAAAATATTCCTTGTTCAAATAGACAGCCATCTCCGGCTTAAAAGGCAGTTCTGCTAAGAAGTTTCGACAGCAATTCAACTGCTGCTCAATTTGCTGCTTTCAATGAAATGAGATTAGATTTAGAGTATGAGATTCATGCGATATTAAATCCATATATTATTATCCTGTAAATATTTCTGAATACTAAAATAGATTTTACTTGTTACTATTGAAATTACAATTGCTTAAAATTAATACTAAATACTAAAAGTGAATTACTATTTCTCGCTGTATATACGACATCGGAGTTGAACTCCCTCACTTATCAGGCAATATCTCCAAAATCGGGCGATGCGTGGAGACGAAGTGTCTTAACACTTAGTTCCCCCTGCCTCCTCTAGTATCAGCAAGATAATAAGTTAAATTCTATATAAAAAATAAATATTTGAATAGATATTGTAGTCATTATCATGTCGTAGTCCTTTATTTAACAACAGAGTTCAAGTTGCAGGTTATCAACATTATTAAGCTGTACTGTTATGTACTGTATGTTACTGAAGTTTGTATTTGTTATAGATACAAAAATACGTAAAAATCGTTTTACACTTCATTTGGATGTTACTAGTAAGAAGAAAACTAGTATTGAGACAGTCCGTCCTCTACTTTCCGCCGAATTCTTGAGGCATTAAATATTAAGTCACGCAACTCGACTTTTGTCCACGATTTCTATAATTAACAATATGTATGGATGAGAAAATTTTCAACATTAAGCAAAATTTTAATATGCAAAATGATTTATGTTGAAAGCTCTAAAGAAGCTTCACAATTAGTCAACAGAGTACTACGTAGATATTATCTTAATTCAATGACAGTCACAAAAATATGGCTGTCACTCTTTCATAGCTCTTTCATAGCATTTTATCATCCAGATAGCTATACAGACAGCCATATCTTTGTGAAAAAAGTATCAAAATATCGGCACTAGTGTATGGTATCTTCATGAGATACCATTCGGGAGAAGATAGTTATTTTGTGCCGTGTGATCCCGGCCTAGAATAGGATCATCCTGGTAGGGGTGGTGTCGTAAGAGGCGACTAAAGTACGTGTGGTAGAGTCACGTCGCCAGCAATGGCAACACGCATGGCCAGACTCAACCCGATCATTACCACCCCCGGCATTTAAAACCGGCGTGAAGTAGTGGCTTTATGCCACTGCGTTTCGCATCAGGTAATGCCGGGCTCCGGCGCCCAATCCACCTTACAGGCAGGCAACGCACGTGCAGCTCCTCTGGTGCTGCACGGGGTCGTGGGCGGCGGTGATCACTTACCATCAGAAGACCCGCACGCTCGTTTGCCTTGTCTTTTCCATAAAAAAAAAGTTATAGCCATTTAACAACACCATGTTCAATAACCAAGAATGAGAAGAATGATGGAGTTTCAGTAAGACTCGGCGCCAACTCATAAAGTTCGATTCACTCAATCTTGATTAGAAAAGAACGTTCCGGACTTCACCAGCAAACTGGCCAGCATCTAGACCTGATCTTAATCCACTGTATTGGTTGATTAAGGTAAGTTTAAGGGAATATGGTTTGCTCTAAAGACGATGATAATTTGGAGTCCCCAAAACAATCCATACAATTGGCAATAAATAATTTTCTTATAATTAAATATATTTTTTTGCTGTATTGCGGCCTATGGAGACCACTTCGAATAAGCTGTATATATTTATAAAAGTTTTATATTAATGTATAATATTAAACTTATATACTGTTTATATACTGTAATAGTAATAAATGTAGCGTACAATGAAATGAATGTTTTTTTTGTAAAAATATTTATGGCAAGACCAAGTATGTGTTTATTATGGACTGTTAATCGATATGCTATTAATAATTATTATATATTCATGATTCCATCGTATCATTGATGAGAAGAGTGTAACTATTATATATTAGGACCTAGAATACGTCCTCGCTGTTTTTTTTTGTTTAAAAAAAAATAATTTAAAATATAATGCTAACAATGACATTACTCAAAGTATTGTCCATCATTAGAGACCACTTTCTCCCATCTCTCTGGTAGCAATTGAATCCCCTGTCGGAAAAACGACTCATCTTTCGAGGCAATCCAGGAATCAAGCCATTTTTCGGCTTNTATCAATTGAAACTATTTATTTCATTAATTATACTTACAACGCACAATCACTAATTATTTTACAAATACTCAGTAAAGACACAATCCATCCACTACCACCTACATCAAACGATGGAGATTACGTAACGATTTGCAATCTGAATGTAGGTGCTATCCGCGTAAAATGGAACTTAACAAAATTATTATCGCAGCTTTAGAATCTCTGAACTATATTACAAATTTAAATCTGGTCCCAAATACGTATTTTAAAAGATATAGGGTAATGGTACCAGTAACCGACGAGCATTAATAATTAATTGAACACTAAAGTAATGACATTTAGCACATTATATTTTTTTCCCGCCATTTTATTTAAAGATGGCGAATTGAATCGCCTATGTGCGATTCAATTCGCCAAAATATTTTAAGTCAATTGTAAAGCGGTTAAGTGCAATGTTTTGCTTATTATTTTTTTCTAATGTATTTTCTGAGCTATTTTTTTTGCGCATTTTCTGAATTGCTAAATGATATCTATTACTAATTTTGTTGCGTATGAAACAATTCGAATTTAGTTTATTTTTAACAAAATAACAATTGTCAGTAACTGGTTCCTCCATTAACCGAAAAATATCCATATTAATTATTTTAATCTAAACTAAAACATATAATATTTTCAGGTTAACACATATATATATATATATATATATATATATATATATATATATATATATATATATATATATGGTGGTGGTATGGTGTAGTAAAATATATAGCGTCGTTAAGTTCCACTGTTTAAGATATAACAAAAAAACATGTAGCATACCACTACATGGATTTTTATGAAGATGTGCTAGGTAATGGATGAAGGAAAAAGATCCACTTGAATAATAATAGTATAAAAAACCAAAACCACGTTTGTTTTTCATTTATTTCATAATCTGCATATGTTTACTAGTTGGCAGGCCAAAGTTCTATCAGCCATCTCCATCCAATCCATCCAATTCCATCATCAAACAAGCTCGATGTTACCATAATATTATATTGTCTAATCTAATCTACATATCATAGTCATATTTCATGATGATACAATAATTAGAAGTTACAGCTCGACCTAATAGTAAAAGCATGTTAAAATCATTAAATTAAATTTCAGGCAGAGAGTTAGTATTTTTTTTTGAGAGAGAGAGTGGCGCAGTGGCTTCTCATTTGGAGGGATTAATTATTATTTATAGTTAATTATATTTTAATTTCTTCACTCTGTTAACAAGTGGAAAGGCGGCGTTGAGTTTCACCACTCGAAAATTCCCTGCTGTATGCGGGATACGACGTGAAGCTGAAAAAAAAACATTTAAATTACCAAAAAATATGCATTATGCCAGGCAATGTTCAAAATACTGCAAATATATCACAAATATGTACATAATATTGTGTTCACGTGTTAATGATATGCGCACACACATACATACATATACATAAACAAAATGAATATATTGAATTTGAATTATACAAACAAATTGGATCCTTAGATACGCAATTCACTTTGTAATTTTTCATGCAGGAATTTAAACAAGGTTTTATTTACAGGCATTGTATAATATATTATATATATTTTACAGGTATATATATGTGGCTACATTAAGATGGCAAAGCTCTTCTTAACAATAAAACTTGACTAAGAAATAAAAAAATATGTATTTTTTAGCACAATATCATTCAAAAAACAAGGTACAAAATTATATTTTCTACATTTTTTTCCCTTACATCACACTTACTTCACTTATTTCACATTCAATGCCTCCAAAATTTAATAAAAAGTAGCGAACGGAAGTGTCTTAAAAGGAATAAAAAGTCTTAACATGTTCCATCTACCTACCCTGCTATATGCAAAAAACAGAGTGAAAATAAAAAAACAAATAAAATAAAAATCTTACAAAAACAACAAACAATCTTCAACAGTCACAAATTAACTTAACAAACAAAAATACAATACAAACATGCAAAAACAAAAAAAAACACGAAAGCAAAGCTTTTAGAGCACTTTCACTATCACCCGTTATCAAACGCACAAATACTACCGACAGTGCGATAAAGCGCATGACCGACAAAAGTCGTCCACAGCCATACAAGCCAGTCACGCCGCAGCCTATAGCGCGGCCGCGCGCCGCTTACGTACAATACATACATACAAAAATCCATTGAAACTCCATACAAAAATAACTAATAATGCTTCAATTTTAATAGAAAATTATCAAATAACGTAAAATTTTTTGTATAGTGCTGTGAAAATGAGGCGAAATGTGAAAATTTTGTTTGGTTTTGCGACGGTATGGTTTTTTGTGGTGTTTTACTATGTGCATTCGGACTCTACTCATACTAAGGTAAGATTTGTTCAGGGGTTGTTTATCGAGGATCAGCTGTTGGTTCCACTGCGCATGATCGTTAATACGATGCGGTATTTTTTTTAAATTTTATTTGTATATAAAGTGTATGTACAAATAAAATAAAATATGGGGAAACGGAGTGTCTTAACACTACGCTCCCTCCTGTACCTGTGTACGGGATACAGCGTGAAGCTTATTATTTTTTATTTTTGTATATAAACGAGAAATATGTCAATTTGTTGATTTAAATTTGTTAGTTTTTTTTTAAGTTTTGCTATAATTATACGATTGGGGAAAACCTATAGTTATTTCGATAACATAAATAATTACCGCCGTTATTTATTAGGTTTTTCTCATACTTTACGTCAGTCAAGAGTCATTTCGATTAAAATTTAAAATATCGATTCGATGTTAAACGAATTAAGATTATTAGAGTTCACGTCTCGATCTCTACAATTGCCAACTGTAATTGTTTTAATTAGAACCTTGAATGAAATAGGTACTGTAAATAGATGTTATTATGAGTGATTGCACACATTATTTCACAATAAGTTAACTTAATTAAAATCGTGAAACGATTTTTTTACATATTTACGATTCTCCTGCAATTTGAAGGGTTGAAAATTAAGGTATGTTATAAAGTAAGTATTCCTTATATATGTATTAAGTAAAAACACAACAACAAATGGTGAAACTTGTCACTATATTTTATCACACTAAAAAAGGGAAATACCTCTTTGTTCAAAATATTGACCCGAGTGGATTATGATTTTTTTGTATTACAAGAAAATATAATTATAGCAGATTAAATTATTGTATAGTTAAAAATATATATTATTCAAATAAAAAATATTATTACTTTTTAGAAAACGTATAAAAAATGGGTAGGTTTTTGATTTTGAACCCTCGCCACTTGAAGATCGCCCAAGCGCTCTATCCATTAAACAATATATATTTTTTTACCTCGAAACGTACAGAGATGTACAATACATAAAATAGGTGATAGAGAGTGTCGATTCCAATCTTATTTAATTAAATCTCGTGTTTTAATGCATCCTTTAAACATTTTTGCATCGTGGTAAAGTTAACACACAATTATTCTATAATGATTAAAGATGAACCAAATGATTTACTTGGATCTCTATCTATCATCCCGACATACTCTATTTTTATTTATTTATTTATATTAGAACAATAAAAAGAAACTAAAGTTCACAAACATACCACATTTTAAAAATAAAACAATCCAATCAAGTTTCCACATCAAGAGTTACAGATAACTAACAATAACATATAATAAGATTAAAATGTATCAGATACAAACACATAATAAAATATACTATTAAAAAACATTGCATACAAAAGTATGATAAATGAATTAAAATTAACTAAATGTTATTAATACAAAGCTAAAGAGTGTAGTTGAACGCGCTAATCTCAGGAACTAGTGGTTCGAATTGAATACTTTTTATGTTATATAGAGAAAAATGGGTAAAATTATAGGCTATTTAACATCCCGTTAATCTTAGCATAGCGAGGTAGATAGAGAGAAACTGGGAACCTAGTGTTAAGACACGTCCGTTCCCCACTTTACTACCAATTCTGGAGACATTGCGTGTTGAGTTGCGGAACCCAATGCCGTGCTTTGCCTCGTTACCAGCGACAAAATGAAAATATTAAATATATCATTTCCTCGAGTATAAATTGAACCCACGATATGTCGCACACGCTTATGCTGCGGTACGACTGACCTGTTAGTTATTTCAATTTCTATTTAAACATTTTAAAGATATGTAGTACAAAATAAAATTAAACAAAAAACATTATTCTATTCATTGGCCAGTCGTGGCGCAGCGGCACGAGGTGTGACTGTAAAACCGACTGGTTGTGGGTTCGATCCCCACTCGAAGAGATGAAATATTTACTTAAATTTATATTTCCATTTTCTTCGCTCTGGTGTCGAGGTTAAGTGAGATCTGCCACTTAACACGCAATGCCTCCAGAATTCGGCAGAAACTGGGGAACGGAGTGTCTTAACAGTAGGTTCCCTCTGCCTACCCTGCTGTGTGTGGGATACAAAGTGAAGCTGATTTTTTATTATTCTATTCAGGATAATAATACACTATCTAGATTAATAAAGAGTCAAACAACAGTCACATAATTGCACAGTGAAGTACAAATAGTCTTTGTATTAACAAGGATAATCGTTTGTATGACTCATACAAGATTGTAATAAAAGGCTTTGTATTGTTAATTATTTTCACATTTTGCAATAATAGACTTCTGTATACTAGTTTATATTTATATTATTATTTTTTAGTTTGTGAAATTAATTATAATGTGTAGGGAAGGGAATCTACTGCTAAGAGCTCTTCTCTCCATGCACCGCCCAATTTTCGCGACATTGCGTATTAAATGACGTAATTCAACACCTCGCTTTATCTTATTACCCGAGTGAGCAAACGAAAATAATTAATTTCCTGAAAATGAACCTACAACCGTCACGTGTTCATTCGACGCTGTCACACTGCACCACGACGGCCCCGGATACAAAAAATAAGAACATTTAAATATTCGATATTTTTTTATAATCGTTTTCTTAATTAAGATGTTTATTTTATACTTTCACTATATATTATAATTCCTACAGTAAAAAAAAAATATTTACAAATTTTGCCACTTTTAATTCAAGCTTAAAGCTGTCGAAACGTAACTTAATACCGCTATTACGACCCGGATCTTGTTATAATAACCGTTTAAAATATTAAATATGACGATAATTATGCTTTGTTTTAGGTAAGTATTAATATTAAAATTATACAACATTTTTATTATTATTTTAAATATTTATTTAAATTTCTTATTATATAAACAAATGAATATTCTGAACTTATAATAAATAGTTATTACCACACAGTTGCACAGTGCCTAACTGGCTATATGAAGGTAGGCATAGGTTCAAATCTCATTCGGGATAATCCGTATATGATTCTGAACCAGTGTCAAAACATATTCATCCTCATCTCTCTCTTCTCGTCTCTGCTCGAAATATTGCGGGTAAGTGTCGGAGTTCAAAGATGTCATTAGAGCAGAAAATGATAATGACTCAATACCCCGAATGAACATGAAACTCACAACCATCGCGTCTACAGTCTGCCGCTATTCTATTGTGCCACCATGGCCTTATTTCTTTAATTTAACATTAAGCGACATCCAGATTTTTTAATATTAATATTTATGGAAAAAATAAACAATATTTTCAATTAAATTCTTTCCTAATAATACCTATAATGTAATCTAAAAAATAATTTAAAATTATAGTAAGTAAAAAAAATACTAAAAGACACGATTTTCTACACTAATGTAAGCAAATGCTATAGAATATATTTCAGCGCTACAAATTATATTGTGAGCCTATATTCTAGTGCTTTACAAATATGACCAAGGTTCTATTATTCAGGTCCTGGCTCCATCATCAGATCAGCTCGATACTACCACATTCCATATTATGTTGTCTTGTGTTAAGCTGCATCAAGAAACTTTTCTGGATGATACAATTACAAAAAGTGGGTCAAATTCGATTTCTTACATCATATTACAAAACCTTAAATTAACTTAATAAAAAGAGGTAAAAAGTAAAAATTCTATTCTATTCTACATTATATAACACATTACTACAATATCGACGGCGACATTGAAATCACTTTCTATTTATTTATTATGAACGGTTTCTGAAACGAAACGTTCTTCATATTGTTTACTTGTAACATTATCACTGTGACGAGATAAGAAATTATGAAAGTAAAGGTACCTGTACCTATATTTTAATATTTTTAAGTGTACGTTAAGTATATTTTTATTTAAGACTTTTTGCGAAGCTATTTGAATGTCGGAGGTTGAAATTCTTTTAGGTTGAATTACGAGAGTATTCGGGTTAAAAATGAAGAACTGAATTTTTTACGAAAACTCAAATAGTGTTAAAAGTAAAATAGAATTCTTATAAATAAATTAGCCTCACGCTGTATCCTACAGTACAGCAGGGTAGGCAGAGGGAACCTAGTGTTAAGACACTCTGTTGCCCACTTTCTGCAGAATTCTTGAGGAATTGCGTGTTGAGTGGCGGAACTCAACGCCGCGCTTTACCTCGACACCAGAGTGAAGAAATGGAAATATAAGTTTAAATAAATTCCTCGAGTGGAGATAGAACCCACAACCAGTCGATTTTACAATCACACTTTGTGCCTCTGCGCCACGACTGGCTTCTAGAATCTAGAATTCTTATTTTCCATTTTCTCAAATATAAAAAAATATTTTTCATTAATTCCGCCTCTCACAAAGCAATTCCTCAAGAATTCAGCGGAAAATGGGAAACTCAAATATCTTAATAGGAAACAGAGCATCTTAATACACTGGTCGTGTTTACATTCACACGCTTGTGTGGCTTGTGCCACTGCGCCACGAAGGCCTCCTAAAGCCTTCGAGGCCTTTATGGCGTACAAATAATATTAAAATTATTATTATTGAAATATAAATAAAATAAATCAAATTGAATATTGTAATATTATTATTAAATTTTAATATATTTAATAATATTAAAATTATTATTATTATTTCTCTGCCTAAACGCGAAGCTAGAAAACTCGTTATCGTTAATATAATTTTTGAATCATACTATCAGAACCAAGTGACATAATGGCAAACAATTACATAGATAAGCGATGTTTACATCAGCTATCTGGCTAAAGCGTGCCCTACTGAACATCTGATAACGCGAGTATAGAGTTGAATGAACTTCACTTTTTTTTTCAGTTTCACGCCGTATCCCGCATGTAGCGGGATAGGCATAACGAGCTTAGAGCTAAGTCACTCCGCTCTTCATTTTCCACTTAATTTTAGTCATAGCACGTTGAATGGCGGAACTCACCGCCACGTTTTACGTCGACGCCAGAACGAAGAAATGAAAATATTAAATATTTCATTTCGTCGAGTGGTGATGAATAATATCCCGAGCTTAGCAAAGTAGGTGGACGGAACCTGCGACACTTCCGTTCATCAGTTTCCTGGAGCTAGAGGCATTCCTTTGCTTTTCTGGAGACATAAAATATTCCTATTATATGAGCCTGTAAGAAAGAATAATTAATATTTTTATTGACTATCATTTTATTAAGTAGGTATATATAATAACATCTTGTATTTATATTTAATATATAATTTGTTTTATTCTAGAGGCCTGTAAATGCAAGTTTGTCTAACATGATGGTTGTGGGTTCGGTTCCTATTCGACTGAATAAATTATATTTGTTTCTTCACTTTTGTTACAAGACAAGACAGGCCAACGACTTAAAAAATTAGGAGGAGTAGTGGGATCGGGTCTTAACATTAAGTTTAACGCTGTATACAGCGTAAAGCTGTTTTATGCCGCACACAACAGGGTAGGCAGAGGGAACCTAGTGTTAGGACACTCCGTTCCTCACTTATTGTCGAATTCTGGAGGCATTGTGTTGAATTGAATGGCGGATCTCGACGCCGCGCTTCACCTCGACACCAGAGCAAAGAAAAGAAAATATAAATTTAAATAAATATTAAATTTCCTCGAGTGGTGATCGAACCCACAACCAGTCGATTTTACCGTCAAACTATGTGCCCCTGCGCCACGAGTGGTCTTAACATTAAGTTTCCTCTATCTACTCTTATTATAAAGTTAAAAAAGAGGCAATTTAAATAGAAAACGTAATAACAGTAATTACTTTTCTAAGCCTATAAAATTGCCAGATATGTAAAAATATCAAAATTCTAATACATATTTATTATGTCAATACAAAAGAACTACTGGAAAATAGTTTCCACAATAAAATGACTTTTCATATTGACTTTGCCATTCCCATAGACAAGGGAGAAACATGTAAAGTGTGACAGAAATAGACACACATTAATAGTTCAATAATACGTAAGAGTAAAAGAGATAGCCATAGTTAAAGTATTTCGACCAAAATGAGAGCTTCCGGATCGATAAGGGTGCTTATTTGGGGTGAATGAGTTAAAAATTGATTTGTTTAGTAGGTATATATATAGTGATTTCTGAATGTAGATAGTAGAAAATATGAAAAATAATATGTAAATAAATATACTATCTAGATAATTTAGCCTTTTAAGTACTTTATTGTGGTTTTTTTAAGTTATGGCAAGGTGTACAGACGGAATTTACTGTCATATGACACTCCGTTTTCAATCCATCGCCTACTACTATTTTACTGTACTGTAATTTACGGTACTGTACTTCACTTTTTACTCTATATATTTTACAAAACTTAGATAAGTACTAATTTGGAACAAATAAAATGTAAATTACGGAAAATAGCTTGACAATGCCCAGAAATCTTCCAAATACTTGGTATTGAGTGACAGAAATGAAAAAACTTGTTTCCCCGAATGGGACTTGAACTCGCATCCATTGCGTGAGTCACTTTGCCGTAGCGCTGGTTCCCAGGTTCCCTCTGCCTACTCTTTTATATGCGGGATACAGCGTTAAGCTACTATTATTATTCTAAGAAACTTACGTAAGCAAAATTCCAAATAAATTTGTGTAAATACTTTCGAACTAATGTAATTTATTTTTTTATTTACGTGAATATATTACATCGTTATCGTTTCTTGGGTGTACATTAAAGAGTTATTATTATTAGATATATTATTTATTAGAAAAATGAGACAGAAATCGAAATTTTGAATGTTAACTGGCAGAACTCAACGCCGCAAATAAATTTATATTTAAAAATCTCAGATTTACTATTATAATATTATTGGTAAATCTGGGAGTTGAGGCGAAGAGCGGCGTTGGGTTCCGCCACTCAACACGGAATGTCTCCAGAATTCGTATGATAATGGGAAACGGAAGTGTCTTAATGCAACGAACTGCCTAACCAGTAGGATACAGTGTGTGTAGTAGCAAAAAAAATATGGGATTAATTTTTGTCTATAATTATAATAATTACATTTCTATGAAACTGTTACTTGTACTCAATCTTGAGTATGCATATCCGGTTTTTTTTTAAATATTAAAAAGCGTATTATTTAATTATGTTTTTTTTGGTCTCGGCAATTTAAAAACAACACGATACGAACGCCGTAGTGGCACAATGATGCGATGATTATAAGTTCAAATCTTGTTCTAGGGGTTGTTTATATTATTTACATTATAGTTATACAAACAAACGCCGTCGTGGCTCAGTTGTACAATGCCTGATTGTAGATGCAGCGGTCGTGGCTTCGACCAGGGGAAATGATTTTCTTTAATTTATATCCATTTTCTCATGCCCATTAATTATAGACGAAGCGCCACATTAGGTTTCGCCACTCAACACACAGTTTGACGATCGGGAGAGAAAAGAGTGCCTTAACGCTAAGCTTCCTCTTTCTGTTTGGTAAAAAATTGTAAAAATAATCATACAAATATACTATAAAGTAGAGCAAGGGAATACTTCTGTCTCAATTCGATTTAAAGGAGATAAGAGTGTGATATCACTGTTTTCATAAAAAAAACTGACAATTGTTAGGTACAGACTAAACATACAGCTTCACTTCATAATTTAATTTGCTACAAACAAAATGGTTTTTGCATCATTATTCATAAAAAAATTAGTCTCGCAACAAATTCTTTAGTCAGACATAATGTGACAAAGATGTTTTCTGACGATTTTGACTGACTAACAATAACGGTAATTTTTAAAAAAAATGTGTAATTTTTGAAGATTATTTTCACTTTCCAATCGAAGGAAAATTTATATAAATAAATTTGGTCTTGATTATTTGGCCAAAACGGACTCTAAGTTCACACTGTATCCCTGATGGCCGTAGCAAGACAGACAGAAACAACCTAGTTTTAAATGAAAAAAAAATCAAAACTCCAGATGGGAATCGAACGTAAAACAGTCGCGCTTACAGTCGTACCATGTGCCACTCGCCACAACGGTCTATAGTATTTTATTATTATTATAAAGAAGTGATATGAACCCAAGCACATGTAAATAAAAATATATGTATATATTTATAACTCAAAGCAAAATTAAATGGTAATAATCTATCATGATATAAAACTACAGTTTTTTATTCTCACACAATTAAACTTTAAAAAGAAACTTGTTTTTGATCGAAACGAAGTGAGAATATTTAATTTACTTAATATCAGAAGTCAAGGTCTGTATTAAAGACAATATTTAACTAATCTATGCATAGAATACTAAAGAATAAGAATTTAACTATTCATGATGCGTGGGCTGCATTAGAAGTGACCCTAGAAGTTTTTTTTATTATGTCCTTCTAGAAATAAATTTGATAATGTATGAATTATTTATTGTATTGTACTGTCACTATCGTGTCTAACGTATATTATCTCTATATATAATAAGACAGTAAAAATATTTTATCTGTACATTTAGTAATTTTGACTGAAATGGATAGAGGGACACTTAAAAAGAATAATAGAAAGCAAAAAGATTTTTTTTTAATTTCTTGTCTGTCTGTCTGTCGACATATTTTTGTCCGCATTTTTTTCTGAAAGTTTTGAACCGATTTACTTGAAAATTTACCAATTACTTTGTTTTAACTCAACTTAACTACTAAAGTTTAGTTCATCAAAATCGGTTCATTAAAAAAAAAGTTATCGTCATTTGAAAGAAGTTGTAATTAATTCAACACAGAGATAAAGAACGATCTTGAAAGAAATATCAAGTAAATACAAATATTTTTTGGTTGGTTTGTTCATACAATATATGTAACTAATTTAAAAACTGTACAGGAGTTAATATGCAATTATTAAAGTTATTTTACAAAGAATATTATGAATCCTGCAAATCAATAATTTAACATTTAAGGCTGTTTCTGAATGAGTAAATTAAATTATTCACTGACATCAGCACATTTAACAGAGTATATTATATAGGTAAAAAGAACATAAAGTTACAAAAATATATACGTGTAATAAATAATTAGCTTTATGTATATTTTATAAATATCAAATATCAACAATGGTCGTATTTTTTATTTAAAACAATCAAAAATTCTTTGACGATAAAGTCGTAAAAAATCATATTAGAAGTCATTATAGTTCTCAATCAATTCTGCTTATTAAATCATTAATCATGTATTTTAAGCGGGCGAAGCCGTGGGCGAGCCGCTAGTTACATAATATACGCAATATTCACGTTTTCAAAAATTATTATAAGTAATTTGTTACGAGAACCTAGTGTCAAAACACTCCGTCTTGACACTAGGTTCTTTATATTCTGCCACGCATGATCGAAAAGATAAAGAATCAATGACATGGTATTAGACCATAAAAAGTATTGTTGCAGCGTATGACTGTATGCGCAATGGTTGTGAGTTTGATTTCCACTGTTAAAAATGATTTTTTGGTACTATATTATATTCTGTTTATCACTTTTCAACAAATTTTCAAGACATTGCACGTTGTATGGCGAAATTCAAAACCGCGTTTTATATTCATACCTGAAAGATGAAACTAAATCGTGTTAATCGAACTCACTAGCATAGCGCTTCTAGTCAAATCTTGTCCCATTTAGCCTCGGTGCCATTTACAATACAGATTTTTTTCGTTTCATGTTTTCGTGTTTTGTGTTAAGTGGCGCAACTTAACGCCGCGCCTTACCTCGTTACCAGAGTAAGGAAATGAATATCAAATATTCCTTCTTCTCTAGTATAATTTAGATCTAAAACCTTTGCCACTGCGCCACTGGCCTAAAATACTGATACTTGTAAAATGGTAAATAACAGTATTCATTGACGTGAAACATAAACAACGAGACTTATATAGCAACAGTGTTTCAAAGGAAGGATGCTTTAAAAAGTGTTAGCTCGTAAATACCTGTATTTATAGCGTGCTAGGAAATGTGTTGCATTATGCATCCAATGTATTGGTCTTCGGCATGTTATAATGAGGATCGAATTTAGTTTTTTTTCTTCTTAACTTCAAGCTGTATCCTTAGGTTTTTTTTGCCTATTCCTAGGTTTTTTTTGCCTAGTTTTGCTTATATCGCAGGGGCTATGTGCGAGAACAGCTGGAAACTAAAAAAAATAAAATAAAATCTAACTAGAAATGTCTATGTCTAACTAAAAACGCCACGACTGGCCTCAGACATTTTTAATCTTACTAAAAATGTCTGAGGCCAGTCGTGGCGCAGGGGGCACAAAGTGTGACTGTAAAATCGACTAGTTGTGGGTTCGATCTCCACTCGAGGAAATGAAATATTTACTTATATTTATATTTTCATTTCTTCGCTCTGGTGTCGCGGCAAAGCGCGGCGTTGAGTTCCGCAACTCAACACGCAATGCCTCTATAACACAGCGGAAAGTGGGGAACGGTGGATCCTAACACTAGGTTCCCTCTGCCTACCCTGCTGTGTGCGGGATACGGCGTGAAACTGATTTGATTTGATTGTAAAAATGTCTAATTAAAACTAAACAGTTTAAAGATTGGCACAGCACATTACAACACGTAAATCAGAATAATCTACAATCGAAAGGCGGAATACATATTAAAAGTGGATAATCGACCTAATATTCTTAACACGAAGTAGAAAGCAAGTACCTAGTGGACTTTGGAGTATTTTAAAACCAACTTAAATTCACATCACGGTTCAACCTTATTGAAGTAGTCTACGTTTCAGTAAATGTGAACTAAAGCTATAAGGAAACTAAATTTTTTGAATAAATTTGAATAAATCGTACATTTTTAAAGGACATTTCGATGGAAAGTGTGTCAATTCCGTGAAAATATCGGCCATTTTAAAGGAAAGTGAATAGTTGTAAATTATTGCTTTTGAGAGAGGATGTATGAAGAAGTTGATGACAGTGGAAGAGGTGAAAGTGGTATGCAGAGGCCGTAGCGTTTGGCGTACACTCTGGTTACCCTGTTAGGGATACAGCTTGAAGCTAAACTAAGTTGTTTTTGACTTCAATTTCAGCTTCACGCTGTATCTCGCACAAAACAGTGTAGGCAGAGAGAACCTAGTGTTAAGACACTCCGTTCCCCACTTTCCGCCAAATTCTGGAGGCATTACGTGTTGAGTTCCAGATCTCAACGCCGTTCAACTTCAATTTAAAATAGAATATTTATAATATATGTTTAATGTCTCTAGTCTAATGGTTGTCATTTGCCCATTGATTTGTAAAATCCAAGTCAGAAAGTAACTAACTACGGGTGTTCATCGAACCATATAAATAGTACTAAGTTCGTTTTAATAATTATTATTCGAGAATATACAGTCGTATATGTAGAAAATAATACTTACCGGTTTTTGTTATTAGTGTGGTTCTTAGAGAACGGCTACTTCTGATCCTGAGCATGGTAGTCAGAGGGAACCTAGTGTCTATATACTCCGTTACCCACTTACTGTCTGATTTTCGAGACATTGCGTGCTAAGAAGCAGAACTCAATTATTCGTTTGTCTACCATATCAGACAAAACGAAAATTAAAATATACTCATTTCCCCGAATGGGGATTGAATCCAGAACCACAAACCTTTAGTCACACACGGTTCAACTCAGTCTTAAACATTGTAAGGTACATTTTTTTTAGAAAGCGCACTTTTTTAAGTATATATAGATATGTATAAAGAAACCAGTTAAAATAATTTAATTTATATTTTTATAACAATTTTATGTAAAAAATATAACTGTTTTCACGCAGTAGTGATTTAGGCTAGTTAAAACTATCATGTCATTGACCGTTCACTTGCAATTGATATAACAGATGAGGCCATCTTGGCGCAGTTGTATAATTCCTTAATGGAAATGACGGTAGTAGGTTTGACATGTATTGATCATTGGAATTTTATTTTTAAAAAGTTTCTATTTTAAAAAAAATATTTAGAGAGAGTTTAGTGTAAGCCAACGCCGCGCTTTTGCCTCAACTCCAGAGCGAAGAATGAAATTGTTGAATATCTAATTTCTTCGAGTGGGAATCGAACCCACAACCTGTCGCGTTTACATTCATACACTTGTGCCACCACTCGTTAAAATTATTGTTGTTTCTTTATTCTGTTGGAAGAAAACGCGGCGTTTGGTTACGCTACTCAAAACGTATTTTTTCTATTTATTTATTTTTATGTACTTAGTATAGACATATATAAATATTATGTATAGAGGCCAGTCGTAGCGCAGGGGCACAAAGTGTGACTGTAAAACCGATTGGTTGTGGGTTCGATCCCCACTCGAGGAGATGAAATATTTACAAAAATGTATATTTCCATTTCTTTGCTCTGGTGTCGAGGCAAAGCGCGGCGTTGAGTTCTGCCACTCAACACGCATAGCCTCCAGAAATCGGCAGAAAGTGGGGAACGAAGTGTCTTGTCGTTCCCTCTGCCTACCCTGCTGTGTGCGGGATACAGCTTGAAGCTGATTTATTTTATATATAGATGTAGGTAATTGTTTAAACATAAAGCAAACAAATAATTAATGTTTACCGTTCTTTGAACAGTTCATATTGCAATAGCTATCTTAATGAGAAAATAAAAATATATTATTATTATGTTACTGTATAGGATTTTTTTTAAAATAAGTATATTATGTTTATTTGTATTTCCATTTTTTTTATATTTAACAATAAGATCTTAAAATACGTATTGCTTTTTCTCAATATCCCGCAAATAGTATATATGGAAGGCAGAGGGAACCTAGTGCTACGACACTCCGTTCTCCACTTCTCGCATAAGTTTTGTGGCATTGTGTGTTGAGTTCACCACTAAACTGGTTATACGTAACCAGAGCGAGGAAACAAAAATAATAACAAATAATAATTCATTCCCACGAATGGGAATCAAACTCACACCCCTCACGTTAACAAGCACACGCTTGGGCCACGACCACGGCCTCTTGGTACAAAACTTGCTTGATTACTTTCATTTGAACATGCAGAAAACAAGTAGCTATATATATAATAAAAAAAAATCAAAAGCATTCCCAAAAAGCCCCCGCATTTTATTATATTTCAAACAACGGTATTAGAACGTAAAGAGTATAATATTAAGCATTCTCCGGTCGACACTTTATTTATATTCATAAGGAATAGAGGAAGATGAGGCTCGTTTAATATGAGATCTTAAAGGGACTCCATCTATCTCTAAGACGCTTGAGGCGTTGTATACAACTCAATTTCCTCACGTTTCTTTCCTTAAAGAAAATTTATGAAGAATTTTATTATATAATCTATATATGTAAAAGGACATGTCCCTGGTTGACTGAGGTAAGAGGCACGCACAGCCGTAACCGCTGATGTTAGAAATGTGAAATTTGGACAGGTGTTTATTTACATAATCTGGACATCCACTTAGAAGAGATTTTGAAAATTTTTAACCCTAAAGGGAAATAGGGGTTGAAAGAGTGTATGAAAAAAAAATTTAATCGGCACCGACTTTTATAAAATTGGAAATTCAGACTTTTAAGAATATTTCATTGAACACGTGTTTCATGTTTTTTTAGAATTCACCCCTTAAGGATTTAATTAAGGGGTTGAAAGTTTATATGGAAAAATCTATTCTTAAATTTAGACTGTTAAAAATATTTTATTGAACACGTGTTTCGTGGTTTTTCCACTGGAACTGCACTGTATACACGTCCTATTTGTCAGTTCAATTTCTACAGTAAAGATCCAACTTGAATGGATATTTTTTTTTCTAGTATATATATAGTAAGTAATAGTCATTCTCCATAATAAGAATACCATTTTGGGGGAATGATTTTTAAATTTTATATTCCCGCTTAGTTAAATCAAAGTGCGGTGTTAAGTTACACCTCTCAACACGCAACGCCACAAGTTCGGGTGAAAAGTGAAAAGATCATATAGATTATATGTACTCTAGGTACTCTACCCATCTTGCTATACTCCTATGTACGATACAGTGTGAAAATAAATAAAAAAAAATAATAATAATCACATTTATCAATTATAAATATTCAAAACTTTCCCACAACGCCGTTGCTATATTATTAGAAAATGACAGGATGCTAACCGGACAGTCTTTCACGGTCAACGGGTGTTTAATTGCGATTTGCGATTTATGCTTGTAAACGTAAATGGTGTCTAGAAACTGTTTCCTTTCTTACTTTCTGTGGGAAGTAGGATGTCACGGGTACCGTTGAGGATATTTTTTTGCAGCTTCACGTTATATCCCGCATGAAGGCAGAGGGAATCTAATTAAGACACTCTTGTTTCTTGACTTTTGTTGCTTTAAGTAATTAATTTCTTCGAGAGAATTTGAACCTACAACCGTCGTGTTTACCGCGACGTCGCGGAGGTCTCGTTTATCTTTATTTGTGTAACTGATGAAACCCTCCGGTTCACACTTCGGGAAACGATATTTAAATTATTTTATAAAGCACGCATACTAAGGAATGTCACGAAATTCTGCGACAATTAAATACAAACGTATACATTTTTATTATTAACAGATTTATTTATTCTTCAAATTCAATACAAGAAAGTGCAATTTAGCAAGAAAGGGCTTAAGTACGTGCTAGTAAGAATTCTGTGGCCCATCCTACGTAATAAATGATTTCTCTTCTCAACCCACATTATTTCCAATCTGTACAAAGAAAATATTTTCAAATATTCAAAGTTAAAAATATATATTGAGAACAAGTTCGTCAATTGCACTACAAAAATTGCACAACCAATGCTATAAATAAGTATTTTTTAATAAAAAAAAGTTTTTTATAGCAAAAAAGTTACTAAAATAGAATTGTACGTTAAAAATGGCGTACACGAGAGTAAAGTCAATAAGTGTCTAGTAACACTGACCTTGGTAACTTACGTTGAGCTTTTAATAACTCGCTTTGCAGAATGAATGAATGAAATGCTTCTAATTTTTTTTTAGCTTCCGGCTGTATCCCGCACATAGCAGGGTAGGCAGAGGGAACCTAGTGTTAAGATACTCATTTTTTTCTGGAGACATTGCTTGTTGAGTGGCGGAACTCAACGCCGCGCATCTAAGTAACGGACAGATAGAAATTTTAAATATTGTTTATTTTGTTCTTATAGCCTAGATTCTTGCAGTTAACCAATTAAGACTATTTACAAACATAATATATCTTACTTAGACTATATATGACTTTTATATATTATTTATTACTTAGTACATTTTACCTGAGATGCTTATGGTAAATTATAATGCTAATTTACCAATTACAACATGTTTTGCGATATAAATAGAAATATGTAGATATCCGAGAGGCCAGTTGTGGCGCAGGGGAACAAAGTGTGACTGTAAATGCGACTAGTTGTAAGTTCGATCCCCACTCGACAAAATTAAATATTTATTTAAATTTATATTTCCATTTCTTTGCTCTGGTGTCGAGACAAAACACGGCGTTAAGTTCCGCCACTCAACACACAATGCCTCCAGAAATCGAAAACTGAGGAAAAGAACATTCCTTTCCCCAGTTTCCGTCGAATTCTAGCACCTGGTGTTAAGACACCTAAAGTCAGCGTGAAACTTATTTCATTTGTTTTTATTTTATGTATCAATTACCACTACCGGCGACTAATTAGTGTTTAATTTACATTAAATCATTTTCATACCGGGTGACTACGGCTAAAATTTTATTAAAAACGATAATATTTAATTAATTATGTTCATTTGTCAGTTTTTAGTAATTTTAGGATTAGAATCCACTACTCTTATTAAGTTAAAGTCATCGTTGTACCACAATGTCATTGATTATTGTCTTTCAGCTTTATATTGTATTCCGCATATAAAAGTGTAAACAGAAAAAAGTTTTAAAACACTCTGTTTCCATGTTTCCACCCGACCGGCACCCAATTTTCGAAACATTACGTGATCTAGTAACCAAAGTGAGAAAACCAAACAAAGTGAGAATCGAACTCACAACCGTCGCGTTCACGGTCAAACTGCCACTGTTCCACAACATCCTCTTTATTTAAGAGGATGATGTAAGCGTCAAATTGCATAATAAATTTCTTTATCTAAACATTTTTAATGTAAATAATCATTTTATAATGAGTTCGTCTCGGAAATGTGAAATGAATTAACTAACTGTTTCCGTTGAATAACTTTAGAACGGCCATTGTAAGTAAATGAACTGATTTTTTAATATAAAATAAAAAGATAATTAAAAATTAAGTAATTGTTGTCATTTTTTTTTGGATGAAGAATACTTGTAAATGTGTTGTTTTGTGACAATAAAAGTTATATTTACTATAAACACAAAACGTAAACGCAGCGTAGAGTTCCGCGATCCTGGGAAGTCAAGAGAAGAACGGAGTATCTTAATATTGAAAATGACCAAACCTAACTGTAACAACTTTAAAACATTTTAACTTCGTGCTTTTTCTCCATATAGGAGAAATGCGTGCGTGGAGAGGATGCGAGGATAATATGAATCTCTGTAAAATTAGATACTTATATTATTATTCATAGCTTTATCTAGCCCAAGGAATATGATAAGGCAAAGTGCGGCGTTGAGTTCCGCTATTCAACACACAATGCCTCCAGAATTCGCCGAATTCTGAACAAAAGTGGTGAACGGAAGTTTTCTAATGTGAAGGAACTGTCTTAACGTTAAGTTCCTACGCTTTCTCTGCCTACCCCGCTAAACACGGGATACAGCGTGAAGCTACATACATTACATTGATACTATAGTATAGTATTAGTTAGAAACCTATAAATTAGCAATCTCAAATAAAAACCGTAACAAGAAATCATCAGCATTTAAAGCAAAAAGGGAAATCAATGGGAAAAGTGTGGAAATTGACATCGTGGTAAACTTGTACACCTCTACTATGGGCAAACTACTTTCCAATGGCATCCATTTAATTAAGAGACTTGAACTAATTAGATTTTGTAACGGCGCGGTGTTTCTTTTTTTTTTAGATTGTATTGTTTTACCAGTTATTTTGTTAAAGTGACGTCACATTCTTACATTAAAAAATGATTACAGAAATAAGTATATCTTTCGTACAAGTAAAAAGTATGGTCGAATAATAATTAAAAATAGACTTTTAGCACTTTTCATATGTATCTCGATAAATATATCGAGGGATATGTTATGAGCTGTATTTTTTACTTTACCCTATATTCCGCGCATAACAGGATAGGTAGAGGGAATCTGAGGATCTAGTGTTAAGACACTCCGTTCCTCATTACGACACTCTCGTTCTCCACTTTCCGTCGGCTTCTCGAGGCATTGCTTATTGAGTGGTGGAAATCAACACCACTTGTAAAAGCGGTGTTATGTCATTTTTATTGTTTTGAGCGCTTACTCGTAGAATATCAGGCCAGTTGTGGCGCAGGAGCATACGCATGTGCATGTGCCATATGCACAATAATAAGTAAAAGAGACAGGTTCTGGGTTTGATTACTACTCGAGGAAGTGAAATATTAAATATTTTCATTTCTCCCCTCTGGTGCCAAGGCTAAACGCGGCGTTGAGTTCTGCCACACAACACAATACCTGCAAAATTATACGGAAAACGAGAGACCTACATTTCTAGAGGCGAGATATAGCGTGAAGTTTTTAGTTATTTCGCTTTTACAAAGCGGACGAAGCCGCAACTAAGAGCTAGTAATATATAAGTAGACACCCGTTAATCTCTCTCTTGCATAATACTCACACGTTAATGCAAACACTTTTTTTTAAATTTATAACGATGCTTTTTATTACTGTAATTAATATCTTTTATAACGTCGCTTACAACTATTTAACCTGTGTTGTTATGTAAGGATTTGTTAATTGGTGCTTTTGCTTTTAGATTTTTAATATATATATTTTTTGGTTTCACGCTGTATCCCGCACTTAGCAAGATAGGCAAAGGGATCCTGAGAACGTAGTTGTAAGACGCTATGTTCCCATAAAAAATTTCGGTTATCCACTTTCCGTCGCATTCTGGAGGCATTCCGTTTTGGAACTCAACGTCACGCTTTGCCTCGTTACCAGAGTGACAGAATGAAAATATTAAATATTTCACATTCACGAGTGGGAATCGAACCCATCAAATTATTGCGTTGCATATTGCTATTTTTTTGTCGTTTCGTTTGTTTCGCACGTTTTAACAATAAAAAACTCTGAAGGACAGTGATATATTTTTTGTTGTATTATTATGGCGTTAAATTCCGCCACTCAACACGCAATATATCAAAAATTGAGAAGTATCTAAAGAACGAAGTGTCTTAACACTAGGTTAAGTTATATTACGATTTCGTCACGAAATAGGAATAATATTTAATGATTATATAAGGGAATTTATATAATAAAGTTCTTACCCTAGTTTAGTTGAACAAAGTAAAGCATTAAACTCTTGTAATCTACACGCAATATCTCTATTAAAGTGGCGAGTAGGGAACGAATTTATGTTAAACCAAATTACCTTCTGCCTATTTATATTATACGTATTTACTAAGACAAGGCCGTCGTGGCGCAACGCATAATGTTTGATTGTAAGCCCGACAGGTGCGGGTTCGTTTCCTACTCAAATTTTAAAAAATTGGCGGAAAACGATTAGCGTAATGACCTAATATCAGGCATACTCTAAATACGCATAGGTATAACACATATTATGCGGAGTACAGAGTGATGTTAAAAAAATACAACAATTTTTATTTTCTTCTTTCTTATAAAAAAAACTTACAAAAACGCTTATAATAAAACTTAAATTAATTTTGGTTGTAAAAATGTTTCATCTAGAAACTCAATGTTACTTGTCGTATCTTAAATAGTTTGTTAAGACCATTTATATCAAGATTACGTTTAAGTATCAATTTGAAATACATATAAAATATTCAAATGTACAGGTCTTCAAACACGCAAAAAAAATAAACTTCTAATTCAACGCAATCAAAAAATATGAGCATTTATGCATTGATTTTGAAATTAATTTGTACGAAACCGTCGGTGACGAATTCCGACTCGCACTTGATCGGTTTTTATTTTCAGTTCAGTTCTTTAGCTATATATATAGAAAGTATAAGTATATATTTTAATATGATTAAACTCTTGACGTAGTCGATCTGTCAATCCTGTCATGTGTTTCTACGCAGAAGCGCAGTAAGCCACTTTAATGATGTCAGTAATTGCGTCACGTCGACGTTTGATATGTTACTTAAATAAATGAAAGTATTTTAATTCGATTCAAATTATAAGACTAAGAAAGTGATTTTTTTAATACGTTTATATTATATAATGTGCATAATAAGTAATGTAATAAATATTTCAAGTATTCGTAGGAATGCCTATGTTTAAACTAGCTTTAAGCTGCGTTTTTTTTTTATTTTATCCTGTAAGAAAGAAGAACAAGAAAAAAAATTAAACTAATATCTAAAAAAATATTGAGATTCCTCAACAGCTTAGACGTAGGATTATTATTTTCATTTCACGATGTTTATCCATACCGTATGTCGTGTGGCGCAGTTACGTCAATAAATACTAATAACGTAAACATTTACTACTACAAAAATACTACTAAGCGTTGCCGATCTACCACTTTTAATTCTTAAAAAACATACTAGAACGAAAAAGATATATCTCCCGTTCTATTTTACCAATACCTAGAAAAGTGGTATTTGGTACTAAGATACATAGTACCCGTATAGATCTCCCAATTTTTTAGAGAATGACGTTTTACTAAATGTTTAACTTGGCTCTCGTTTCACATTTACATTTTCGATGGGATAAATTTACATGTAATTCGTACATGTGCACCTTGTATCGAACAATGGCGTAATTTTCCTTATTGACAATATGTCAAGTTCTCACTAACCTTGAAACGTTTTAATTAGATACTGCACTGTGCTCTATAATTTTTTAAGCTAGATTTTTGTACGTATTCTCAATCTAAAACAATAAATGTTACACGACATTTCATTTTTCTTCTATTCTTTCTTATATTTTTGTGGAAATTTTAATAAATTGTTTTATTTTTTTCTTGTAAATTAGCAGTTTGTTAATCCAATTATAATAAAAACTGTAACCTATGCAATGTAATAATAATTAAGTTTAAATGAATTTAAATGTTTTTTTTTTATAATTAACAATATATATATTAAAATTAAATGAGGCCGTCGTGGCGCGTTTCTTAATATTTTTATTACTTTGCTCTTGCACCAAGGCAAAAACCCGGTGTTGAGTTCCGCCACTCAACACGCAATGTCTCGAAAAATTCAGTAGAAAGTGGCGAAATCGAATCTCTTGACACTAGAAGAAGCGTGAAGCTGATAAAAAAAAAGAAAAAAAGAAAATAATTACAATTTTTTTGACTCAACGATTAAATTTGTTTGAGTTGAAAATTTGAGTTCTTTTAGTTAGTCTAAACCATAAGTTTATGTGAAGAAGAGATGCAATTTTTTTTTTAATAATGAATAAAAAAAAATACAAGCGTGCCTACTAAAGAAGTTGCTGGCGTAGAAAATAAGTGTCAAACTATTATAGTCAAATACAGTAAACATACTCGTGCATTTTGTTTTTAATACATTTTTTCTATATTTATTCCATAAATTGTGGAGTACAAATAAAGTGATTATAATAATATTATACTTATCAATAATAATTCTATAATCAAATCGTGAATCGTGATCGTGATCAAATGAGGCCGCCATGGCGCAGTGGCTCAAGCGTGTGACTGTAAGCGCGACGGTTGTAAGTTCAATTTCCACTAGGCGGAATAAATTATTATTTATTATATTCATATTTCAATTTCTTCGCTCTGGCAACAATTCAAAGCGCGGCGTTGAATTCCTCCATTCAACACGCAATACCTCGAAAATCCTGCGGAAAATGAGAAAAAAGAGTGTTTTTACACTGGGTTACCTCTGCCTAACCTGCTACATGCGAGATACAGCGTGAAGTTGAAAAAATAATAATAATAATCAAATACGACCGGAACTAGGTAGTTTATATTGTAAGGTATACATAAAAACATCTATATTTTAATATTTCACACATCAGTTATATCAAATAGCTGGTAATTTTTCGACTTATTACACACATATCTTTGTAATAACGCATCAGCCTCCATTACAGTTGTCCTTACCCTATTGTGAAAAGTATTATACTATGACATTGTAGTTTTATACATTACATGATAATATGTATCTATTTTTAGGGTTCCATAGCTCAAAAGTAATAAACGAAACCCTTATAGGATCACTTTGTTGTTCGTCTGTTTGTCTGTCTGTCGATACCATTTATATCGAGATTTCGTGGATTTATCAAGCTGAAATTAATATCAAATATTCAAGTCTACGGTCCATAAAAGTATAGAAAAAATGAAGCTCCTAAGTCAATGGAATCAAAAAATAAAAGGTTTGTTTATTCGAAGTCTTATTAAAATTAATTGAATTACATTAATTTCGTTTTCTCAGAAAGAAAGATTAATTTCAATACATTTAAATTAATAGGTATTTATTTTTATCGGTATCGGAATACAATTATTATGCGTTAAAATTTATTTAAAAATATGTAAAAAAAATGGCGCTCGTCAAATGTTTCCCGGTTGCGTCGCTGACTTGCGGTTCTACCGAAGGACAATGAATAAACACTAAGCAATATATAAATATTAAAAAAAAACAATAAATAAAAAATATATAGTAACAAACAAAGTTGAATATATTTTACATATAATCAATGAATCAATAAAAAAATACATCAATCTTTCAATATTTCATTCATGTTATATAAATATACAAATAATGATTTGAAAAATATAGCCCTGTGGTCGGAGGCTAACTGTCTTGAGTTAAATCCAAATAAAACAAAGTTTTTAATTCTCGGTTCCTACAATCAAATAAAAAAAATCTCATGCAGAACACCTCAAGTAAGAATCCAAAACGAAATAATTGAACGTGTAACCGAAGCTCGGAATCTAGGTGTGCTGATTGATGAAAACCTTCGATTTGAACAACATGTTGTCAATACGGTTCGCAATTGTTTTTATAGATTGAAGGTTCTATATCGTATTAGACCATATCTAAGACCTGATTTACGAGTACACCTGTGTGAATCTTTAGTACTGTCCAAATTAAACTACGCGGATGTTATGATAGGACCTAGGCTTTTGGCTAGAACCAAAAACCTCATACAAAGAGTACAAAACGCTTGTGCTCGTTATTGTTTCAATATACCACCGCGTATACACATAACACCGTATCTTAATAATGCCAGTATGTTGAAAATGGATTTTCGCAGACAGCTACACTTTGCTACCTTGCTGTTTGGTGTTGTGAACTNATTGGGTGCACGAACTAAACCCTTGTTTGCAGTTCCTAAGTTTAAAACAAAATATGCGTCTAATAACTTTGTGTCGCGTGCATGCAAAAATTTTAATGTTAAGCATAACAACTTAGACTTATTCAATGTAAAATTCAATAATTTCAAGAACCGTTTGAAGAAACTTTTATAAATTGTTTTTTATTTTTGTGCTTGGTTAGGTGTCGATATTTTTAGCAGTAAATTATTTGTATCTTTCTGTCCCGAATGAAAGTTTTCCACTTTTTTTTTTTTTGTTTTTTGTATGTGCATAAATTGTTGTTCTTTAGACTTATGAGTAAGTAGTTTGTGGAAACTTGATTGGTATTTGTACTATTATTTGTGTGTTATTAGAATATATTTAATGTACTGTATGTTTCCCTTAAAAATAAATAAAATAAAAATAAAAAATAAAAAAATGAAGCACCTCTGTAAGAAACATAGCTCATATGTTTATATGGATATACTCTATACTACTACGAATTACATATAAACCCACAAAATATAACCTAACATAAAATAATTGTCTGAGGCGGTCGTGGCGCAGAGGAATAAGCGTGTGAATGTAAGCGTGACGGTTGTGGGTTCTATTCCCAATCGAGTAATTAAATATTCTAATTTCCTCACTCTGATAACGAGGCAAAGACAAAGTTGCTATGTATGGAATACAAAGTGAACAAAAAAAACTACAATGTTTTTTTTATTTATTAACTTCACGTTGTATTCCGCATAAAACAGGGTTATCAGAGGGAACCTAATATTAAAGGAATCCGTTCCCCATTTTCAGCCAAATTTTAGATATTTTGCGTAGTTAACTGGCAAGACACCCAAAAAAAATTATTTACGCCGTAGTCTCGAATACATAACACTCTTAGAAATTTTATAAATATAATATTTTAATTAATGACCATTTCAATTTAAAACTAATCACATTTTTCAATTTAAATTTATAATTATTAAATTATATATACCCAACTGAGAAGATTACACCATTGCACAACTTTAAAAAGATAAAAAAAAGTATTTATTTTTTGTCTGTAGGTACGCAAACGGTTACATCACTAGTGCTCTTACTTGCTAATGTCGGTCAAATTTTGAATCCAACAAAGACTCTGATTAAACAATCACTGTTTTTTTTTGTATTTTTCTTATAACGTTAAACAAAAAGTAATAAACAAGAAAAAAGGTGAGGTCAGTCGTGGCGCCGTGGCACAAGCGTGTGACTGTAAACGCGACTGGTAGTGGGTTCAGTTTCCACTCGAGGAAATGAAATATTTAATATTTTAATTTTCTCGACCTGGTAACGAGGCAAAGCCCGGCGCTGATTTCCGCCACCCAACACGCAATGCCTTGTTGAACGGAAGTGTCTTAACATGATCGGAGTGTCTTAACACTAGGTTCCCTGATTCCTACCTAAATGTAGAATCAAAGTTACAACTACCACGCACAGTCACTGCGCTACTGCGCCTTAAGTCTTAGTGGATTTGATAAACCAAATAATTATATATGTAAATAGGACGATAATTTTAATATATGTACGTATCTACTACCTGACATTTTTTTAGCCCCCTACGTAAAAAGAGGTGTGTTATAAGTTTTCAAGACTTCGATGTCTATATATCGTCTTGTCGTTGTCTGTATTCCTAGTGTCTGTCTATCAGTGATGCGACTTTTTCCATTCGAAAACTAGTTTTCTTACTATTATTTATTACTTACCTCTTTGTCTCTTTATGTTTCTTAATTTATGTTCGGCAAGAATCAGTTTCAAAGATGAAAGAATATCAGCTTCTTTCTCAAATAATATAAGGAAGCATTTTTGAAATTAAAAAAAATTACATATTTGCGTAGGGTGCTTTTAATTTTTTTATCAAAGATATTTTTTTAATAGGTTGTTTTCTATAAGTTTTGTTCTTAAATCGCTTTGTATTTAATTTTCTGTTCTCTTTTGCAGGTAATTTAATGAAGATTCGGAAGTTGCTGTAAGAGAGATATCATACAACATATCATACATCATCATAGATATCATACATCATAAGAAATTCAATCAAAAATTTATTCAACTATATATATAATAGATCAATTGGTATTGGTACATCCCGTACAGGCAGAGGGAGAGCTTAATGCTTAATTACTCCCTTAACCACTCAAAATGTCTCGTAAATTGGTCGGTACGTGGAGAAAGAAATGTCTTAATACTCTTCGTCTTAAACACTAGGGTGCTTCCAGGTATATGACGGAAAAATTTAAAAATTCGTACATAAAAAAAACTATTTCAATAACTTTTTATATATACATATATTTTAGTACTTGTTTTGGATGACAATAAGACGCGAAATCAGTTTATTAGCATCACTTAGTAATACCATTTGCTTGTAACGAGCGGTTTTGACCGAAACGAAAAATGAAAGTTGTTTTGACTGTATGTTCCTTTTATGTTATTTAATATAATATCTTGTACACACTTAGATATTTATGTTAATACTTTTTAGGGTTCTGTACCTCTAAAGAAAAAAACGGAACTCTTATATGATCACTTTGCTGTCCGTCTGTCAAGAGCGTATATCTCGAGATCGTTTGGATCTGAAATTAATATTAAATATTAAAGCTTTTTAGTCAACGTAATCAAAAAATGCGACCATTCGTTTCATTTTTCATCGTTTTCGCTGCTTTTTGTGTCATAAAAAAATCATTACAAACTTATAATTGTAATTAGTTTCATACAAAATGAGTGCATGCGTCCGCAAACTTAAGTTTGTCAATTTTATAAGTTGTATCTACTTCGCGTTGATATACAATCTAAATAAATTTTGATACGGAACCATATGTATGTATGTCTCGCATTTGGTCGATTTTTTACCTTTCCCATTGTAGAACACTTCGTTCTCCATTTTTCTATATTGCCTATTAGCAGACATTAAATAGAGTGGGGGAGTTTAACGCCGAGATTTTGATATATTAAATAGACGAAAAGGCAACAATTGAAATATAATTATTCCCTCGACCTAGATTGGTCATCTACGGCTATTACCTACGTACTAGTATAGCCAGACAAAAGTACTGTTATCACAACACTGTGTTTAATTTTTTTTTGCACATATTTTTTATACGTACATATATCTAGATTTATATTGTGTATTGAGTCTTGTGGCGCAGTGATACAGCGTGAAACTTTAAACGTGATGATTGTGGGTTTGATGCCCACTTAAAGGATCGAATCCATTTTCCTGATCTAAAAGACAAAGCGCCGTGTTACGTTACGCCACGTAAAATCTCAAATTTAATCGGAAAGTGGAGAACGGAGTATCATAATACCAGATTCTCTCTGTCTACGGCACAGAAAACGTATAGCTGCTATTTTAATAAATCTCTATACAAAAGTGGAACAATACATCGATTTGTGAATACTTAAAATTCGTGTCGTGTGCCCCAGTGGTGGCATTGCAGGAAAATGATAAGGATGCTAAATGTTCTCACGGTAGCTTCGTAGAAAGAAATTCTTTTACTGAGTCAATAGGAAAGTGGAAAGAGAGATCTATATTATGTTTATACGCTTACTAGCGATCTGTTTTGAGAAACATTTCATAAATAGCCCGCTTGAATTTATCTACCACTCAACACGCAATGCCTCCAGAATTCGGCAGAAAGTGGGGAAGTGTCTTAACACTAGGTTCCCTCTGCCTACCCTGCTGGGTGCGGGATACAGTGTGAAGTTGAATTTATCTAATAAACTCAATTGATTTTGTTTTCTGCTTTATTTTTGCAACGCACTAATAATGAACTTTTAACAGTGAAAACTACACTTCCTATATATGTATTTCCATGTATACAATACAAAAAAAAAAATCAATTCGAACCAGTAGTTCCTGAGATTAGCGTTTAACCAAACGAACTCTTCTATTTTTTAATATTATTTCCACAACTCTAATTGACTTACGAGGTTGCACTTTTTGGTTTTCATATACCTTCACGGTGTATTAAGGTCGATAGGCTGAATAAAATATAATCTATATCTATCTATATTGTATGATTAGAAAAGGTATTGGCCATTTGTACTTATCTAGAAAACGTATAATTTTTTTAACGTAGCGGGACTCGAACCCGCGCCTTTTGGAAACCGACCAGGAATAACATTTTAAAAATGTTGAAAATATTGGCCATTTATTGGTTGATGTTCTGAGTTCGTGCTCGCAATTGACCGATTTAAGTTGGTTGAGATCACAACTTGTTGTTTGAAGCATATCCTTTATGTAATATTTTTATATATAATAGAACCTAATACAATGACTCATTAAGATCTCTACATCGAAGTTAAAGTCAGAGGAGAAAAAATACCCTTAAAAGGTGTGTTAGCAAAAATTACATAATACTTTTATATTCATTAACATCTGTCACATTTATAAAATAATTTACCTGGAGCAGGTGGAACAAGTGGCGGAACACAACGCCGGACTTTTGCCTTGGTGCCAGAGCGAAGAAATGTAAATATCAACCGAATGGCGATCGAACCCACAACCATTGCGTTACAGCGCTTGCCTCACTCACTCTCGAATATTCTAAAACTTTTAAGAAATTCTATCATATAGGTAAACATAGTTCAGGTAACCAGGCTTCAGCTTTCTATTTCAAAGAGAATACCCCGTTATGCAAATCGAGTAGGTACCTATACGGATTTAATCTACTAAAAGCTTTAATCAACGATTGGTCTATTTTGATGAAAGCTCAGCTGTTGGATACCTTACTCTATGTTCATAGAGACTAACCACTTTTATTATAGGTAATTAAATAAATATACTGTATATACTATACTTTTTTAAGTATAGCAGTCGTAAAATAGCATAGTAGGAAGAGGGAACCTAGTGTTAAGATACTCCGTCACTCACTTTCTGCCGAATTTTCGAGGCATTGCGTACCTTCCATTCAACAGAGTGGTGGAACTCAACTCCGCGGTTATGCCTTGGTACCAGGGCGGCGAAAAGAAAATATTTATAAATAATGATTCAATAATAAAAAATAATAAATATTTAAACAGCCATAGCTCAATGGTATAATAGAAAGTTACTTCTTAACGTATGCAAATATATGGATAATTGCAAATGCGCCCTTTAATTATAGACCGTAATCGATAGACGTTAAGTGCTCTGTTAAGTCTCTCTCTGTTTAAAGAGAAAGCAAAATGGATTAGACTAGACCGGAATCCAGATAACAAACCAAAAAAATTAAAATATATTATATATTAATCCGCTTTTGAAAATATTTACTATTTTTATTTTTTGCCAATATACTTTTTAACTTCAGGAAGAACGTTTCTTCTTTCTCTATTGCTTTTCTAACCAAATCAAAAAAGAAAAAACTATTTTTGACTAGGAATCGAAGCTACAACCATTGCGTTTACAGTCAAATACTGTCCCACTGAGCAACAATATGTTTCTTTTAATATTCAAAACAAAAAAGCTATCGTGTATAAAAAGTGCGTGTGTGCCTGTCACGAGAGCTATAACCGGGTTGTAATAAAATATATAATGTATTTAATTTCCCCAAACAATGTGTTTAACACGCTTCTATTAGGTTAACTCGTAACTATGTAACTTTGTTACCGTTTAATAAATGATAAGAAATTCGTTTAATAAATGATAAGAAATTAATAATTGTATCATAATACGAAGCTTAGTTCATAGTACAGGAATAATTATGGTATCATCGAGCATGCCTGTTCTGTTCTGAGCATCATGCAGCCAGGACCTGAGAAGTGGAACTCTTTAAAAATGAATTTGTATAGAGCAAATTCATACTTTTGTATAGAGACTTGAATCTGTTGTGGAGCAATAGTTGGAATGTGCTCACTAGGTCTGTGGGTTCAAGCTCCACAAGGCAATAATATAATCTCAGAAAAACCTTAAAGTTTTACCAAAACAAAATATACATACGTGTATTTGTAATATAACTAAAATAGTATTATATGCATAAAACTAAAAATATATAAAAGTGTTGATAAGACCAAATAGCTTAGTGGTCAGGGCGTTAGAATGGTTTCCAAGAGTCACAAATTCAAATCCCACTACGTCCAAATTGTTAAAATACATTTTAAAAATGTGAAAAAAATATTAAAATTATCTTTTTGAGGCCAGTCGTGGCTCCGAGTTCTGCGACGGAGTGACGGACGGCAGAAGGGAACGGAATGTCTTAACACTAGGTTCCCTCTGATTACCCTACTGTGTGCGGGATACAGCGTGAAGCTGATATGATATATATAAATAGTATTAAACAAACGAATATATGACGTATTAATATAGTAGTTCAATTAAACCGCGACAGGTTTGCTCGAGTCCGTGGGAGAGCTCTCGGTACTGTCTTAGAAACTAGAACACCATAATAAAGCAATATTTTTACACGTTTTTTAAAATACTAAAATAACCTTTATTTTATATACAAATAAAGTTTAAAATTGTTTATTTTTTACACTTTATAAGACTTTCACTGCAATCTGATAAGAAAATGCCAAAACACGTATGATATAATTTCGACAATTAAATTTGTGTAATTGTTTTAGATAGTAAGTAAACTACGGAACTTTCGCTTTCGCTTCATTTCACATAGTTAGAACAGGTTTATTTTATTTTGTAATAATTGCTAGGTGACTTTTGTCTTAAATAATACTGCTTTTTTTCTCATGACATTGTTCGTCTATTAATAAAAATATATTTTATTGGTTAATAATATTATTCAATTTAAGTTAATAATATTATTAATCAATAGATATTAGAGGCCAGTCGTGGCGCAGCGGCACGAGGTGTGACTGTAAAACCGACTGGTTGTGGGTTCGATCCTCACTCGAGGAGACGAAATATTTACTTAAATTTATATTTCTTCGCTCTGGTTTTGAGGATAAGCGCGGCGTTGAGTTCTGCCACTCAACATGCAATGCCTCCAGAATTCGGCAGAAAGTGGGGAACGGAGTGTCTTAACACTAGATTCCCTCTACCTACCCTGCTATGTGCGGGATACAGCGTGAAGCTGATTATTAATAATATTATTATTTTTTTATGAATAATTAATTTTATTTATTTACATATATAAATAAATTAAATTAGTTATTCATAAAAATTTAGACATTATCTATTGAGGAAAAAAAAATGATTTACTATTCTCTAGCTTTTTATATGAGGCTGCTCTCAGTTTTCTAATATTTTTGCATTGTTACTCCTTTCTACTGTTGGTAGTAGCGTGATGTATTATAGCCTATAGCTTTTCTCGCTTCTCCACTAGACTATCCAATGTTATTTGTCACCAACGTTGCCAGATGTTGTTAGAAAATTAAAAAATCCTATGCGGGACTGACGTGGTATTTATTCCACGCGCTTTGAAAATATTTAAAAAAAAAATTAAAATCAAATTTTTATTTTTTTTTAAAAAAAATATTCTCAAAGCGCGTGGAATAAATACCATGTCAGTCCCGCATAGGATTTTTTAATTTTCTAACAACATCTATTTATTTTTTAATTACTTATTAATTTTTTTAATATGAAGAGAGATTAAAATCTCGCCATCCCCGAGACAAAATCTGGCAACGCTGATTCAATTCTTACACGGGAGAATGATTGTTTTTCATTTACTCGCTCTGTTAACAAGATAAAGCGCGGCGTTAAATAACGCTACTCAACAAAGAATGTCTAAAAGATAAAGCGGTGTGTAAAGGTAAGTGAGCATGTCAGGGTATGAAGAGTGAACCTGGGATCCTAGGTACCCATTAAGACATTTTCGTTCCCCACTTTCCGCCCAATTCTCGAGGTATTGTACGTTGAGTGGTGGAGTTCAACTCAGCGCTTTTCCTGGTTACCAGAACGAGATGTCTTTCATTTCAACATTCAAAAATTAACGAATCTTAAGGAACAGGACGGAAACGGGGTGTATACTAGATTGCTAGGTTCCCTCTACCTACCCTACTATGTGCACTACACTGCGTAAAACTACAAAAAAAGTTATTTCTTTGGAAATATACATATTTATACAGAAAAAAAAAAAACAATTTATCTTTTACGATCACTGCAGTTGCCTTACATTGAAATGCGGTAACAAAATGTAACGGTCACGCGAGACCCTCAAATTTTATAACACAAGTATGCCAGTAAAAAAAATGTTTGAAACATAAAAATATTAATGTATTGCATTTTTCATCTGGGTATCGTAATAAAAGTATTATATTTGTATGTAATATTTTAAAAACTTTATTGTATTGGATTGTAAATGTATTACTTTAGTTTCACGCGGAATCCCGCTTATAGCGAGGTAGACATAGGGAATTTAGTGTTAAAACACTCCGTTCTCCAATTTGTGAGACATTGCCGTTGAGTGGCGGAAATCGCTTTGCCTTTTTAAACGAAAATAATTTATTACTGCGAATAAGAAGCGAACCCACAACTATCGTGTGTACAGTCATAACCTATTCGTATTAAATTAATTATATAAAAATAATTAATAAAAGCTTGTATATTGTTTTAAAGGTGCAGGTGCTAAGTTATTTAAATTCAATGTGCCTAAAAAATATGAAAAAAGTGAAAAATTTAACATTTAAAATAAAATTAATCAGCTTCACGCTGTATCTCGCACACAGCAGGATAGGCAGAGGGAACCTAGTGTTAAGACACTCCGTTCACCACTTTCTGCCGAATTCTGGAGGCACTGTGTGTTGAGTAGCAGAACTCAACGCCGCGCTTAACCTCGACACCAGAGTGAAGAAATGGAAATATAAATTTAAGTAAATATTTCATCTCTTCGAGTGGGGATCGAACCCACAACCAGTCGGTTTTACAGTCACACTTCGTGCCGCTGCGCCACGACTGGCATTTATTATATATAATATTATAAACTATCTATATATTTAAACTTTCTTTTTTACTATTAAAACAATATTTTCTCTCACAATAATTGTTTTTTAATCTCCTTAAATATATTTCTACATAATCCGTTATTTCAATTCTATATTTAATAATGCAAAAAGCTTTTTCCTATTATATTCTTCATTCTATAGAACAAAAAAAAATTATAAATGTACAAATATAAAAATTTTACAAATTCACTATAGTACTTAGAGAAATCGTTTATATTTAAATTTAAAAGTGCCAACCCTGCTTTAACGGGATATCGGTGGATATAACTTACGTAACATTATTAATGTAAATTTTGTTACCGTTTTGAGGCCGTTGTGGCGCAGGGGCACAAAGGTGCGACTCTAAGTTTGACGGTGACGGTGGTTGTCGGTTCAATTCCTATTCAGGGAAATTAAATATTTGATATTTTCATTTACTCTAACAAAACGCGGCGTTGAGTACCGCCACTCAACACGTAATGCCTCAAGAATTCTCCTTTACAAAAAAAAATCTTGTTAAGTTGTGCGGTTTTTTCTTTTGTATTTCTCTTAAATGGTGTACGAAATAATTAAAAAAAAAATCAAAAATCAATCGAAATAATTTTAAACTTACTCAAATGATGTTTTAGATCAAGTACCCTCAGACATATAAAATATAAATGATTATACATTAAAATATTGCTTGGTCCGTTCCCATTTAAACTGCTGTTCCCCACTTTCCACCATATTCTAAAGGATTGCGTGTTGAGTAGCGAAATGCAACGTCGCGGTGTGCCAGAGCGAAAAAATGAAAATATAAAACATTTCCCCGAGTGAGAACTGAACTCACCAACCAACCGTCGCGCTTACAGCCACACCCTTATACCACCGGTTCACAATGGTCTCACAAAATTTAACTATATAAAAAGCAATATTTACGTCTAAATATCTAACTTCAATATAAATTGTCATATTATTGCAATGGCATATTATTCCATAGCATTATATTTTAACCTGCCATTAGATCTAACTACAGCATGTGTAGTAACTAACTATACACCGTGCAGTAAACGCTAATAGTCGTTACGCAAGAATAATAAAACTTTCATTTCGTTACTGACCTAGGTCGATATTACAATGAGCTGTGTTGCTGGAAGTGATATATATAAAATATTGATGATATTTAATGATATATAAAATATTTGTTTTTTTTTATTTACACACATTTATAGATATTCGATTATCCACGTTTTGTAAATACCAGAATTTTGTTATGAAACCAAACGCCGCGCTTAGTATAATCGTGTAAGCAAAGGAAATAGGAAATTTTTGCTCCGAAAAAGTATGTAATATTTTCTTCTTTGTATGTATGTATGTATGTATAGGTATTGTAAAACAAATAAACTGTACTTATGTAGTCCTCAATTTAACAAAAGGTAAAATGTCGTCCAAAAATGTATGTAAGAAAATGATTTTTATTTAATTTTATTTCAAGTAATAGACTTTAAAAAATTAGTCCGCAAGCATACTTTATTTAACAACAATAAAATATTATTAACATTTGCCAAAATGAGAATCGAACCCACGTACTGACTACCGCGCGTAAAATCAGACATCTTTCTACTGCATCAAGTATGAATATACATTATAAATCAGTACTTTAATCACATCTAGAATATCGAAATATTTTAGCATTGTACTTAAAATGTTAGAATGAATGATCGCCACGCTCGTGATGTAACTATTCGGTTTAAATGTGACATAAATTAGTTTATATCCTCTACGTTATTTAAAAAGCATGGTCGTCGTCGTATTAATAGGGGAAATGTTATAAAAATAAAAAAATCAGCTCACATTGTATCCCGCACACAGTAGTGTAGGCAGAGGGAACCTTAGTTCAGCACTTCAGACACTTGGTCCGTACCCTTTTTTGTTTTATTATTATATCTAATTTCCTTATCATATATATTAATTACATTATTGTTAGTGGTAACCTAGTGTTAAGACACTCCATTCCCCATTTTCTGCCAAATTCTATTGCGTGTTGCGGAAACGAACGCCGCGCTTTGCCTCGACATCAGCGAAGAAATAAAAATATTTAATTTCCTCCATTGGGAATCGACCCACAACTTATTGCGTTTACCGTCACGACTGGCCTCAACAATATAAATACAAAATATCTCTTCCTCATCAACTGAGCTCGTTCGTCTTCAGCTGTCAGAGCGCCGATTATACATGATGATTAATTTTCCAAATTATATATTTAAAATATAATTAGATACTTTCTCTCCCAAAATATTGTTCCAATTTTGTATATCATTATGAAGGCCCACGTGAGTTTTGTGAAACTTTTGATACAATTAGTTAAATTACTTTGTATTTAATTTCAAAATAATTTCTTATGAAAAAGTTTGTTCTTTAATGGATTTTACTGTGAAACCTTTAATATGCTACCGAAAATGATAAATTAAATTAGTAATTAAGTTCCGCTACTCAAAACTAATTCCTTCAGAATTCAGCGGAAAGTGGGAACGGAAGTATCTTAATGGGAACGGAGTGCCTTACCACTAGATTCCCACATTTCCTCTGTCTACCCAGCTATGTGTGGGATATTACAACGTAACGTTTAAAAATAACACTTAATTAAAAGAAAACATTTTCGAATCCCTCCGTAATAATAACTTTAATGTATTTCAATAGTATAATAATCATTTGCATATCGCTTTATACCGCGGTTTGCAATTTCTTTATGTCAATGTTCATTTTAAATTGCAAATTAATTAAAATTTAAGTCAGAATTTTATGATATCATGAATTTTAATATGATAATTGACACAGTTATTTTACTGAGGACTAGTATTTACTGGCGGCTTCACGTCCGTTATTAAATGGCTATGACCAGGGATTTTTATGACTTGTGACCTAATTCTAAGTGTCCTGGGTGAGGGTTCTGACCTCAGGTTACGTGCGGTCAGGTTACGTTTTTTAATATCGCCTTATAGCCTTCCTCGGTGAGTGTACTATCTAACGTTGATAGATTATTTATGGTTCCGTACGTTTTAACGTTTTAAGGAAAAAAGGAACACTTATAAAATCACTTTCTTGTCTGCCCGTCTGTCTGTCTGTCAGCCTATCAGTCTTTACCTCAGGAACGCTCAGAGATATCGAGTTGAAATACTACTATCCCATGTGGTTGTCACATGTCAAACGTAGAAAACGTTTACTTGATAAAAAAAATATATGGCCGTTTATATCGCAAAAACACGTATTTCGACACTATACGAGTAAAGTGAATCGAAATTAATAGGGGACACTTCCGGTTGACCCAATATTATGAAATTTATCAGCTATCTACATTACTTGTTTGAAAAGTATAGATTTGTGGTTAAATCCAAAAAAAAAATTGGTATTAAAGAAAATTAAGAGGAGTAGTTCAAGCGAGTTATCAGATAAAGGGCTCTGGCTAAACTAAGCTTGAATTTCAAAAAAAGCTCGAGACCTCCAATTTCGCGTTTGTCTGGTTTTTTTTTCCAATAGAACCAGCTTCTGAGATTAGCACCTACAATTTAAGAGATAAATAATTATTAGTATGAATAATTATTATAAAACTGAATAGTTTTTTCAGTTAAATGATGATCTATACAGATTGAGATAACGTGAATTTATAAAACAATATTGTTCATCCGACGAACTAATTTCATGTTTCATTACAAAAATCAAAACCTATACAATATTAAATGATAAAAGTTCTAATTGTATATTAAATTAATTAATTTAAGCTCCTAAATATTTAGCTCAAATTTAATAGGGCATTAAAAATACAAAAGTCAAGCTAATCTAGCAACACTCTTGATTTCAAAACGGAGAGATGAAGATCACACTACCAAACCCAATCTAATGACATAAGGAGTTAGCACTGCAAAAAACGAGAAAAACTAAAAAAATATCTTTAAACTAAAGTACATATATATTTACCATTTTACAAACGGAAGTAATAACTTTTAACCCAAGATTATTGCGATGTAACATTTCGTGCGTCCGTATATTACAATAGGAATTAATAAATTTCAACACACTGCAATTGCAAATTTGCTTTGCGATAGTAAAATATGATTATATTATATAGAGGTGGTTGTATATAAAACGAGGATCGGTAAGTCGTGACCAGGAAAGCCAGTACAACTTTCAAACACGTTTTCAGAGGCTAAGCCTGGGCTAGGAAGAGATAGTAGTTGATTGATTTGTCGATTTTGCTTAAATATTATATTATGTGGTCGTCGTGGCGCAGCGAGTGAATATAAACGAGATGGTAATGGGCTCTATGCCCATTTTTTGAGAATTAATTTTTGTGGCCGGTCGTGGCGCAGTGGCACAAGGTGTGACTGTAAAACCGACTGGTGGTGGGATCAATCCCCACTCGAGGAGATGAAATATTTACTTAAATTTATATTTCCATTTCTTCGCTCTGGTGTCGAGGTAAAGCGCGGCGTTGAATTCTGCTACTCAACACGCTATGCCTCCAGAATTCGGCAGAAAGTGGGGAACGGAGTGTCTTAACACTAGGTTCCCTCTGCCTACCCTGCTGTGTGCGGGATACAGTGTGAAGCTGATTTAATTTAATTTAATTTTATAATATTTAATGTTTTCTCGCTCTGGTAAATATGCAAAATATGTCAAAGTTCTGCCTCAAACTTAATTAAAAAATTCGTGAGAAAGTGACGGACGGAGTGTCTTAATAATAAATTCCTTTTGGCTACTCTATCGGTTCAATTTTAGCTTATTTTTTTCATTTGCTTTAATATTATACTATGTGGCCGTCGTGGCGCAGCGAGTGAATGTAAACGCGATGGTGATGGGTTCAGTGCCCATTCGGGAGAATTAATTTAATAAAATTGAATTTTTTCTCGCACCAGTAAAAATGCAGAATGTGCCAAAGTTCTGCCTCAAACTTAATATAAAAATTCGAGAGAAAGTGACCAAAGTAGTGTTTTAATAATAAATTCCTTTTGCCTACTCTGTCGGTTCAATTTTCGCTTATTTTTTTCAAACGTGAGGTTAATGCTATTAGCTCTGGTTTATACAACAATACCGAGTGGAGAGAGAATATACTCGGTTTCATGCATTTACTACATAGGTATCTATATTATGAAGGAAAAATGAAACTAAAATATAATTTCTTAGGCAATTTACTTTAACGATATTAAAATTAATTCCAAAATGAGAAAATCTACTGACCTTATGGTTCAAACACTGTATACACTGAAATCGCCGTCCATACTTGATATTTTTTTAGCTCCAAGCTGTATATAGGCGGGCTATAATAGAGTAGGCATAGGGAACTAATATTAATTAATACTAGATTAAAATACTTTGTTCACCATTTTCCGTAAGATGAGGAATTGCGTGTTGATTGTTGGAACTCAACGCCGCGCTACCTCATTACCAGAGCGAGAAAAATGATAATATTAATAAATAATAATTTATTCCCCCAAATAGGCATCGAACCCACAACCGTTACGCTTACAGTCACACGCTTGTGCTACTGCGCTACAATGGCCTCTATATACTAATTGTGTTTGATAAAATCTCTTTATTCCGAGAAACGAGCCGATCAGACTTGGGTTTGAGCCAAAATACGAGAATAAATGAATATTTTTTTGAAGAAAACAACTAATATTTTTAATTAGAAAGGGAGAAAAAGACAAGAGAGAGATATATATATTGTTTATTAAACAAAAAGAAATTTATATAAAATACTACTACTAGACTCACACTACTAGACTACAACTAGTACTAGACTAACAAGTCTAGACCAAAGTTAACATTTGGCATATAACTTAGCCTTCCGCTAAAGAGCTTAATGGTTCACTGAAGGAAGATCTTTGAAAATTCCTAAGAGGACTAAAACACGGGACTTCTCTAAACTATAACTTCTCTAAACTATAAACACATGAAAAAAAAATACTACAATTACAAATAAATAACTTACTAATATGTGTGCTTTAATTTGTCTGAATATACTCAATGTTTGTAGATTTCATTTAAAATATTAAAAACTTTCGTCGTAGTAACTAGGGAAACCGCAGCGTTGAGTTCCGCCACTCAACACGCAATACCTCAAGAATTAGATGGAAAGTGGAGAACGGAAGGTAAATGGAGTGTGTTAACACTATGTTCCCATGTTCCCTCTCAGACAATATAGCGTGAAGCTAATAAAAACATGTTAGTACAAAGATAATGAATAGATTATTGTAAAAACACGCTTTTTTCCTTATAGTGAAGTAAACAAAGAGAAGCTAGTGTCAAAACATTCCGTTTTCCACTTTACCCGAAATCGGAGATTTTGTGTTTTAAGACGCGGTAATTAACAATACGCAAAAAATAAATTACATATTTCCCTCGAACGAGCATCGAACCCTTAACCAACTCACTGTCTGGCACTGTCTTACATCGCAATTAAGACCCAGAAGGTACTGTATCATTCAAAACATAAACACGTTTAAGTAAAGTGCATTGAGTCAATTAGCACTAAAATATAAAAGCTAAAAGTGACTTTAGCGTTTATATTCGAAATAACTCTTCTAAAAATACTTTTAATATTCACAAGAGGGTGTAAGATATCAAATATACGATGTGCCCTTGCAATTAGATACTCTCTCGAGAATCTGGAAATAGCTTTGATATATTATGGGATTTTTTTTTTTAATTTTGAGGCCAGTCGTGGCGCAGCGGCACAAAGTGTGACTGTAAAACCGACTGATTGTGGGTTCGATCCCCACTCGAGGAGATGAAATATTTACTTAAATTTATATTTCCATTTCTTCGCTCTGGTGTCGAGGCAAAGCGCGGCGTTGAGTTCTGCCACTTAACACGCAATGCCTCCAGAATTCGGCAGAAAGAGGGGAACAGAGTGTCTTACACTAGGTTCCCTCTGCCTACCCTGCTGTGTGCGGGATACAGCGTGAAGCTGATTTGATTTATTTTTTTAATTTTTACGTGGCACAGAGGTACAGCGTATGCTTGTAGCCGTGGTGATTGATTGGTGGTGATTGATCGATTTCCACTCGGAAGAATGTATGATTTTCTTTCCTCTACTTCCACTATTCTACAGTACAGAAACACTACTGCCATCAAGATGATGTGTTTAGATTTTACCTAAAGGAAAATGTTTATTTAATTATACTATTGAGGCCAGTCTCGTATGGGCATAAACGTGCGACTGTAAGCGCGACAGTATATGGGTTCGATTCCCACTCGAGGAAATGAGATATTTAATAAATTAATTTCCTCGCTCCAGTAACGAGGCAAAACGCGGTGACGAGTTCCGCCACCGTTCCGGAAAATGGTAAACAGTAATGTCTTGATGGGAACGGAGCGTGTTAATACTAGGTTCTTAGGTTCCCACTGCCTAAAACATCTAGTTAAATATACTATCCAATTTATTATTTAAAACAAAGCAATATCAAAATATTAATCGAAACTAAATACGCCACGACGGTTTAACTATTTATTAGCAAAGGTCCATTTCCATTTGAATTTGAATCTGCGACTAAAAGCGTCCGAGAAAACAATAATTTCATAATACCTTATAGTTATATAGTGCATTTAACTCGAGCTCGACTTCTTAATTAAGAGAGTGGCCTAGTTCCAAGCGTTAACTGAAAGGAGGTTGACCTATACTGATGTTCTTTAAATAACTGGAGTGTTTTAAAGATAAGTCTAGGTTTTAGAGGCCATCATGTAAACTCGTCGGTTATGGGTTCGATACCCGATATTTTTTATTGTCATTTCCTTGCTCTAGTAACGTGGCCAACTACTGCTACTTAACACGCAATGCCTCGAGAATTTGCCGGAGAGGGAAACAGAAATGTCTTAATTTGAACAGAATATCTTTACAATAGGTTCCCAGGTTCCTTCTGCTTACCATGCTATGTGCGGGATACAGAGTGAAGTTTCAAGAAAGTCTAATTTTAAGTAAAGCGTATATCAATAATTGACGAACTGCCTTTTACCTGTGGCTGTACCTGTAGCTTCGGTCGCATAGTCAAATAGAAACTAGGAGTGATATATGATTATGACACATGACACATTCAGGCCCACAGTGGGTTACATTGAAAAGTTTAACGTGATAAAATATTGCATATTTAATCTCGACTATTAATTAAAAAAAAAATCTAATTAGATTTAATAGTTCTAAGAAATTTACAAACGAGAATTTAAAGAAGAAAACGTTCTAATAAACAAATCTACAGCTTTATAATCATCAATTCAGTGATCTAGGATAGGCAGAGCAAACCTAATGTTATGACACTCCATTATACTATTTTGTCTAATTTCTATTGCGTCATGAGTGAAGTATGAGTGACGTGACCAGACCGGACTATTTAGATAATTTTACTATTTCATCCACGGTCGGACGGGCGGCGCCTAAATATGTTGACACTATGAATAAAAAATTAATAATTGATAGCAAATTTAAGTTTAGCACAAAAAGCTGCCTAAATCTATTATTAAATATGGATCTAGATCACAAATTTAAAGTGACATTCCTCTACATATTAGGAAAGTATAAAGAATCTGTTACTTAATAGTTAATTTATAAGGTCAAACGGTAAAGCATATCGTTGTTTTCATCATATATGAATATTTATCATTTGCGAAATGACCTTGGATCCTCGTCTGGTATTAGTCACGTTATAATACATACCATTTTTCTTGACGATTTTAATAGGAAACCCTGGAGATTTGTCTGGAGATCTTTTTGGGTTTTTTTTTACTATTTATCGCTATTCGATATTCTAAATGTGAAAGTTTTTGAGGATGGATGTTTGTTCCACTTTTACAAAAACTACTAAACGGATTTTGATGAAACTTTACATTATTATATTTTGTATATCAGACTAACATATAGGCTACAATTTACGTAAATATTATGTTTTATTTTGCTTTAATATAGCGATAAGTTATAGCGTTCGAAGCGGTGTTTAAGTCACTAGTATCAATAATAAGATAGGCAGAGAGACCCTAGAGATTAGACCATCCGTTCTGCAGTTTCCGGCTGAGTTGTTGATATTGTATGTTGAATGGCGGAACTCAACGCTACCTTTTATCTTATCAAATAATTTTAATATAGATACCTATTACCCCGAGTGAAAATCGAACTTACAATATTCGCGAGGAGCCAATGCCGTACATTTTTGAGTATTTTTTTCGTAACAATAACAATGGGTCTCACCAAAGTGATAAAAAAACTAGATTCCCCCTGTCTACCCTATATCCTGCTATATGCGGGATACAGCGTGAAGCTAAAAAAAAGAAAAATACAAGAATTAACATCAAAATTGACACTAACCATGTTAAAATGATCATAATCTCAATATTATAGAGGCCACTATTATAAAAAACCGGACCTTGCCAAGGACGCTTTCACATACCACACGGCTTATATAATTATTACTTCTATTTTAATCGTAATAGATTTTTATTATCTCGATTTTGGGTTAACGATATTTATATTTTAATCATTATTTTTCATTGGTTTCTCATTATTATGCCTTTTTTAATGATGCAATTGTTTCGAATTGCTAGATGCGGTGAGAGTAGATTCAAATCGTATAATACAAGTTTATTTGAGTTGTTAGTTAGGTAAGCGATTTTTTTAGGTTCTCACTAAATACCGCATGAATATGGAAAGGTGAGAAAACCTAGTGTTAAGACACTCCGTTCCCCACGCATTGCTCAATTAATACAGCATGAAGCTACTAAAAAATGAACTTTTGTGACTGTTCATATGTTTTTCTATAATATTTCTCTATCCTTAGTGTGGAACATACTTTATAAATGTTAAATTATGATTCCACATCCTACTTACAAATTTTGGTTAAAAAATATCATTCAAATTATGTTTTGTTTATCATTCTATCAGTAAAAGTTAAAGAATTCACAATACAAACAATAATTTCAACAAGAATTTATTTATTTATCCTACATTTTCAAATATCCATAATCCATATGTTTTATTCAGTTTATTTACAAAATATGTTATTTATGTGATCATAAAAAATGTGTTTTAGTGATATTATTTCAGTATATATTGTTTGAAAATTTTCATCGCTTTTTGTAATAACATAAATAGATAAATAAAAGAGGCCAGTCGTGGCGCTGGGGCATAAGGTGTGACTGTAAAACCGACTGGTTGTGAGTTCGATTCCCACTCGAGGAGATGAAATATTTACTTAAATTTATATTTCCATTTCTTCGCTCTTCTTCTTCGCTCTGGTGTCGAGGAAAAGCGCGGCGTTGAGTTCTGCCACTCAACACGCAATGCCTACAGAATTCGGCAGAAAGTGGGGAACGGAGTGTCTTAACACTAGGTTCCCTCTGCCTACCCTGCAGTGTACGGGATACAGCGTAAAGCTGATTTATTTATTTAAATAGATAAATAGAGTTGAGGCCCGTCGTGCCGTACGGGCACAAGTGTGTGTGCGATTATAAACGCGGTAGGTTGTGGGTTCAATAATCAATTCCTAGTTGATAAAATGAAATATTTAATATTTTCATTTTTTCGCTCTGGTTCTCCATAAAGACTTCCGTTTCCCACTTTACTCTGAATTCTTGAGGTATGTTGAGTGGTGGATATCAACGCCGTTCTTTGCCGCGTTACCAGAGTGAGGAAGCCTGTCGTGGAGTACAGGCACAAGCTCTCAACTCTAAGCGCGACAAGTTGTGGGTTCAATTTCTAGTTGATGAAATTATTTACTTAATATTTTCGTTTTCTCACTCCGGTTCTTTATTAAGACACGTCTATTCCCTACTTTTCTCCAAATTCTTGAGGCTTGTTGAGTGGTGGAACTCAACACGCTCGTTACCATAGCAAGGAACTGAAAATATTAAATATTTCATTTTCTCGAGTGGGAATCGAACCCACAACCGTCATGTTTACTGTTACACGCTTGTGCCCCTGCGCCACGACTGCCGATATTACTATCTATACTGCTATATTCGTGTACAACCGTAATTCCTAGTAGAAATTACAAAGTAATTATAATAAAAGAGCAATTTAGTCATACTAATTTTAATCACATAAAAAATACGCAAACATACGTTTGATAACTGTATCTTTTTACCGACAGTGTACAAGAAATGAAATATTGATCATTGAGTTAATAATGTAATTATACATTAAAATGAAAGTAATAAAATTCATATATATGAAAAAAAAAATTATTGCTATTTGACTTAGATTCTTCCATTCTCTTCTAATGGGGATATAATTGTAATTAATTATTTATTTTTAAAGGTTCCGTACCTTTTTTTTCAAAAAAGGAACCCTTATAAGATCACTTTGTTGTTTGTCCGTCTGTCTGTGAGTCTGTCAAGAGCCTTTGTCTCAGGAACGCTTGGAGATATCGAGTTGAAATTCAAACCATATACACAGATTTACGGCTTAATGATTACCTGAAAAAGTCGTATTTCTACATTAACTTTAAAAAGGTATGGCTCTTTATATCGCAAAAAACGCGTATTTACATTAGTTTATAACACTATAAAGTGAATCAAACTTAATAGGGCACTTCTGGTTGACCTAGAAATATGAAGTTTGGCAGCTAGCATCTATAGGTGGTACTAGTTCAAGAAAAAATATAAAAACTATACATTTGTGGTTTAATCCTAAAAACGAAGAGCCTTAAAGGGGGGGCTAAGCTAAGCTTGAATTTCAGAATAAGCCCGAGACCTCCAATTTTTGTACGGAACCCTCGGTGGGCGAGCCCTCGGTAGTAGATTTTTTATTTCACTATATTGTATTATGTTATAACATATGTAATTAGATTTTAAGCGTTTCTTAAAAAAATATTTGACGAATTTGCTGCTTTTTTCTTATTTTAGGCCTTAAATTTAATTGCCTTTCTTCATGTTTATAGCACTTATACCAACCAACCAACAAGTAAACAAACAAACAAACAATAAATCTAGCTTATTAGCAATAATTTGTGATATAAATTCAAATAAAGTGCATATTGATAGAGTCGATAGCCGGACACGCTCGCTTCCTTTATGTTACTTGCACTTTCGATATCAGGCGTATGTTCATATTTCCTTTGTCGTATTGTGATATAAATCAAAGTTATGTTGCCCCTATGGTTCAGTTGTTAATGTTTTTGTTTCTTTATAATTGGAGTAGAAGGTATATTAGTTCGAATGGGTGTAGTTGATTTTAAAGTATAATAATATTTATTTTCTTTATACTAATATTGTAAAGTTAAAGAGATTGTTTGGTCGAACGCTCTAGTCTCAGGAAGTAATAGTTAAATTAGTCGATTTATCAAGAGAGATACTTTATATAATAAATTTACTTAAAAATATACAAGTATTTGTAAAATTATATGTATTCACTTTATACATATACAAAAAATATATCAATTCAGCGGAAAGTGGGAAACTGAGTATCTTACCACTGGGTTCCCTCTGCCTACCCTGTGCTGGATACAGCATTAAGCTGTTTTTTTTTTTCAAACAATATATAATTATGAATTAGGTAACAAAAGATTTAAATTATCTTATTTATAAAAAAATTATCTTATTTTTTTTCAATTTTCTTTTCATCATCATAGATCCAATTGATAGAAATAAGTTGAGTTGATTGGTATCGACAATTTTTTTTTTAATTTTTGCATTTGACACCAAAGATTTCTTTTGATTGGACTTTGTTTTTTTTTCTATTCTATTAAATACATGCAAAACGTGAAAAACATAACCCTTTTTAGCAGATGGATAATAAAAAAATCTAAATTTTATCACGTAATTCATTTTATATTCATTTTATTCAATTGTCTAAAATTCATTAAGCATATCACAACAGATGTTCTATCTAACAAAAGTGTACGAATGAGCGAGGTCGTAATGTTTGTTGTTAGTAACTTAAAAAGATTAAAATTAAGTTTATTTTAGACAGTATATTTTTAGATTATATTTTTTGTCGTAAATAGAAACCCAAACTTTTACACTGGATAATTTTAATATATATTGTTTAAACATTTTCATGTTTATTAATTTTTATTATTATTATTTTTTTTTTGTTTATAGTAGTAGTTTTTTTGTTATTTTACTATAAATAATTTTTAATAATTGCTATAAGCTTATTATAAAAATATTGGCTGAATTACCTCAACTCAACGTACGCAATAATATTAAAATCAAAAATTGTCAATTTTGTACGAAAAATTAAAAAAATAAGTATAAATAATATTTTTTACGAATAAATCATAAATATATATAAATTAATAAATGTCACCGATTTTGATAATCGTCACACAAATAAATAAAAAGCAAAATCATATACACAAATTTGAACATAATAAGTTTGAACTGTAACAAAGTTGCTTAAGACCGACACAAGATTGACGAAATCGTGTTATCTCGTCAGCATTGAGAAACAAAGTAACAAGGTGTAATAAGTTCATTTTGTTCTTGCTATTATCATTTAATTACAAACGTGAGAAAATTATCTATTAATTAAAAAAAAATCAGCTTCACGCTGTATCCCGCACACAGCAGGGTAGGCAGAGGGAACCTAGTGTTAAGACACTCCGTTCCCCACTTTCTGCCGAATTCTGAAGAAATGGAAATATAAATTTAAGTAAATATTTCATCTCCTCGAGTGGGGATCGAACCCACAACCAGTCGGTTTTACAGTCACACTTCGTGCCACTGCGCCACGACTGGCCTCATAAAAAAAATACTACACTAATATAATTGTATAGCGTTTATAACTAGATTTTTTTCTACACCTTTGCCTCCATGGTCAGCGTGCGGCTGTAAACTCAACACTCACACTCTAGGAATGGATAACGGCGTTGTTGATCAACACGCAATGCATCCAGAATGCGGCGGATATTGAGAAATCGAAACGAAATGCCTTAAAGAGAATGAAATGTCTTAACCCTAGGTTTCTAAGTTCCCTCTACCTATCCTGCTATATGCGGGATACAGTGTTAAGTTAAAAAAACTGAAATGAAGTGGTTTATCTTTCAAAATGTCCTGGAGCGTTCCACCAAATATTATGACAAAAGATTTTTAAATAATACTTCTAGAAAACGTACTGAAATTATTTTAATGTAGCGAGACTTGAATCCACGTCTCTTGGAAATCGTCCAAATTGGACGATGCTAAATTTTAACCAAGTAATATAGAATAAAAAAAATTAGGCAATTATTACGCAAAAAAATCACATAGCGGCCTCTCTCACGTCACGATCAATTCGGTTTAGTGTAGCTTAATGCAAATCGATGCTGTATCTATACTAATATTATATAGGTTAATAATTTGTTTGGGTAAACTCGCTAATCTTAGGAACTAATGGTTCGATCTGAAAAATTCTTTGTGTTGGATAGTCAATTTATTGAAAACACAATAGAGTATACACAGAGCGAATTAGGGAACCTAGTGTTAAGACACTCCGTTCTCAATAAGACACTTCTGCCAAATTCTCGAGGCATCGTGTGTTGAGTGGCGGTACTCAACACCGAACTGTGCCTTGTTACCAAAAAAAAAAATATATATATATATATATATATATATATATATATTATATCATGTTATTTATCTTAATGAGACCCACCACGTACCACGTACTTGCAGTATGAGTTTACATAATTCCTAGTTATCTCCATTTTTACAATCAAGTAGTGTAAACAATGGCATTTATGAGGTAGTTGATATGGCTAACTAAATGAGTCAATGTAATGGTTCAAGTTCGAAGCTCGCTTGAGGGAACACACACTCTTCGGCTTATGTAGTACAAGGGCCCAGCATTTATTTGTACGTGAACTATCAAATTTTAAACTATGTTGTCCTTTTCCGCCGGAATATAGAGAAATTTTCTCTGAGTGCTCATCAACACTTCCAAAGAACCTATCAGCGTTCTAAGCTATGAACTTCCTGTTACTCGGAAACGACTATGCGTCGCTGTCTGTCAATCTTTCATTGTCAGTAACGGTAGAGTTTTAATATTTATTTATAAAGATTTCGAGTTTCATGTAGAGTTACCATCAGGTGATCCGCTCGTTTGCCTTGTCTTTTCCATAAAAAAAATAGTTAATCGCGAGACGCACAGAACTTCCTCGTGCATAATGTAGAGAACAAGGAAAAAATATTATAATATCATAGATATTTAAATATTATACTTTATATATTTGTGATATTATAAGGCCAGACGTGACGCAGCGACACGAGGTGTAACTGTAAAACCGACTGGTTGTGGGTTCGATCATATTTCCATTTCTTCGCTCTGGTGTCGAGGTTAAGCGCGGCGTTGAGTTCTGCCACTCAATGGCGTTGAGGCAATGCCTCCAGAATTCAGCTGAAAGTGGGAACGGAGTGTCTTAACACTAGGTTTCTTCTGCCTACCCTGCTGTGTGCGGGATACAGCGTGAAGCTGGTTTAGATTTTTTTTATACTTTATTTAGGAATTATTAGAACTACGACACAATCACGTTTATTTTAATACATCTAAAAATAGACTTCTAAACTAGCCTCGATTCTGAATCTTCATAGTGCCATAGCAAGGTTGCGCAAGTAAAACTTGTTGTTGCACAACAAAGTGTCTATTTTAATCTGACTAATCTGGTCTAGCTAGATCATTCATATAATAAACATGTTCACCGTCTGACAGTGACATGTGGCATGTGGCATATGTCATGTGGCATGTAACATATGGCATGTGGTATGTGTCATGTTAAGGTATACTGATTATGTTACTTTTAAAGTTCACGTAATATTGTAAAGGTTAGTATTTAAAAGTTTTTATTAGGAGATATTGCTGGGAGTTAAATATTAAAGGTTTTATAAATTAATTTATGATATATTTTTTTTACTTGTTTTATGTTTTTTAATCACGCACTTTGTGAGCTAGTCAGAGATAATAAATTGGTAAATTACTGTAATCTCCAATTTGGTACAATTTAGAGAACACTGTGAGAAAACGTATGTATGAGAAAAACGACACTTAAAATTTTACCAAAAACATCAAAAATATAATATATTGGCACGCTTTACAAATATAATTGAAAAAAAAAAACGTAAGGAAACCCTTTGACTGCTAACGATGATTTTATTCCCACTCGTAATAATGATTTATCTTCATTTCCCTGTTCGAATGTACAAGGTGGAGCGTTACCTTTCACCACTTAACACGCACTGTCTCAAAAGTGGGGTGGAAAATGAGGAACGGAATGTCTTAACATTAATTTCCCCGCCTACCTTATATGCGGGATAAAGCGTGAAGAATAAAAGTAGTCTTCTGAACGAGTTCAAACACACGTAATCACGTTCCGTAAAACTATACCTAACGATAAACGCAACGATATTTTATAGGTGACTATAAAATAGATCTTAAATGTTAGTACAATCAACAATTTCAAAGGAAGCTTAAAAATGTTATAAAAAGGAATTCCTTTAACCTTTTCAAGACTGGGTCAAGTAATGTAATGAAAATTGAGATATTTTATAGGATGGAGTTTTGTAGTAGCACGAGTATGTGAGTCTAGCACTTAGGCTTATTATATTACTACTAGAGGGCGCGCGCGACTTCGCCCGCTTATTAGGAGTGAATTCTAAAAAAACCACGAAACACGTGTTCAATAAAATATTTTTAACAGTCTGAATTTAATTTTTTATAAAAATCGGTGGCAATTTAAAGATTTTTCCATATAAACTTTCAACCCCTTATTTGAACCCTTAGGGGGTGAATTCTTAAAAACCATGAAACACGTGTTCAATGAAATATTTTTAAGAGTCTGAATTTCAAATTTTATAAAAATCGGTACAGATTAATTTTTTTTTTCCATACAAACTTTCAACCCCTATTTCATCCCTTTAGGGTTAAAATTTTTCAAATCCCCTTCTTAGTGGATGTCCAGAATATAAAAATAAACATCTGCCCAAATTTCACGTTTTTACGCACAGCGGTTACGGCTCTGCGTGCGTCTTACCTCAGTCAGTCAGCACAAGTCCTTTTATATATATAGATTACAGCATATTATAAGGGACTTAGTGATCTTATGAATAACGTTTGTACTTCACTTCTGTTATTATTCTGCTGATAATATGTTTAATTATTTGTACCGGTTTTTGGTTTTTCTAAAAGGTTTCGGTCTGCCTAGAAATTGTAGTAGTAGGTTTTCAGCTTCACGCTGTATCCTACATAAGGCAGGGTAGACAAGTGTTCGATAGACACTCTGTTCACTCTGTTCTCCACTTTCCGCTGATTTTTCGAGGCATTGCGGACGGAATTCAACACTGCACTTTTGCTTTTGTACCAGAGCAAACAAAACGAAAATATTAATAAATAATATCGAACCCACAAACGTCACGTTACAGTTACACACTTGTGCCCTTGAATCACGACGACATCAGCCCATGCTACCTTAAGGTAATCTATAATATCTCAAATTGTTACAGGAAGAAAACATAGCGCTAAGGCTAATAAAGCAACATGTAGACGAGCCGGAGAGCAGTCCAGCATCCCTCGATGAATACGGTACGGGAAGCACTGGGAAGTACTTCGATGAGGCTGGTTACGTATCGGGAGGCGCTAGAGACAATGACCCCTACGTACGGAATCGATTTAATCAGGCCGCCTCTGATAACCTTTCGAGTAATCGAGCTGTGCCTGACACTAGGAATGCTATGTAAGTATTGAACACACTCAGTTCTCCATTTTTCACCGAATCTTGGACGCATTCTGTATACAATTGCGAAACTCAACGCGGCATTTCTTGTTACCAGTGCAAGGAAATGAAAATATTAAATAATTCAAACCCTCGAGTGGAAATCGAACCTACAGCAGTCGCGCTTATAGTCACACGCTGTGCTACAACGGCCTCAATTTGCCTCGGTAGCAAATTAAATATTTCAAAAGGTCATTAAAGTAACTATTTAAGAAAAACCCCAAGTGGAGATTGAATTCACATCAATTGCGAATATTTTTTTTGTTACACTTAGGTTTTTAAAAAGAAATGAAAATGAGATTGTAATTTTTTTAATAAAACTTCTAACTAATTCTAATATTGCAGGTGCCGCTTAAAAAAATACAACGAAGACTTACCTCAGACCAGCGTTATTATTACATTCCACAATGAAGCTAGATCGACGCTCCTCCGAACTATCGTCAGGTGATATTATTATTTTCTATGTAGTTTTTGAGATTTTAAGGAAAAATTTGTTAAAATATTTTTTAATAAATCATTGCGTGTTGAGTGGCAGAACTCAACGCCGCGCTTAGCCTCGACACCCGAGCGAAGAAATGGAAATATAAATTTAAGTAAAAGAGTGCAAACTGAACTTTGTCAAGTTTTATAAGTTGAGCTTCTCAGTGACATTTTGATTTCGTACCAATGTCAACGAGAAGCTCAACTCATAAAACTTGACAAAGTTAAGTTTGCACTCTTTTTGTATGAAATATGCTAGAACTATAAATTTAAATTTGAAAATATCAGAACAAATAAAAAAACACAACTTTGTGAAACAAGCTTAATGGTAATGGCAAACATAATATATAGAAAAATATTTTTGGAAATTTAAAAACAAACAACTTTAATGCATTTTATTCTTTTGTTATAGTGTCCTTAACCGAAGTCCGGAACATCTAATAAAGGAAATCATTTTGGTTGACGACTTTAGCGACAATCGTAAGTTCTATACAAATATGATGATCTTATAATAAAAAAAAATATTACAAAAACATATTTTGAATATTTTTCATAAAAAATATTTCATAAATTTAAAAATCTTGTGAATAGAAGCTGTATGAACAGTAGATGTATGTACGTACGTATGTATGTATATTTGAACACATTACGTATATATATCATATGGATCACACTAAATTTATGATAATGGCTTTTAACTTTATTTTTCTGGTTATGTACTTAACATTTAATTAAATTATCGATAATCATTTATAATATACATCTATAAAAGTTTGACGAAAATTCGGCGTTAAACATCGCCGCACAACTCGTTTTATTAAAGAAACCAAATAAGCGCGAGTCGGGCTCGCCCACCGAGTGTTCCGTACAGTAATTGGAGATCTCGAGCTTTTTCTGAAATTTAAGCTTAGCTTAGCCAAAGCCCTTTCTTAATCCGATACGGTGAGATTACAGAGCAGAAAAACGAATATATTGAATATTTTATTACCCCGAGTCGAAATCGAATCCACAGCCGTCACGTTGCCACTATTCAGGACAACCTATAAAAAACTCAATGTATATAATACCTAATATAATACTACCTATATTTAGGATATATATAAGAACTAAAGAACCACCTACATTTACTCATATAAAGTTAAATTGACACTTAAATAAACATTACGACACGTTCATAATATAATGTGACATATAACAAATTACAGTCGCTGAACAAAAACCTCGTACACCTCGTAATTCGTAATTCACAGGGAATCTCATACAAAAAGAAATTATTTCGCAATTGTACAGTACGATCGACGAGTCGTGGCCGAAGTATCCCCAAGTTAGCTGTAGATGGCTGTGCGCACACTTCTTTTATTTTTTTTGTTACTTTTGATTATTTTTTTATTATGTGTGAATGAGGCGGTACTGAAATCCCAACTTCACAACGTCCACGACTCGTCGACCGTACTGTACACATGGTAGTCAGTTGTTGGAACGTTTAAAAAGTCATTTCGATTTGCTTCGTTTCACGTGGCTTGGAATTGTTATATTTGTATGCGAAAGCGAAATTATCACATTTTTAAGTGACTCTATATAGAGACTTGGGTCACTCTGTTATGTGTTTGTCGATAACTTGTTAAATATTAAATACGCTGACAAACCGCAGCGTTGAGATTCAACACTCAACACGCATTGTCATAAAAATAGGCAAACAATAACTTTACTCATTCTGCCCATGTATATGCGAAAAAGATCTAGAGCATGTTTTTTTTTTTGTTTTCTGCATTTTGATTCTAGTGAAACTAGTGCTAAGACACTCCGTACCTATTAAGACATATCCATTCCCCACTTTCCGCTTTATTCTGGATGTATCATGTGTACGCTATGTTGAGTGGCGGAACTCAACGCCGAAGTTTTTTTATAAGTAAAGAAATAAACATTATAACTTAAAATTCAAGACAAGTGTGAATCAGTTACACAATTATTTAGTTCATTGTATTTAACATTTTTTAAAGTGTTATTCCACATTTAGGAAAGAAAAATACTTATTTAGAAAACGTATAAAAATTTGAACTTAACAGGACTCGAGCGGGAACTCCAGGAAGCGCAGGTTCGAGTCCCGCTACGTTCAAATTTTTATACGCTTTCTAAATATATATAGTTGTTATGTGTTTAATTAAGATACAATTTGCTTAAAATATAATACAACATTTTTTTTTTCGTTGTTAAAATATATACCTTTTTCAATTCAAAACAGATTTTAAAAGATTTTTTTTATATATCGCTATCATAAATCTAATATTTACTTTTTTCGCAAAGCAAGATAAGCGCTGCGTTCCTCACTTTCCGCCTTATTATCGAGGCATTGCATGTTGAGTCGCGGAACTGATCTCCGCGCTATGTCTATCTAAGCAGGAAAATAATTTTTTACGCTGTATTTCGAAAACAGTAGGGTAGGCAAGGGAAACCTAGTATTAAGACACTCCATTCTCCATTAGTTCACTTCCGTTCACCACTTTCCGCCGATTTCTTGAGTCATTGATTTTTGACTGGCAGAACTCAACGCGGCCTTATGCTCATTATCAGAGCGAGAAAATGAAAATATATCAAATATAATCATTCTTCTGGCTAGGATCGAACCTACAACCATCACGTTTACAATAAGATGCTGTCCCACATCGCCACTACGGGTTTTATAAATGAAAAAACACAGTAAAGCGCGGCATTGGGCTCCGCCACTCACGAAATGCCTAGAGAACTCAACGGAAAGTGGAAAACGGAAGTGTCTTGATGAGAATGGACGATCTTAACATTAGGTTCCCAGATTCCTTCTACACTGCAATGTACGGGATACGGCGTGAAGCAAGAAAAACAAAAAAAACAGTAAATATCTATACATCTAAGTACAATTTAGATCTCTCTGAGAAATCAGTTAGTTGCATTGGGAAAGAGAACGCAATGAAATATAAACAATACACAACAAATCTACACGAATTCCTGAGATCTAATCAAATACATTGTTTTAGAACAATAAATTAATTATTTTTGCTATATTTTCATTTTAATTATTAAATCAAATTAAATCAGCTTCACGCTGTTTCCCGCACAGAGGGAACTTAGTGTGAAGACAGTCCGTTCCCCACCTGCGTGTTGAGTGACAGAAGTCAACGCCGCGCTTTGCCTCGACACCAGAGAAATGGATATATAAATTTAAATAAATATTTAGTTTCCTCGAGTGGGAATCGAACCCACAACCAATCGCGTTTACAGTCACTGTTTGTGCCCCTGCGCCACGACTGGCCTCATTTTTTAAATGATTGAAATGAAAAACTAATATTAGTATTAGGACTTGTTTTAGTATATTACTTTCGATAAGCTTAACCTCAGAAATGTAAACAAAATATTTCACATTATTCTAATTTATTTTTATTTAAATTTTTGTTTTTATTATAATTTGACTATTGATTTAATTTGATTGTTGAGGCCGTCATGGCACAAGCCTGCGACCGTAAATGCAACAGGTTCAATTCCCACTCGAAGAAATGAAATATTTTCATTTTCATTTCCTCGCTATGGTAACGAAGCTAAGTGCGGCATTGACCAATCAACACGCATTGAATCTAGAATTCGTTAAAAAGTCTAGAACGGAAGTATCTTAACCCTAGGTATCCCTTTGCCTATCCTGCTATGTGCGGGTTACAGCGCGAAACTAAAAAAAACAAAATGTATATTATATATACGTAAATATGTTATATCTATAACAAATAAAATCTCAAATCTCTGGGAAACGAAACGCACCGTTGAGTTCTATCACTCAACACGCAATATCATCATTAAGACACTTCCAGTGCAATATAAAAAGATCGCAACATTAACTAATATTTAAAATATTATTCTGATATCGTATTGTGATAACTCAAATATTATTATTTTTTAGTTGCACGGAAACGCTTCGATATTGGGTTCGATTCCCACTCAATTTCACTCAATTAATTATTTAAAAAAAAGGTGGAAAAAGAGGAACGGAGTGTCTTAGCCTACCATTCTATATACGGAACATAAAACATGAAGCTAAAAATAAAATAAAACGACTATTAATAACATAAAAATATATTACAGCCGAAGATGGTGCAGCACTAAGATCTATACGCAAAGTGCAAGTGATAAGGAATTCTAAACGGGAAGGTCTGATGAGGTCGCGGGTTCGAGGCGCGGACGCGGCAACAGCGCCAGTGCTTACGTTCTTAGACTCACATGTAGAATGTAATGTGCATTGGCTGGAACCGCTGTTGCAGAGGATTAAAGAGGTCAGTTAGTAATAAATAATTATAGTTTTTTTATTATAAAAAAGTACATTTTAAAGTAGATATTTAAATTAATCCTAGATATCCTGGCAAAGTACGTAGTATAAATATATTTTAAAAAATAAGTCAAAATAGCTTTGTGGGAATATGTTTCTTTGTCAGAAATACAAGTGTAGCTTATAAAAATATGATAAAATATTCAAAAATTTATCCTATATGTAAAAAATAGAAAGAGAAGAAATAAGTATAATAGCATTGGTATCTATTTCTGTCAGGAATCTCCTAGACAGATATACCAACCAGTTGATACTGGCGTATTGATATAGGCGTCGTAAGGCTAAAAGGTCAACGATATTTTCAAAGAAAAAAATATTTATCAGAAAAATATTGCACAATAGGTATATATATGTATTTGCACAATAATATTGAGCATGATTTATTTGCCTTATCTAAAAATGGTTGTTTTTTTTTTCATTTCCATAAATATTTAAGAGAGTAATAACCATTTAAACTCCCTTTCTATTTACACCGGGTTCTCCCGGGTTCTCCCTGCTTGTCCTTACCTAAATGTGGGATACAACGGAACCCTAAAAACAACAAAAAACACAACCAAAAAAAGGAACAAAATGAAAAACATTATTTCTTAACCCACTACATCTACAATTACCATTTCTGCGTCCGTATATTATTTTGAAACATACTTATTATATATTAGATCACAGTTCAAGAGACACGATTGTATAAGTATGTGAACGATCTTTAAGTGTAATCATCGCTATAGTGTCGCAATGCTGTCTTAATGATGCTATTGCGTTGCAGGTATCGAATTCGATTCCACGTTGTTGTAATGAGCTCTGTCATTTTATAATACAAACAAGTATGTTGAACTTAGTTGAGCCTTTTAATTATAACATTTTTTGAGAACGCATTGAAATAAGAATAAAACATAACAAATTAAACACGAATTCCTGATTTTCCTAATTTTTTGAATAGACAGTGGAATAAATAGTGTCGTTACACTAGGTTTTATCCGATCACACTTTTTATATGAGGATGATGCTTAAAAAATAAAATTATAGATTAAAATGATAGAGTAATGAAATTATAATTTTTATTTCCTTGGTCTGGTAACGAGGTAAAGTGTAATGATGACTTCCACCACTGAACACGCAATGCCTCAAGAATTGGGTTGAAAACGGAGAACGGAAATGTCTTAACAGGAATCGGGGTGTCTTAACACGAGTTTCCCAGAGTCCATCTGCTGGCTGAAACTGGCTGAAGCTAAAAAAATACCAATTGCAACTGTATTTAGATGAACTATAACCGTATAACTGAGCAAACACAAACAATAATTTAAAAATCAGACATAATCATCATTGCTGTTACTTTGATAAATACCCTTAATAATAGAATAGTTCCATTTTTACGATAAATTGTTCATTTCTCGGAGTGGAAATCGAACCCACAACCATCGCCTTTACAGTCAGACGCTTGTACCTGCGCCACGACGGCAAGAGAACAAAGTACTTAGAAAATAGAACTTTATTTTCGTACCTACATACAATATATTATGTGTGATCTAGAATAAATATTTTACGTGCTTCTAAACTAAATAACAGGATTAGTTCATGAAATATGATATTATTTTCTTTATCATATTGACAAAAGTTATTTTATCACTTTATTTATCCTATTTAGGAAAAAGTAATACGATAACGATTTATTTTTATTTCTGATTTGGATCTAGGATATAGTGAGGCGAGTCATGGCACAGCGGCAGGAAGTGTGGCTGTAAAACCGACTGGTTGTGGGTTCGATCCTCACTCGAGGAGATGAAATATTTACTTAAATTTATATTTCCATTTCTTCGCTCTGGTGTCGAGGCTAAGCGCGGCGTTGAGTTCTGCCACTCAACACGCAATGCCTGCAGAATTCGGCAGAAAGTGGGGAACGGAGTGTCTTAACACTAGGTTCCCTCTGCCTACTCTGCTATGTGCGGGATACAGCGTGAAGCTGATTTTTTTTTGATTTAGGATATACTAAAATAGTAGTACCTGGCTGAGCTCTAGTTGGTCGTAACGACGAAAGGTCCCCTTTTTTAGCTTTATGCTGCTTTCCGCATATTGCAGTGTTGGCAAATGGTACTTAGTGTTAAGACACTTCCTTTCCCATTGAATTTTCGACTCAACGCCGCGCTTTGTCTTGATACCAGAGCAAGGAAATGGAAATATCAAGTAATTCTTTACCTTGATTGAGAATCGAACACACGACCGTGACGTTTACAATCTCACACGATAACGATTACAGCTGTGTGTTTATTAATTAAAAAATATTTTATTTAATAAATAATAGTAAATACTCAAAAACCATAATAAATATACGAGGCAGAGCGTGTACTTGAGTTTTTCCACTCCACACGCTATGCTTTCAACGGAAAGTGAGACTAAGTTCCCAGGTTCCCTCTACCTACTATTTTACGTGCGGGATACAACGTGAAACTAAAAAAAGGTTATATAAACTTATTTTATTACTATATAAATGATATAAAGTCAATAAAATTCTTTAAAGCTATTTGTGTGTAGGCAGTGTATACGAGAATGCGTACATCATTAATGCTATAGTGGTCATTTATACGGCGTGTACACAATGTATAGTAGAATTGATTTTGATCGGTATTGTGAAATATTATGAAATTTTAATAGTATTTAACATATTATACCTACTGTAATAGAATATCACATGTATCTGTCGTAGTCGTTTTGTTAATACACGCTGTATCCCGCACTTAGTAGGGTAGGCAAAGGGAACCTGGGAAATTAGTGTTAAGACAATTTATTCCTATTAAGATACTTCCGTTCCCTGCAGTTCCACCGAATTATAGAAGCATTGCGCGCTGAATGGCGGAACTCAACGTCGTCCTTTTGCCTAGTTACCAGAGCTAAGAAATGAAAATATTAAATATTTCATTTCTTTGAGTGGAAATCGAACCCACAATCGGTTGCCTTTACAATAGCTCACTAGGTGACACAACTAATCTCAATCGTATCTGTTTATAATATTTAACGCAAGTAACCAAAAATATAATCTAGTGTTAAGACACTCCGATCCCCACTTTTCACCAGATGAGGCTTTGCGTGTTGAGTGGCAGAACTCAACGCCGCGCTTTTACATTGTTACCATAGCGAAGAAACGAAAATATTAATAAATAAATAACTTTCCATACCTAAATCATAATTATATTATAGTAAAAAAAAAATATTGTATTCCATTCTAGCCTTAGCTTTACCTCGCTTCCTGCAACTCGGTCATTTATCACGCGTCAATATTGTACGCGTTATGCAGACAGACAGATGCATCGCATTGTGCATTATTACTAATATATTACAGTCACTTTGGTTATGCCATATAACCTATACAATAGAGAAGAGAAGCTACTAGTTATGTTATATTAATAAAGATATAATTTGAATTTATATTTATTAATAATTTCTTCGCAATAGCGTCGACGCAAAGCTTCTAGAAAGCGGCAGAAAGTAAGAAACGGAGTGTCTCAACTCTAGGTTCCCTCTGCCTACTATATAATCAGTACTAACTATAAAATATAAAATTTCAAAAAATCAGCTTCACACTGTCTCCCGCACACAGTTGGGTATGCTGAGGGAGCTTAGTGTTAAAACACTCCGTTCCTCGCTATTTATTTTAATAGAAAAATTAAAAAAAAATCATTAAAATAAATTTTTAACATTATTTATAGAGCAAAAATATTTTTATTCACTAGTATATATAAAATGGGTCAAAAGTTAAAATTCATAGTTTTAAAATATTGGCCACTAAATGCAGAGCTAACGTTGTTTGAATAACTAACATGCAATGTTTGAATTTTGCTATCGTTTTTAGGTATTTTTTGGGAGTTTCATATGGCACATCGAAATTTTTTTTATATATAAATATATGAAATGATTCTATCGCGGAGCAGTTGTGAACGACGATGGCTATGGGTTCGATACCATTCGAGGGAACGTCACTCTTCTGACTATATTGTTCTGACAATTGTTCCAGTCATTCATTAAGCAATATTTCTTAAATAAACGAAAACTGAACAACGCTGTTGATTAAAAGTAGACCGTACCCAATATTCTACGCGAAAGACACCGGGAGAAGAAAAAAAAACAATCACTATCTTTTTATTTTCACTAAAAACATAATTCCTAAAATTGCAGGAAGAACGGAATATTTTAAGAGTATTCATCTATCTGCCTACCATACTTAAAAATATTTAAATATTTTAAACATTTAACAGCCGCTCTAGATATGATTGCCGTCAATAAATTCTTTTATCAATTTTCATAGTAAAAGGATGTTGAGATATTTGAAACAGTGACACATTGTGCTGTATCGAAGACTTTATTCAATGATTCAGAAATCAATATGTTGTCCTTGCTTTATGAGAAAGGATTTACTTTGACTTGATATAGTTTATTATAATGAAAATATAGTTTAGCTGTGAGATCATTTAAAATTGAAAATCCTTTTTTAACTTTTATTTATTTTGAGGCCCGTCGTGGCGCAGCGGCACGAGGTGTGACTGTAAAACCGACTGGTTGTGGGTTCGATCCCCACTCGAGGAGATGAAATATTTACTTAAATTTATATTTCCATTTTCTTCGCTCTGGTGTTGAGGTTAAGCGCGGCGTTGAGTTCTGCCACTCAACACGCAATGCCTCCAGAATTCGGCTGAAAATGGGGAACGGAGTGTTTTAACACTAGGTTCCCTCTGCCTACCCTGCTGTATACGGGATACAGCGTGAAGCTGATTTTTAATTTATTTACTTTAAGCATGCTTATATAGCAAGCAACGCCGCAATTTGTCTTGATACCAGAACGAGAAAATTTAAATAATACATTCCCTCAAGTGGAAATCCAACTCACAACCATCGCATTTGGTATCAGACGCTGTGCCGGTGCATCACGACGGCCTCATGAGACCGACCGACCAACGGTAGCATGTAATTAATTATAAATAGTAAAAGATGGAAACAAAAATGATAAAATTATGCATTTCTCTGTTTTTTTGCTGTTCAGTTTTAAGTTCTAAAATCTTAAAAAATTTTAAAATTTATATATTTTTACAATAGATATAACAAATTATCATAATACTCGTATATAACAGTTTTCAACGTCGTGTTTCAAAAATAGAGTAGTATTGATAGGTAGTTTATAGTCTCGATTCGTTTTGGGCTATTGGGCTATGGTAATGTCCTTCATTTATATTCTTTAGAGGTAGTGGGTATGGAATCTATTAAATAGGTATATAGCGCAACGTTAACTTTGTGTTTAAAATAATGACATAAAATGAAGTATTTATTCTCTACGTTGTATTTATCTTATGGAGAAAAATAATGTTTAATTTTTATATTTTTTGATTTCTTTGAAAGTAATTGAAATTGTAATGTTGATAAGCTTTATTCGTCTTTTATATTTAATCTAAGCTTCACGTTTCATAATCAGTTGTTAGGTATTAAATACTTGTTAAAAATTAATCTGTCCTACTAATTCTCCTAATATTATAAATAGGCAAGTTTGTGAGGATGGATGTCTCACGTTCACACAAAAACTACTGAACGATTTTACATTTATACTTACTTTCACACTGTATCCCGCTCATAGGAGGATAGGTATACATAAGGAACCTAGTGTTGAGACACTCTGTTTCCATTAAAACACTGCCATCCACACTTTTCGCCAAATTCTCAAGGCATTAATTGTTAAGTTGAGGAACTCAACGCCGCGCTTTTTTACCAGAGCGAAGAAATAAAACTATAAAATGTTTAATTCCCCCGAATGGGAACCGAACCTACAACTATCGCGTTAACAGTCGCACAGTTGTACTCCTGCGCGACGACGACGTCAAGATAGATGTAAAAAAATAAAAGTACTAACGAATATGTATGTTGTAATGCTATTTGCACTTTGGAAATAAAAAATAATAATTGGAGTTACGCCACTCGAAAATGCAACGACTCGTCTTGAGTTTTCAAAATGGATGCACTTTCACTTTAACAGTAAGGTTAAATTTTTTAGTGCCTACATAATTTGCACTGTTCTTGAGCGATGGCCAAATACTTGCGATTTTGTAGTTTTGCTTAATGACCCGGTGAAACTTGATATAAGTGGTTTTCAAGTGATTTTTTTTTATTTAAATTAGTTTCATTTCAATATGTTTTAACATCGTAGCGGGACTCAAACAAGCGCTTCTTGGACTCTTTCCAAAACGCGTGAGTCGAAGTCCAAGTCGTAATGAAGTGATTGTGATATGAGTGATGGCACTTCTTGCTGCGATTTAAAAAAAAAACAAGAAAATGAAAAAAAGTTTGGTTGTATGGGTGCCCATTTCATTATTTATTTTATTCTGTTTTTAGTATTTGTTGTAGTAGCGGTAAGAATAAAAAAATATTTACAAAAATTATACGGGGTTCCTGGCAAAGGTTTTATTGATTGAAAAATTACTTATTGGTCCCGACTGTTAATCCTAATAAATTATTGGGCTTGTTTATTTTCTTTTTAGTTTTATGCAGTCGGGGTTTTTGTTTTTGTAAATATTTTTTTATTTTTTACTTTTTTGTTAGGATTCATTATGAGAATGATAATCATGATATACCTTTTTGAAATCCTCGTATTGAGCTCTTGAATTTGATACCCATATTGTGGTATTCGAAACGAAAATATTTTTTTTTTCATTAAGTCCAATGGCGTCCCACAGCCGCCATGATTGTTTTTTTTAACGTCACCTATCTAAGAACATTTGGCCTGCTAATACAAATCTAACGATGCCTCAATTATCCGGCGAAATCCGTTCAGTGATTCTGAAGATATGAGGTAATAATCCTTCCTTAGCAGTCGGGAAAATACATTAAAAAAATCAAGTATTACACAGCTCATTAAATAGAGCCTGTTCACAGACGGATTGACAGACAGTCGATCCCGTTTTACCCTTTGAGCACGGAACCGTAAAAAAATCGTAACAATACTCATAAAACAATAGTAAAGTAAAACAATGAATAGTAAATTTCGCATTGCCGTAACACTTTGCAAAATGAAGTTAAAATTTATCTAGTAATAAATCTGATCTAATAGCGTTACATGTATTCTAAGTGCAACCGACGCTATATCTTCAGGTTAACGTTTGTTTCGCAACGCGGATGCTGAACAGATTTTGATCATGTTTTACGCAACCGATAGGTAGAATAATGGAACAGATATGACCTAGTTGCGAATTCGAATACCATTGTGATTTTTAACTCGTATAGTTATTTATGTAATTGATGGTAATATTTTTTAACGGTTATTTGTTGATATAAATGCTAGTTAACTATCTTTGCCGTCGTGGCGCAGTAGAGCAGTTTCACTGTAAACGCGATGGTTTTAAGTTTGTGATCCCTATTTGTGATCCCCATTTACATGGTTGAATGATTATATTTCCTAGAAGACAACTGGGTTGAGTTTCGCCAATCTACAACCGAATGTCAGGATATTGAGCGGTAAGGTAAGGTAAAGTGCAATTCGAACCCATAACCACCAAGTGTACAGCTAGCTACTGTTCCACTGGGCCACGCTGTATTTTTCAAAGGAAATAATGTAACAAAATTATATCTCCATTATCAAATGTCAAGGCTTATTCGTTATTCGTAACGGCCGGACGATCTTCTTGTTGAAATGTTTGTAGATGAACACCTTGTGAAACGCGATTTACTTTGAAAGTCGATTGCCTTACGGAGTTACAGATATTCTATAATTTGAGGTTTAAGTTAACAACTTATGTTGTATTTTTAACATTTAAAAAAATAATTTAAATCAGCTTCACGCTGTATTCCGCCACATCAGGGTAGGCGGAGGAAATCTCGTGTTAAGAGACTCCGTTTCTCAATTTCTGGGAAATCCTAGAGGTATTGTGGAACCTTACGTCATTCAACATTTAAAAAAATACTAAAAGTAGCTTGAGTGTGACTGTAAACGTGGCAGGTTATTGGTTCGATTTTCATTCGAAGAAATGTAATATTAAATATTTCCATTTTTTTTCGTTCTTTTTGTTTATTATTTCAAATTAATCCTTAAATTATCCTTATATATGTATATATATAAATATGTGTGTGTGTGTGTGTAGTAATTTTAGCTAATTTTCGTACCACCGTAGTTACTCAAGCGTAGTGAACGGTGATACATTACGCAACTGAGATAGCTCAATCTCCCTTCACCCTGTATGTAATACGTCCACGATCATTGCACGACCTCGCAGTTCTAGAACATTCGCGTCGAATGAAGATGGCATTTTAATAGAGCATCAAAAAATATAAATAGTGATTAATAATTTTTTATTTAGCTTTATTTACCTTCCTCTGAACTAGTAGTTCTTAAGATTAGCGCAAACAAACAAACTCTTCAGCTTTATAATGTTTTATCTGTGGTAAAACGCGGCGTTGTGTTTCAATTTACAGTAGGTATACTTTAAGTTACGAAATTGGACGGAAAATAGAGAACGGTTACTCAATGTTAATATCCACATCTTCCTTCTCTATATGTACCTATAAATATTATGTCCAAGAACATTGTTCGACCTCGCAGTTCTAGAACGTTCACATCTAGATGAAGATGTGATTATTACTTCTGTAAATGTTAAAGATTGACGCTTGAATTCAATCAAGGCCGTCATAACGCAATAGCACTGTAAACGCCACGACTGTAGGTTCGATTTCTGCGTGAGAGAATTATTACTATTAAATTATTTTAATTAGTTGAGATGACTATAGAATATCAATTCGCAATCAAGTTCCGCAGTTTAACACGTAATGTCTCGAATTCTAACTAAAAGTGCACCCTAATATGCGATATACAGGGTGAAAGTGAAAAAAATCTTATTATTATATCTATAGTTGCATAACATGTTATTTGATTAAGTGTCTGTCAAGTCCGGTCCGGCCCGTGACATTCGGCTACGACCTTGACATAACCATTCGCAAGTCTTACTATACTTATGGGGCCTTGTCCGTGAAATTACTGTCAAAATTATACAAAAAAAAATTAAAATACAGTTTTGTTCATACGTCAAAAAATTCGGCAGAAAGTGGGGATCGGAGTGTCTTAATACTGGGTTCCCTCTGCCTGCCCCACTGTATGCGGAATACATACAGTAGGGTAGGCATATTCATAAGCTGAGATCAATAAAATCTGGATACATTGATCCTTAATACCCATTAAGGATAACCCAATTTATAGGGCTTTGGGACGGACGCAAGTTAAAAGTTTCTTAATTCGATAGACACTATAGCGTACTGTATATACTCTTATATATATTTATTTATCTTTAGCTCCACGTTAAAGACAAGACGTGTTTACACAGTTTTTTTCAGAAAGGACATTTACCTTAACTTTAGAACCTTTATGCTAATAGAACATACAATTCCATGGCAAATACATACACCGAAAGATCATAATTCTATAATTACTTCGAAGGCGCCATTAGTAGAATGTTTTCTTCTTTTTTTACTTTGGTGTTGATTCAAAGAGCCTACACTTAGGTCGGATTGGTCGCAGCCTCGGCTCCGAGTTTTTCTTCCTGCAACGCCATGGACACTATCATGGTGAATCCATGGAATATTTATTAGTTACTTTTGAATGGCACCTCAAAGGATATACAAAGAATTTATGTGTATGTATCATTTTTATTTTATTTCTTCATACATTCTTACAAAACCTCTTTACATAACCTTTGAACCTCGAAGAGGCCAAAGGCTTCGAAAGGTATCAAAGATTGTATTTCTGCAAATCATGTAAAGTATCCCATTTACCTTTTACCATTTTCTCTTATATAATGAATGAAGATTTATTCAAATTACCTACTTTTAAAAATCAATAAAAAGATATCTTTCAAAATATTTAATTGTAACTGAAATAATAAAGGCCAGTCGTGGTTCAGGGGCACAAAGTGTGACTGTAAAACCGACTGGTTGTGGATTCGATCCCCACTTGAGGGGATGAAATATTTACTTAAATTTATATTTCGGTGTCGAGGACAAGCGTGGCGTTGAGTTCTGCCACTCAACACGCAATGCATAATTCGCATCCAGAATTCGGCATAAAGTGAGGAAAGGAGTGTCTTAACACTAGGTTCCCTCGGTCTACGCTGCAGTGTACGGGATACAGCGATGAAACTTATTTATTTAACTGAAATAACGTTTATTAGTAAACAACATAATTTCTAACTAAAATATTCGAAATGACCCACTTACGCCCAAACTTGGAACAATGCCAACTTCAAATTGAATATTGAAGTTCTAAAATTATTGTTCAATAAATATATCACCAATTTATTATTATTAAATAGACAGACTTTAAGCTGTTATAGAAACTACTACTAGTTGTAGCCCGAAACTTTGTTAACGTGGTCAAACGTAATAGAAAATCCTATTTTTGCCGTATTGTAGTCCTCTGCCTATTTTTTTTATTTTAGATTTACGCTGTGTCCGCACAAAATAGGGTAGGCAGAGGGCACCTGGGATCCTAGTGTTAAGATATTCCGTTCCCATTAAGACTTCTGTTTCCCACTTTCCGCCGAATTCTTAAAGCATTGCGTTTTGAATGGCTGAAGTCAAAGAAAAAGAAATGAAAATACTAAAAATTTCATTCTCCAAAGGGGGAATCGAACCCACAAATGTCGCGTGCTTGTGCTTTATCTTTAAAATTCTAAATGATTAGATCCTTAGCTTTCGTTTCCTGTTTCACCACGACATTCAGACATCGCTTCCTTGGGCGTCCTAGAGATAAGTCCAAGGATCGACATATCAAGACACTTCCTTTGGACATAGTTCCTAAGCTGGCCGGCAATTTGGCACCATCTCATTAACATCTCAGGCGACGCTCTTGGACCTTATCCCTTAGGTCACGCCCAAGACTAACTCTTGTACCTGTAAACAATAAAATAAAAATAGACTCCTCCGAATGCCAATTAAACCCACAACCGTCGCACTTACAGCCATTGCGCTACGACGGCCTCTAAAAAATTTTTTTTTACGTAAATTGCTCAACATATAATGTGATACGAATATAATATGGCCGACCTTCAACTTTCACTCACAGATCAGTCAAAGGTCTCAATATCAAGAATATCGGTCACGGCTGCGAAATTACAGTATTTTTATTACTTCTTAATTTATTATTGAGTAATAAATAATATTTGTATAGCTTATATGAATTTAAGTAAATAGAATAGAGACAAGTCGTGGTCGCAGGGGCACAAGCGCCCCAATCCAGGAAATGATATATTTAATCTAATTAAAAATTCAAAATTAAAAAAATATTTTTTTCTTCGCTCTGATAACCAGACAGAGCGGGGCGTTAAGTTCCGTTTGTTTATTTGTTATAAAAAAACAACAAAACACACGATGTATAAGATAATATGACAATATACTTTAAATATAATATGTTTGTTTTCTTTTTAATATCGTTAAACAATATTAAGTTCTTCTTTCGTAAAAGATAATTTGAAATAATCAAATGGGACTTTTCCGTCCAAGCCATTACGTATGATAAGTAGTTTAATTTAAACATGACACCATTTTCCACAGATACAAAATATTAAATTAACTAAACCACAATATTATGACAGAATTAATGTTATCATTAACTTCCCAATAGCTTGAGGTTATAATTGGAACTTTCACTCGTGACGCAGCAACATCAACTTACTACAAAACTAATAGTTGGAAGTTCGATTTCCGCTCAATGTAATGATTTTGTTTTTATTTTTCCGCTGTTGTAAGACAAAACGCGGCCTATTTGTGGATTCAAAAAGAAATATACATATTGAAGAACAAAATAACATACTTTAAATTTTACTATCGCCTGAAAGAATATTTTTAAAACATTACATATTTTTTTCTTTTTTTTTAACAAGAATTTCTCAAAACAAATCAGAACTAAAATACAAACATTCAATTAAATACACAAATTCGTTCATGAAGGTCGTTGTTCCCACTCGGTTAAACGTATTATTATCATTTCCTGACTCTGGTAACAAGACAAAGCGCGGCGTTAAGTTTCACCACTCAACAAAAAATGTCTCAAAAAATCCTTAAATGCCTTGCTATTTATTAATACAACGTGAAGCTGATTTCACGCTGTAATATTAATTATAATTTATTCATGGGGGAGAACCTAGTGGGGATTGAACCCACAACCGTCGTGTTACAATCACACCCTGAGTCCCTGCACCACGACGGTCTCGGTGAAGCCAAATAAAATCTTACTCTATACTATGTTATGATTCACATACACTACACATATATGCAAGTAAACTGGTAGGAATATCATAGCCTTGTATAGAGCGATGCTATAGATATAATATGTATATAATTGTCAAGTGGTCAAGAACAACTACTGCGTTTGATTGAAAATATATTTTAGTTTTTTGTAACCCGCAAATTACCTGGTAGGTAGAGAGGACCTAGTGATCCCGTTCGTGAAGAACGCTTATTTTAGATAAACGCCATTTCTGCCTGTGTTTTTTTTTCTATAATGTAATAGGACAAACCTAATATACTAGAAGAAAAAAACACAAGAACAGCTTTATGCTTTTTCCCGCATAGCAGGATAAGAATCACCCTTCCCCCACTTTCCGCCCAACTTAAAAAAGAGCTTAATATATTGATATATTAAGCTCTTTTTTACAAAAAAATGAAAATAATATTTCTCTCGACTGGGGATCGAACCCACAAACATCGTGGTTACAGTCTTTGTAAGTGCAATATGACTACGGTTCTCACTGGGTAAGATATACATATTTAAAATATTTTTATTTTGTCTTTATCGTGTACCTTGTACAGCCTACATACTAAAATGAAATGGTCAAGAACATCAAGCTACCATACTGGTACCAATATCGATTCAAACTATTAAATAAAAAAATAGTAACTTTATGTCATCGATTTGGGTTCAAATTGCGCTTGCTTAGTTCAACTTGTGCTTATTCTATATATATAATACATAGGTTTGGGTTCAACTCTCAATTAGGAGAATATTTAGAATGATTTATCTCAAGTACTCCCTTTTCAAAGGCAAGTTCTTTTTATTTCAATCGTTTCTCTCTCTCCATAGCACGGCAGAAATAAAATATTAAATATTTCCTTGTTATCGAGTGGAAATCGAACCCACAACTAGTCGCGCACACTTGTGTCTCTGCGCCAAGACTGGTCTCTAAAACGGCCTCTAGAAAACCAATATTAAGAGATATTATTTGTTAGAATACTAATCCATTCAGAATGGAACAATCACATTACCAGACTTTCTAATATAATTGACATTATTCAACGGAAATGGATTACATAAATATATTTTGTACATTAATAATGTATTAAAATAACTTACTCGAGTTGTTAGCAATTGGTATCGAAGATTTATGTCATGGGTTCAAATCATGATTTGCAAAATTATCTTATTAACTATAAGATAGTACTATCTTATAGTTACTGTTGTACTGCAACCACTTATATACCTAGAAGTTGTAAATAACTATTCTGTATTACACCCTTCTCTTGACTCACTTGACCCCTAAAGATTTAGGGGTGCATCATTAGGAAGTAACTTTGATTTATCAAACTCAGTTTAGGCATTTAAAAAAAAGAGGCAAACTATTTTATACTATTCAATGAATATAAAGATTAAATATTCTTCTTTGCGTATTTTTATACGCAAAGAAGATATTAGACTGTGTCATAATAATATGACCATAGAAATAAATCACTTACAGGTAGTGATTTATTTCTATCTAAAAAAGTACAGTAGATATATCTAAGAACAAACAAGGAATCTCTGAAATTGTTTCAAATCAATCCAAGCGTACCGTCGTTATAAAAAATGCTAAGCATCTTAACTTTCTAACTTTAATAAGATATATCGAGGTAATTATCCAGTCTTACATCACCTCGCAGATTTTATCTAGCTGCTATATGTAGATGACGTTCGTATATTGGATGTTTAACTCTTAAAACTATGCTTGACGTCGTGCAGTGGTGGGACAGCGTCTGCCTGTGAGCGCGACGGCTCAGGGGTACAGTCACCACTTGAAAGAATAAGTTATTTTCCTTTCCTTGTTCATCCCAAGGACAAAATGCGGCGTTGTGTTTCGCCGCTTAACAAGAAAAAGTCAAAAAGCAGATTTGGAGGGAGAAACCATGTAGTTGTTAAAACAACTTCTATACCTAATTCATCTTCACGATTTTTCTAACATAGAAGGATTTGCTGATAAAGCTTGATGTGATTCATACTATCCATTTTCCATTACCCGTTCGAACTCCATACTGCGTAACTTAAATTTTTCGCCGCGTTTTGTTAAAATTATTACAAACATATTAATATTTTTTACTGTGTCCCGCATAATTGGATAATACGCAAAGGAGAACCAATATATTATACTTAAGGCATTCCGTTCCCTACGCACTGCCAATTTCCGAAATATAGCATATATAGAGTGACGGAACTCAACGCCGCGCTTTGCCTCACAACCAAAACGAGAAAATGTACATAAATAAAATTATTTTTGTTTCTTCGATCATACATTATTTCCGCCTCAAAATTAATTATTATAATTTTTCTCTTTTTAGGATCCAACACGAGTCGTATGTCCTGTAATCGACGTGATCAGCATGGATACGTTTCAATACATCGGCGCGTCAGCTGACTTGAGAGGCGGGTTTGACTGGAACCTAGTGTTCAAGGTAAGCTACCTCTCGAATTACTATTTATTTTATTGATATTTATATACATTTATATATTTAATTCGTAAGGTAATTTTGCCCAAATATCGTTGGTATGTTTGCCTTGATAATGTTACTTTTACTATCTCGTGTACAAATAGGTTGGTGTTCATTTTTGTATTGTCGTATAATTATTTTATAGTACTATATAAATATGTTAAGTAATTTTTATATAAATAAATGTTATTTGTATGTAATACCATATAAAATTCGAAATTTCCCGTGGTCTTGATACTATCAGATTACGATCGTAGAAACAACAAACGGACAAAATTATTTTATGTTCATTTATATATAGACGAAACTTCGTTACCAGGAAGTGAAAAAAAATATTCTCTATAGTAGAATCGAACCTACAACCGCTGCGTTTACAGCTGCACGCTGATTGGTTTCCTTTATTATAGACATAAATATATTTTTTTCATTGCATGTAAGTATTTTATTCAACGAAAACTGGATTAAATTCCACATCTTTTCCAAAAACATGTCACCTAATTTGCATGGAATTTAAATTCATTAAAGCGCAGCTACGATGCCTAAAATGCTACTTGCCTATAAAGCTGTTTTTAGTCATTATAAATGTTAAATATATTGACATTCAATATGGTGCGCAAGCGCAATTAAAGAGATGATTTTGTTAATGTCAAATAAATATATTATATCAAATTAATTTAATATTTGTTAGGCCAATCGTGGCGCAGGGGCGCAAAGTGTGACTGCGAAATCGACTGGTTGTTGGTTCGATCCCCACTCGAGGAAATGAAATATTTATTTAAATTTATATTTTCGAGTACATTTACGAGTACCACCCCTCAACACGCGATGCCTCCAAAATTCGGCGGAAAGTGGGTAACGGAAATATCTTAATGGGAACGGGGCGTCCAAACACTAGGTTCCCTACCCTGCTCTGTGCGGAATACAGCATGAAGCTAAAAAAAATAGCAAGATCACACTCAAGCGTCTTTTATATTTTATGAGGCGTAATAGTAAAAATTAAAAATTTAAAAAAAATCGTTTCGAGGCCAATCGTGGCGAAGGGCCACAAAGCGTTACTGTAAACGCGACAGGTTGTGGGTTCGAATCCCACTCGAGAAAAGGAACGGAGTGCCCTAACACTATGTTCCTCTTACCTACCCTGCTGTGTGCGGGATACAGCGTGAAGCTGATTGGTTCTTTTTACAGTGGGAATATCTATCTCATGCGGAACGAAGCGCTCGTCTTAGCGATCCAACTCAAGTGATCAGAACACCGATGATAGCCGGCGGGCTGTTCAGCATGGACAGAGCCTACTTCAACAAATTGGGCAAATACGATATGAAAATGGACGTATGGGGCGGCGAGAATTTGGAAATATCTTTTAGGTAGCTTTCATGTATTTTTTATAATGTTCTCTCTCTCCTATGTTACCTATATTACTACTTAAAATTTAAAACAAACAGACAATTGTTACTAATTATTGGGTTCCCATTGACTCCTTAGTTTATATGTAGTTTCCTACATCGATAAAAATAAAGAGCATTGGATATTGCTGTCCGACACGCAACATCGTTACAATATGTTGAAAGTGGAAAACGAAGTGTTATAGCACTAAGCTATACTCGTATGTATTTTACTAGATACTAATCAAATTCGAGATTAATATATATTTCTCTTGGAGTTATAAAGATAAAGATAAAAATATATTATAATATATTTTTATATGGATGATTCCAAATACAATTAGCATTTCCAAATATAATGGGACAACAATAAAAGAGTCACTATGCTCCCATTACAAAAACGCGTCTAAAAATTCTGAAGTAGCTATTGCCTAATAGTTGAATGGATTCCAAGAAGCCTTCAGTAATAAATTCTTTTGTTACTATTCAATAACTATATCTTATCCATATTGTCCGAATAACACTATCAAAAACATGAAAACAATTCCAGGGTATGGCAATGTGGAGGTTCCCTCGAAATAGTTCCGTGTTCACGAGTGGGTCACGTATTTAGAAAGCGTCATCCCTATACATTCCCTGGAGGGTCCGGAGCTGTCTTTGCAAGGAATACGAGAAGGGCGGCCGAAGTATGGATGGGGGAGTATAAGGAGCTGTATTATAGATCACAGCCTCTAGCTAAACAGGTGGAATTTGGGGAGTAAGTATTTTTTTTATTTTGTTTAAATTGTTTAATGTATCAGCTTTTGAAAGTCAAATAAATTGATCATATAAAAATGTTTAAGTGATAAATTATGAACTAGCAAAATTTTAAATAAAAAAAACCCGTTCTTATTTACCTCACTTTAGCATAGTTCTTGTAGATCTTAAATCACAAATCGGATTTCATAAAACATAGCCAAGAACCACGATGAACAAGGATTCCTTAATTAATGAACCCATTTTGTGTAAGATTTTTTAATGGAAAGCCATTAAAAAATCTTACACAAAATGGGTTCATTAATTAAGGAGCAACGGTGCCCAAAACAGACACACAGACACTTCAAGCTTGTAACACCACTTCTTTTGCATCGGGGGTTAAAATATTGATTTTCATATAATTGTCGATACAACAATACTAATTTCTAAATTACACGATCGGTTAATATTTAATATATTAAGTTTAATTAAACTGGTTTCCGAAAGATATAAGCTACACCTGTAAAACATTTTCATAGTGTATGAAAAAAATAATTTCTTAACTTCATCTTCCAGCATATCTGAACGTACAGCCATTCGGGACAAGCTCCACTGTAAGCCTTTCAGATGGTATTTAGAACATGTGTATCCGGAATTACAAGTGCCCACCATAGGTAATTCCTACGCTATAAGACAAGGGGCGAGGTGTTTGGACACTATGGGACATCTCGTTGATGGTACTGTGGGTGAGTTTAAGAAGATTTCTTTAAATAATACCAAAAATCAACTAAAGTAGTGGTTGGGGTAACAAAAAAGGTTAATAAAACTCTTTAATAGCTCAACTTCCTTTAGGTTGACCATATAATTTTGAGCTGAAAAATGTTACTTTAGGGTTTAATAGAAATCAATTTCAGAATAAAAAATGTTCTTTCAGCTTTTTTTACTAAAAAATTTACTTAGAGATTTCATACTGTTAATATTTATTTTAAAATATCTATTATTATTCACGCTGTATCACACAGCAGAGTAGGCAGAGGGAATATAGTGTTAAGACTCTCCGTTTCCCACTTTCCGCCGAATTCTGGAGGCATTGCGTGTTGAGTAACGAAACTTGACGCCGGGCTTTTGTCTCGAAACTAGAGCGAAGTAACGGAAATATAAATTTAATTAAATATTTCGTTTCTTCGAGTAGGAATCGAACCCATAACCAGTCGCTTTTACAGTCACACTCTGTGACCCTGCGCCACGACTGGCTGTAATATATGTAGATATTCTATTATTATATTATTATTATTTGCTTAAAATTAATGCCAGTCGTGGCGTGTCGTGGTGCAGGAGCATAAGCATACGACTAATTAAGCGAGACAGGTTGTGGGTTCGATTTCCACATAGAAGGAAATAGAATATTTATTAATTTTACCGCTGTGGTAACGAGGCAAAGCGCGGCTTTGAGTTCCGCCACTCAACACGTAATGTCTTGAGAATTTGACAGAAAGTGGAGAACGGAACAGAAATGTCATAATTTCAACGAAGTTTTTTAACATTAGGCTTCCAGGTTACCTTTGCCTACCCTACTTTCTGCAGGTTACAGAGTGAAGCTAAGAAAACACTTTTTGTCTTTTTTTCATTTATTTTAAAAAATCCTTTACTAAAACTGTTGTTTAAAAAACAGGAATGTACCCATGTCACAATACTGGTGGAAATCAAGAGTGGCGATTCGACAATGGGTTGATCCGCCATCACAGTCTATGCATTTCCTTATCAGAGGACCGAGTGACAGTGGTCCTGGCAGCTTGTGATAATACTGATAACGCACAGATTTGGAGGAAACGAGGATCTCTTATCAGACACGCAAAATTAGATGCCTGTTTGGATACTGACAGACCAGCGTTGTATTTGGAACAGTGTGATGATGACAAGATTAGTCAGCAGTTTACTTTTTAGATTTTAGAAGTTGAAAAACTTAATTATGATTTTGAAATTTAATTAAATTATATTTGAAATCTTTTAGCGAAATGGAAGCTTTTTAGTACTATTTGTGACTGTTTTATAAAGCTTTCGATGATTTGCCAATTTAGGTTGTTTCAATGATATTATAATTTACAATTTCACCGTATGACATATATGTGTAGTGCCTTGACGTCTTATCAAAGTTATAGGCAACTAAACTATTCTTGTATCTGTAGAAGTTATTATTAATTTGTAGAATACTAATTTTCCTAAAATAATGCATTCCGTAAAATATTTAAAACGTAGCTTTTAAGGTGTGTTTATTGATAATGTATATCATAAAATCATTTTAGTATTTACATTAATTATTGGCTTATTATTTTTTTATTTTTTATTTTAATATAACAAAATACAAAAATGTTGAGAAAATGTTAGGCAAAAAACTGCTTTATAGGCTATCATTTCGTATATTGTAATAAGTAGATATAGTTTTACACATAGAAAAATGAAATTCTTATTGGAGTCTCGATTATCCGAATTTCAGTTATTTATTGTAATCCATATTGTCGACCAAAGTGGGGAACGGAGTGTCTTAACACTAGGTTCCCTCTGCCTACCCTGCTGTGTGCGGGATACAGCGTAAAGCTGATTTATAAATTTTTATTTTCATATCGTTTGTATTATACTTAATTGAGACATAGGTACCCATATATCAAAAGAAAAATAAACGTAATGTTAAACGCATATACACGCGATGATTGTTGGTTCGATACCCACTCGAAATAATATCTATATATTCTTATGATATTTTAATTTCTCAGTAATGTCTCGAATATAAAACTAAGGAACAAAAATATTTTTTTTAAACATCTCTCTTCATCATCATCTTCATCGTGGCGCAGCGGCACGAGGTGTGACTGCAAAATCGACTGGTTGTGGGTTCGATCCCCACTCGAGGAGATGAAATATTTACTTAAATTTATATTTCCATTTCTTCGCTCTGGTGTCGAGGTTAAGCGCGGCGTTGAGTTCTGCCACTCAACACGCAATGCCTCCAGAATTCGGCAGAAAGTGGGGAACGGAGTGTCTTAACACTAGGTTCCCTCTGCCTACCCTGCTGTGTGCGGGATACAGCGTGAAGCTAATTTAATTTTTTTTTTATTTTTTTATCTCTCTTTATTATCCGAATGTTTAACAATAATAATTCAGGTTAATCGAGTCTCTACCTTATAAAGAACATATAAAAGAACAAATTCCAATACTCAACAAACATATATCAAAAAGATATTAATCAATAGGACTTATATGAAACATATAAAAAGACATTTCTGTACATAATCATTTATTTAAAATTATATTAAGATTATTAATAAATTAGTTACCATTTTGTAAATACAGCTAACTGTGTAAGCGCCGGGAACGTGGAATGTGGAACTTTGTAAATATTATTGCTGAAATAACGCGTTATTAAGATATTATTTAGTTATAAAGGTTAAACTAATATATTAATTTTATTTTAAAAAAGATATGATTATTTTCCGTTTTTGTTATTGTATTATTTTATTTTTCAATCATTTTCTATTTTTCTTATGTACCTAATTGGTAAAACAAAAGTACTGAGACGTTTTTAACATAGTACAATTGCTTTTTGATATCATTTTTAATCAGAGATAGGATATAATATGTAAAACATCACCAGAGTTAATTGTTAAAATTATTTTTTATAAGTTTCTAAGCCATTCAATACATAAATATATTGACAATATACTTACATTAATTCTTAGATCTTATATATTGATATAAGTGTAATATACTTATGTATATTATCTTGCTTAAGGCGAGATAGCATATTAGTATATTAGAAACGAATGATTTAATGATTTAAATGGACTTGATTAAACTGTGTATTGATTATAAGAACATTTAGCAAAAAGTCAAAGAAATATAATGAGAGATCTTTGACATATCTTCATCTCATTAAAGAAGCGGTGACATAAATGTTTAAAAATATATATTTGTATCTCCCAGATCTGGTAAGAAATGTAATGTTTAGTACGGTCGATGTGTCGTGGCCACTTAAAAGTTAGGCTTTCTGAACTTTTTTACTGCATTATACTTGAGAGGAAACAAAATTAAGAAAAAAAATGTCAAATAAATCTGCGCAGCTATTTACAGTTAACTTCGAAGTGGACACGACTCGTCGATCGTGCTGTAACATTGGTTCTAATATTAATTAATCTAAAAATACGGAAGGTGGAGAACGGAGAAACTTGTCATTAAGTAGAAAATGACATGGAACTATATAACAAAGTAAAAACTTTTTTTTTATTTATGAAAAAGTTGAACGCTTTAGCTTGTTTGTACCTAGGTAATCTATGCTTATACTATAAATAAGTAACTGTAAAATGTTAGAATATTTTGTATGATACTCTTAGATTAATTTATTTCATAAGTATTTACTATTTAGTTTAAAATAAAATTTTATTTTAATAATTTTATTCTGTTATTTTTTTTTATTTTCTATATATTATATACAAATTTTATTGTTATAAATTGAGTACTTAAATTCTATATTTTAATTTTAAAAATGTGTTCATACGACATTTTATTTTCTCTTTTTTATTAATATTAGAAAAACTTTAAAGTACTACATTTGTTTAAAATAATGTATTTAACTAAGAAAGCTCATTGGTAACAAATTAATCTGTCCATGTTAAACTTTCAAAGAATATTAGAATTATGTTTTAGTATCTTTTTTTTTAGCATTTTTTTTTGTAGTCCGTAGGTATCTTTTGTTTTTTTATTAAATTATTAGTTATATTTGTTTATTTATTGTATATAAACAAATGTAGTTAATAAAATTCAATAATTTCTTGTAAACTTTTGTATAATCAATATTATAAATAATATAATAAGGTCTGAGTGTGGAATTGAATAAATTTATGTATAATAATAATATAAATTTTGTCTTAAACTGTTTGATAAGTACCTGTTATTCATTTATTAGACGGATATTGAGGCCAGTCTTGGCGCAGCGGCACAAAATGTGACCGTAAAACCCACTGATTGTGGGTTCGATCCCCACTCGAGATGAAATATTACCTTAAATTTATATTTCCATTGCTTCGCTCTGGTGTCGAGGCAAAGCGCGGAGTTGAGTTCTGCCACTCAAAACGCAATGCCTTCAGAATTCGGCAGAAAGTGGGGAACGGAGTGTATTAACACTAAGTTCCCTCTGCCTACCCTGCTGTGTGCGGGATACAGCGTGAAGCTGATTAGACGGACATTCATTGTATTGTCTCTTCTGTCATTCGTCACAAATCTGTCAAATAAATTAATAATCAAAAATATTATAAATTGACATGATGACATTATTTAAATTGTTGTTTTTGCTTATAGGCCTCTTATTTTTTTTCTTTAATTGCACATTAAAATCTTTATTATTTGTTTTATATTGTTATATTTTCACGTTAGTTCATTCCTTCTCTGTTGTTTTACAAAGAAATTGTGATTTATTTTAGTGAGAGTCGTGGATTTGGAATAAATAGTTGAAATCAATAATTTTGTGTATTATTTACTGTGTGGAAATATTGTATCGCTGTTGTGGTTCCCTTTTTCTTATAAGTAAGAACATGCTCATTTTTTTTTTATACTAAAAGAATTTTTATATATACCCGAGTTTTTTGTTAATTAATTTATACCACGCTATGGTGGGATAGGTATATGCCCAAATTTTATTAATTTCCTATCCATCAACCTTTTAAAATCCACTAAAGGGTATAGGCCTTCCCAAATGATTCTCCCAAATCCTCCTCATGGGCGTAGGAAGGGTTGGGGGGGGGAGGGGTTATACCTGGTTGTTTGATGTTGCCGTTTGAAAATTGCTTAATTTTTTTGTAAAAATCTCAACACATTTGTTCAAGCTAAGTCTAGTCCCCTTTCTAGATACCTCTAGAAGCGCTTATGGTCCTGTCACTTAGAGACCACACCATTGCTATCTCCTATACTATATAATAATTTTTACCAGTTTACATTTCACAGAACAAAAAGATAAGGAAAAAATATAAAAACCATTTTAATGTAAGTTTTTTTATTACAATCCATATAAAATAAACCTGTCTTAACACCTTTAAAATATTTATGTATGTGCTATTTACTAGGTACTTATTAATAATTATCATATAATTATAAAAATAAAAATAAAATAGAACTTTACAACATATATACTTAGTAACTCATGTTAATATACTTTATTAAAGTACTTCTAAAACAGTTATTAATAGAATTGAACATGATTTCTTCAGTATATCTATGTTTATATTTCTGTTCACAAACATCTTGGAAACTAAAAAAAATATGTCAAGATGATCCATTTCGATTTAGCATATTCCAACTTAGGCAATAGTCAAAGTTTCACCAAAATAATTTCAGTATTTTTTTAATAATTTGTATTATATTATAGAGAGTACTTTTTGTTTGTTATTAAAAATAATATTTTTATTTTTTAAAATTTAAAAATTTTATTTTTTTGTTATTAAAAATAATATTTTTTATTAATAATATACAGGTACATAATATTGTTGATAACAATTATAGAAAAATGTTTAAGTAAAATTAATCGTTTTGAAATTGATTCTCTTTTTGGGACTGTCTAAATATTTTTATTTTTTCAAGCCAATAAGAAAAAAATTCAATTTAATGTTGTTCAATACGTGATACAATTTTATGATCTTTTTCTACTAATCATTAATTGAATAAATTTGATTTTAATTTAAATTTTAAGAATATTGAGTTTTTCTATCACTTAGTATATATTTATTAGGTAAATTTTGTTGTACTTGAACGGATATTTCTTTTAACTTGCAGTTATATCTCGTAACTAATATTATATCTAATATCACATATTACATACACCGTAGTACACCGTAGCGTTTGGCGCTCCGTTCTCTCTGACTACCCCGCTAGGGATAAAGCGTGAAGCTAGTTTAGTTTAGTTTTATCACATATTATTTTAGAAAAAAATCAAAATAAGTTCAAGTCACTTATGCTTAATTAAAAATCTACACTGAATTTATATATCACAAAAAAAAATGAGAAAAATATATTAATAATAATGATTTCATTAGAAAATACAGCCTTACTTTAAATATTGGTACACAAATACTATTCAAAATAAATGTGGCTTAACTAAAAAAAATAATAATTTATAAAAAAATATTCACAGGATCTTAGATCGAATTTTGATTTTTGGATTTTAACAAAACAAAAACATTAAATGTTGGGTTGCATCCCTTTAATAGGGATGTGGTAGATATATAACATAAATTATTATTTTTTAAAGCTGAGTGCTATAATGAGAGATTGAGCTACTTTGAGTTCCTAATTACACACAATATTAAAAAGTACATAATATTAAAATTTGATTAAAATTTGTGATAAGAATAATCGGTCTGGATTTTCTTTGTATTTTCTCCTCAATTAAGGAGAAGGTTAAAAAATATTATTTATTTCTTAAAACTTTTTTTCAGCTTCACGCTGTATACTAATCATAGCAGGGTAGACAGAGGGCACCTAGTGCTAAAATACCCCGTTCCCTAGATTCCGCAAATTTTTTGAGACATTGTGAGTGGTGGGAATAAATAATGATTCAATTCCGCCGAGTAGGAATCGAATCGTTTATATCACTGCGCCACGACGACCAATGGGAGTGTCTTAACTCCAGGTTCCCATGTTCCCTCTGCCTAACCATCTACGTGTGGGATACATCTAAAAAAATATAGATGAGCGATCTAAAATTAAACATTTTACATAGTTAAACTCATTTTAGTCTTAATAAATCTGCCGATAACTTTGATAGCTCTAAAAGCGTAGTTAGGTGACAATCTCTGTCTTATCAGATAGTACGCGGCGAGGTTCATACCCAATAGCATGAATATTAAAACGACGAAGTCCACCCAAAACGAGACACCCGACATGCCCATCATTTTTACGAAATACCTGGAAAGAAAGGTTCATATAGTTAATATAATATTTATAAAGGAAAGAAATTATAATATAAATAACAAATTTAGATTTGAATGAAAAGTAGTCCGTGGTCACGGGTAGACTGGACTGAACCGCGATTACGGACTACTGAAAAGTGTTCGAAACGTCAGGTTTCCAAAAATGTATAATCTTAAATATACGCGATTAATCCGGTTAAAATAGTTTCATTTAAAATATGTAATAATCGTGAAAATCAAAGAATTTATTAAATTTAAATTTGATTATTTTTAGATATCACATGCATTAGAATAGGCTCGAATTCAAGACATTGCGTTTCGAGAGGTGAAATTTAATAACGCACTTTCTCTTATTGTGAAATGAAAATTCGTCTCTCCGAAAGGGTATCGCACCTATACCCATTATGTTTGTAGGGGCTTCCACTGCGCTACGATGGAATCATTACTAGCTGAAAGAGTGTACGGTCAGGCTAATGTTGTGTGATATTGAAGTCTTTACACCTAAAAGACTAGTCTCCAGATACTTTTAGTAATAATATTAAGTTATGAAAAACACGTGCACAATTGGACGTTATTGGAAAATAATTTAAATCAAGAGGAAATTCTATAATCTACAATTTTTTCTTTTATACTTATATTATATTTCAGTACTATAGGCAGAGGGATCTGCCTATAGTACTAAAAACCGTTGCGTATTTCATATTTAACATTATTATTTATATATTCGCGTCAAATCTTTGAGGTCATCTCACTGTGAGGTGTTTTAGACCATATAAAAGAATGCTTCAATATTTTTAATTTCTTTAATTTAGTTAATATTTAATGTAAAATTAAGTCAAATTCTAATCTTAACTCTATATACTCACTGAACATTCTTATATTCGCAATAGTCCACTTCCTGCGGACATATGAGGTCGTCCCTCGGCGGTCCATATATGGCCACTATGAGGCCTTCCAGACCGTATCTCATGAAGGAACAAGCTCGTGCTAGCCTCCAAACTATGGGAGGAGATTCATCTCCACTTCCTATGCCGTAAACTGCTAATAACATTAATGGTACTGCTGCTACAGGGCCGACGAACATTGAATTCTGGAGGAATAAGTATTATTTAAATTTGGAGGATTGTAATATTCGTTGTTAATTATATATAATAAACTACCAATAAATCCTATAACAGTTTGGTTTGTTTTTTTTTTTCAGCTTCACGCTATGTCCCGCATATAAAAAGGGAGGCAGAGGGAACCTAGTGTTAAGGCACTCCGTTTTCCACTTTCAGCTGAATTTTTGAGGCATTTTACGTTGAGTGGCGGAACTCAACGCCGCGCTTTGCTTTGTTACCAGAGCGAAGAAATAAAAAAATATAAATAATAATTAATTTCCCTGAATGGAGATCGTACCCTCGACTGTCGCGTGTACAGTCCCTTTTGAGCCACGACGGCTACAACTAACAAAACTAAAAAAATAACTTACCACAACACTTAAACTACTGGAGATCAAGGTACCCATCGACTCAGATATCAACGCCACCAGAATACATATACTTATGAACATTGCAACTCTCGGAAGCTCCATGGGCTGAGACGTCAGTGGGTAGGCTATGGCTAAGTATAGAAGGCAAAAGAATATCGTCCCCGGCAGCCTCGACACTACGAGCGCAGCGTAGTAGGGCTTCAAGCCATACCAACGGTTGAAGTACTCGCGTTTCACCAGTAAAACTTCTGATGGATCTGGAGTTTTATAAAATGTGCTTTATTATATTATAAATATTCTTTATTTTTGTTGAATATATTCGTTGTAGACTTCGTTGTAGCGCAGTTGTACATTGTTTATAAACGTGGCATGTGTGTGTTCGATTTAAGCTTAGGGATATCAACGTGGACGGAACGTCGCGCCGCCGCCGATTGTGGAAATTTAAATAATTTATTCTTCTTCTTCAGTGGGAATCGAACCAACTATTGTCGAGTTTATGGTTAAGCTCTGCGCAACGGCATCTTCAATAGTTTTAAAATCTTTACTATTCTAGATTTAGAAAAACTCTTTGAAATTGTAACTTTACATTTGTTAGATACGCCTAATATAATTAAATAGCAACTAGGTCGGTATGGGAGTCGGAATGTTTTGACCCTAGGCTCGCTCTATTCACCCTGCTATATGAAGGAGATACATAAAGAAAAAAATATATTAAATGCAATATAAGCTTTACTCTGTATCTCATACATAGTAGGGTAGGCAATTTGAACATAGGAACCTACAATTAAGACACTCTGTTTCCACGAGGTCGGAGGTTCGGGAGTAGGATTATATTTAATTTATTTTCATTTGCCAAGTCCAATAATAGACAATGCGCAGCGTTGGCAAATGAGAAACAGAGTGTTTTTACACTAGATTCTCTCTATTGTGACAAAAATGTTAAGTTACAATATTAATACTCACACGCTAATAAAATAGGCATCATAGTTGTATACAACATGGCAATGATACACGCGTAGCAGAAACCAAAGTTGAATAGCGTCTTGGACGCGTCGTAGCCCATTTGAGCGAACAAGGCGCCGACTATAAAACCGAGAAATACGTGCATGCCCACGCGCAGCCAGAGGTAATCCTGGAAAATATTCAATTAAATAAAGTACCCTGTACACTAAGTAGGGAGGCCGTCGTGGCCCATGGGCATAAGGATATGACTGTAACGCGACGGCTGTGTGCGATCCCCACTCGGGGGAATGAATTATTATTTCTTAATATTTTCATTAAAAAATCTTTAAACAAGCTTATATCCTACACACTTGTATATAAATAGGTGAATTTACATTAATCTGATTAGATTTTAATAGTTCTTCAATATCTTAAAAAAATATTATTTTATTTTAATTATTATTAGAGTTAGGTGCGACACAAAGATTGGAACTGATGGCGACATGTATAAGTTCAAGTGTTAGGTTATACGGATGACCTGGATTTGATAGGAAAAGCTCTGCTTAGGAGAGGTGGAGAGAATGGGTGAAACCAGAACACCCAAAGGTTTGTTGTATGGTAAGCTGAAGCCAGTCCAAAAAAATTGAGCATTATAAATTGGAAAGAAAAATCCTAGAAATAAAAGGAACTGGAAAAATATTCTGGACTCACCAGCCACACACACGGGACAAACCAAGGCTCACAAACGGCTGTAGTGGCTTAGATGGTTTTGGTTACGTGCCTCAAAAGTCAAAATGAATTAAGAACATAAGCGCACAACGTGGTAAAAAAATTGTTTATGCGAAATCGTCATACGATAGTTCATAATGGATGTTTCAATAAAAAGGATATCCTTGTTAAGACTGCGTCAATCGATGGTTCAAATGGACTTCGATCAAAGAATAAATTGCTGGTTACATATTTCAAAATATAACTGACTAGTGGGCGAAGCTTTAGGGGGTGAATTCTACAAAACCATGAAACACGTGTTCAATGAAATATTTTTAAGAGTCTAAATTTCAAATTTTATAAAAATTGGTGCCCATTCAAAAATTTTTCCATACAAACTTTCAACACCTATTTCATCCCTTTAGGGTTAAAATTTTTCAAAATCTCTTCTTAGTGGATGTCCAGAATATGAAAATAAACATCTGCCCAAGTTTCACGTTTCTACCATCAGCGGTTACGGCTCTGCGTGCGTCTTACCTCAGTCAGTCAGCACAAGTCCTTTTATATATATAGATTTTATAGATAAAAGCGACGATAAGTTCCGCCTCGAGAATTCGGCGCAAAGTGGAGAACGGAAATATCGTAATAATAACGTACTGGGTTAACGCTAGGTTCCCAGACTCATTATTTAATTTTAAGATTCTTAAGATTTTTATGAGAAAAAATTATCTTGAAATGACTTTAAAAATTATGTCATTAAAATGCATGTAAGGGAGAGGTGGCATGAAAGAGCCAGGTTTTGAAAGAGCCACGTGCGATATTATAGTAGTTTACGGACAGATTCGTTAAAATATTTTATTTCTAAATGGCAACACTGATTTTCCGTCACCCACAAAAATTTGACAGTTCATCGGAACCAATGGACGCCGATACGTCGATTCGAAGTTTTTGGCACTTAAAAGTAAGTATTTTATCCCATTTGAGTAGTTTTATAGTATTTCATTGTAAACAAATATAGATACATGGATTGTAGATTGAGTTTATGTATATATTTGGCCTTGTAACTGCATTAAAACTGACTTTCCAAAGTTTTGATATCGTTGTCATTTTGAAGGTTATGTTTTTTTAAAGAATAAGTTAAAAAGAGCCGGGTGGATGGGCCTTGAAAGAGGTGGCTCTTTCATAACCGGCTCTTTCATGACCCCGAATTAGAAGTTTATAATTATTTTTTTATTTTATTTAATTAGACTATTACAAAATATTAATAATTACAAATTCAAGGTGCAATCATAAACTCATTCGAGTTTTACCGTGCACCAGCGTCATCAAAAATTTCTATGAGTAGCAACGTATTACAATAAATATGTATCATAATAACTCGCACTAAGAATAACATGTTTATAGTTAAATCACTAAAAAATTAAAAAACGAGGGTACATTTAAATTAACAATTATTTCTATTCAATAATCTAAAGACTTTGAGTGTATTATCATGTACAGGCTGATTCATATATATTATTTATTTATTGATTTATTGTTTTTTTTTTTTATAATTTGTTTATTTAATTAATTTTCACACCATGCAAGTATTTTGTGACTGCACAGTTTTTTTTTATTTTTTTTTAAAGAATATAGAATATGCTTATCATTTTACTTTCATAGCTAGTACTTCTTGGTAATGTCGTTTTAGCATGTGTTTTATATTTTTCTGTGTTATTGTGTTTCTTACTGACAGTGGAAGTTGATTAATAAGTTTTGGTATAATATATTGTAATGATCTTTTGCCATACATGTTACAATAGTTAGGTAGTATAAGTTTTAGATTGACCATACTTCGCGTTGTTATTTTTGTTGAGTTGGTATCCTTGTAGTGTTTAAGTTTTCATTAAAAAAATGTTCTGATAAAAGTGTTAGCTCAGTTTTTTCGTGTATTGGTAAAATTTTACAAAAATCAAAAAAAATATTCGTTGTTGCTAAAAAATTTTTTTATGTTATAAGGGATAACTTCTTTCAAAATGCATAACTGTAAGTAGTAAATTTGATCTAAATGCGTTTTATACGTTCTTCCGTAGCTGGACAGTCCATACGATATTATTGATTCACCCAAAGCCATGTACAATAACAGGAGCGTTTTATATGGCACTTTATGTTTCACTAAATGAAATTTAGCAAGTATCCCTCTTAGTTTGTCACATACGTGATTTATGTGCATTTTTCAGTTTAGATTGCTATCGATGACCATTCCTAGATAAGTATGATTGCTTACTAATTCTATTTCGGTACAGTCACAAGTTACAGATTTAGTATTTTGGTGTAAGCATTTGTGGTTATGTAAGATAAGCACTGGTTTAAAGAGACTTCTATTTTGGCTACTGCAAATATACATTAACTTGGTTTTATCAGCGTTGAGTAATAATCCGGCATCGTGTGACCATTTGGTAAGTATGTCGAAATCCTCTTGTAGTTGTATAAGAGCATCAGTGATATTGCGTCCAGCGGCCATGAGACAAGTGTCATCTGCAAACTGATACATCTCACATCTTTTGATTGCATTAGCAAGGCTATTTACGTAAGTGATGTAGCCTTGTGCCGTACCTACTGTTGACTTTATCATGCAGCTATCGGCATTACCAACCCTTACAGTGTGTTTTCTATTACAAAGATAGTTTTTACACCATGCAAGTAGCTTTCCTCTGATTCCGCTATCGCAGAGCGATTGCAGCAGCCTATCATGTCTGAGCGTATCGAATGCCTTCGTGTAGTCAATAAATACAATCAATACGTGTTCTTTATTATCGAGATGTTTATATATACCATCCGTAAATGATGATAACAGTTGGGTTGTGCTCTTATGAGGTTGGAAGCCGTATTGATTAGGCGTTATGATGTTGTTAGCCGCGTAATATTTATATATTTGTTGACTTATGCATTTTTCTGCTATTTTGTTAATGATAGGTAGTACTGTGATTGGTCTATAATTAGCGTAATTTTCTCGGGTTCCTTTTTTATGTATCGGTCTAACAATTCCAGTCTTTAGCATGAGAGGATATTTGCCAGTTAGGATGCTCGCATTGATTAAATTTGATATAATTGATTTAATTTTGTGGCATATTAGTTTTATATCCATAGCTCTAATTTTATCTATTCCTGGAGACTTTTTCGTATTCATAGATGTAATAATTCTTCCTATAGATTTGGGACTTGCTGGTTCATAACGCATAGTCACATTTGCTTCTGAAATATAAGATGATTTGTTAAGTAGTGATTTAGTACAGTTGAATTTAATTTTATTAATATCATTTTTGAATGTCATTGTAAAATTATCTGCTATATTTTTACAAGTATCGATTTCAGTTTCGAAAGCATTCCGAATAACTTCATCAACAGAAAGTTTTATTCTGCCGGTGATCTCATTAAGAATTTGCCAAAGCTTATTAGTGTTACTTTTGTTACTAATAATGTCTTGTTTTATATTGTGATTTTTAGATTTTCGAATAATTTTATTTGCGTAATTTCTCGCCTTATTATATTTTTGTTTAATTATAAAGTTATTAGTATTTTTTATCCACTGTATAAAAAATTCATCTCTGCGATTGCATGCTCTAATAATTTTTTTACTTATCCAAGTATTATTTATACGCATTATATTAGATTTTATTTTAATTTTTTCTGTACATTTTTTGTAGCAATCCGTAAATTTTGAATGAATATAATCGAATATGAAGACATGTAGAAGTACTTATAGGTTTCCAATCTATTGAGCTTAAATTTTCAAAAACTTTTTGATTATTTAGACACAATTTATATTTAGAAACCGCCTGTATACGTACGCCTATCCAGGCCAACATTATAGCGCGGTGGTCCGCCAGTGTTGTACCGATGGCCGCAGTATATAGGTCTTGTGTGCTGGATCTAGAATATATATAGTCAATACAAGATTTACTAAGTTTACCATTACGCATTTCGATCCTAGTGTGTTCTGTTATCCCGCATAAAAGGCCTAAGCTGTGTAGAGTGTTACTATAGATATGTTTTATAGGATTATCTGTTTTAATGTTTATGTTTACATCCCCTAGTAGGTATAACTCATTGGTTTTACAGTTATTTGTGATTGCGTCGCGAAGTTCGTGTATAAATAAGTTTTTACTTGAGTTAGGAGGACGGTACACAGCAAGAAGTGTAGCAGAATAGTTTGAATCGGTTGTAACATTACACATAATACTTTCAAAATGTTTTGTTTTTATGTTTATAGTTTTGCATTTATGTTTTTGATTTACATATAATATTAAACCACCTCCTTTACGTGATTTTCGTAATGCTGTGAACATTCGATAACCATTAATACTCTATAGATTACTTATTTTATCTGAGATATTAACTTCAGTTAGTATAATAACATCAATACTTTTGCTTGAAGACATAATACATTGTTCAAGTAACGTAAAATTTTTTATAATAGATCTAATATTAAGGTGAATACACAAGAGATTTATTTGCTTGTTAGGAAGAAGATTTAAGAATTCATTAATATTTATACAATTTGTAAATTCATTGATTTCATGCGATAAATTAGCCATAATTAATTTTATAGAAATATATTAAAGTACTTATACGTTTACGAGTCGTTTAAGCCACGTTGTTCACTAGCACTTGTATGTCATTCATGGTTTTTAAAATATAAGTTTTACTTTCTTCATCTCTTCGTGCTCTTACGTACCCTTTCTTGAACCACACATATTTAAATTTTAGATTATTTTTTAGTTCCTGCTTAGCATTCCAAAAAAGTTGTTTATTTAATCTTGTCATTGGTTCCCTTATGAAGACGGTATTTATATTACTTTTATCCGTTGGATGTACATCGGATACCGTTAACTTCAACTTTTTAGCTGACGCAATCCATTTATCACGTGTAATTTCATCTTTTAACTCGACTCTTATGTTTACGTTTTGGTCTTTTCTGCCATGCATCCTTTGGGTATTTTGTATTTCTTCTATAGGTAGATTCAGTTTCAATGCAACTTTTCCCACTATTTCTTTGGTCTTTTCATTATTGTAGTCAGGTATGTTTGCAATTTCAATAGTTTTTGAAAGTTTTTCTTGCTCAATTTCTTCCAAACGTTGTTCAAGGGCACCGAGGCGAGTTTCAAGGTTATTGTTCTTATTTGTCAGCTCTGTATTTTTGCGTTCAAGCATTTTTATGGTCTTTCTAAATGAATCTATACATTCTACAACTTCGTCTAATTTAGCGCTGTGAAATTGTAACGATTCATTTAAATCACACATTTCTTTTTTGATAGCTTTTTCGACTTCTTTAGATATGTTATTTAGTAGCTTTTTTCCATTAATTTGCACAGGAGCCTCATCATCTTCGTCTTCCTCTTCAGGTATAATAATAGAAATGTTCTTTCTCGGTGTTTCGAGTTGGCATTCTTGACACGTCCATTCAAGACTCGGAGCCACCTTCAGCGCTACAATTTGTTTATTTGTTAGTCTCTTACATTTATTATTCAGATGGACAATCCTTTCACATTTACTACACTCTATACCCGGTGAAGATTTGGTAATAGCTTTTTTGCACACATCACATTTCGACATTGTAGGTAGTTTTTTGATTGCTTGACGTTATGTATGACCGCTAGGCGAGCTGTTTAACGACTGAATTAATTATAATAATAATAAATATACATTCTTAATACATATATTATTAAACTATTTGCTACAGATATTTTATTATGGAGAAGTCTGATCCAAAAAAACGAAAAAGGCCCGAAAAATTGGTAATTGAAGAAGCAGTTAGTGAAGTTTTAGAGAAAGGTCAGTCCATAAACAAAACTGCACTTGCCTTAAATATATCGAGAGCATATTTAGCTAAAATAGTTAAAAAAGTAAAGGCTTCAGGTAAATCATTTTATCAACCTACCTGTCCTAATATAGGAAATAAACGTATTTTCACAAATGATCAGGAGAATATGCTTGCGGATTATTTAAAGACTCTTCAAAAATGTGCTATGGCCTATCAAGACATCAAGCTAAGAAGCTGGCATTTGATTATGCCATGGCCAATGGTATCTGCCCAGACAAGTGGAAAGAACTTAAAAATGCTACTAATGATTGGCTCAAAGGATTTATGAAGAGACACAAGGATTTAACTGTGAGAAAACCTGAAAATACTTCTTTATTCCGTGCAACAAGTTTTAATAAAACGAATGTAACCTCATTTTTTGAGAAATTAAGCACTGTTTTACTTAAATACAATTTTCCTCCTCACCTAATTTTTAACGTCGACGAAACAGGCTGCAGCACTGTTACCAATCCTCCTAAGGTCATAGCAGCAAGAGGTTTGAAGCAAATTGGGCAAGTTACTTCAGCGGAACGAGGAGCATTAGTGACTACTCTGTTTTTTATTAACGCTGCTGGTGGTTTTTTACCACCTGTCTTTGTGTTTCCTAGAGTAAATTACAAAGATTTTATGTTGTATAATGGTCCACCCGGAGCTCTAGGGTTGGCTCAGGCTTCTGGGTGGATGACTGAGGAGTGTTTTGTTAAAGCGCTTGAACACTTTGTGAAACATGTCAGACCATCAAAGGAGAATCTAGCATTAATATTAATGGATAATCATAGCTCTCATGTGAATCTCAGGGTGGTTGAATTTGCCAGAAAAAACTTTATAATTATAGTTACATTCCCACCACACTGCAGTCATAAACTGCAACCACTCGATGTCACAGTCATATACTGAGACCTTTCAAAACTAGATACCGCATTGCCATGAATGAATGGATGTTATCAAACCCTGCTAAAACAGTGACTATATATCAAGTTGGGCAATTTGTAAAAGAGGCATATCTGTCGGCTTTTAGCCCTCAAAATATAACACAAGGATTTTTGAAAACAGGAATTTACCCTTTAAATTCTAATATATTTAATGATGAAGAATTTTTATTTTCATATGTGACGAGTAGGCGTAGGTCATATGTGTGTAGGTAGGAGTAGGTCATATGTGACTGACGATGGAAATTAGATGAACTTGGACAAGAAAAATATTGAACTTAACTTGAGATCGACAACTCTGTGGCAGACCTGAATATCAAACCATCTTCCTGTCTCATCTCTACCTTTACGGTTGAAATTCCGAGCCAACAAATTATATCACCGGAAATGATAAGACCATTTCCCAAAACGGATTTAAGACAAAACACGACACATAATAATAGAAAAAGGTCGTCTGCCATCGTAACTGACACTCCTGAGAAGAAAAATTAGAAAAGAAACAGGGTCACGCAAAGAAACCAAAAAATATTATAAAGAAAATGGCTACTTTCCAGTGCCAGTCTATAAAAACCCTTAATCGAAAATCGAAAACAAACAATAATAAATATACATTCTTAATACATATATTATTAAACTATTTGCTACAGATATTTTATTATGGAGAAGTCTGATCCAAAAAAACGAAAAAGGCCCGAAAAATTGGTAATTGAAGAAGCAGTTAGTGAAGTTTTAGAGAAAGGTCAGTCCATAAACAAAACTGCACTTGCCTTAAATATATCGAGAGCATATTTAGCTAAAATAGTTAAAAAAGTAAAGGCTTCAGGTAAATCATTTTATCAACCTACCTGTCCTAATATAGGAAATAAACGTATTTTCACAAATGATCAGGAGAATATGCTTGCGGATTATTTAAAGACTCTTCAAAAATGTGCTATGGCCTATCAAGACATCAAGCTAAGAAGCTGGCATTTGATTATGCCATGGCCAATGGTATCTGCCCAGACAAGTGGAAAGAACTTAAAAATGCTACTAATGATTGGCTCAAAGGATTTATGAAGAGACACAAGGATTTAACTGTGAGAAAACCTGAAAATACTTCTTTATTCCGTGCAACAAGTTTTAATAAAACGAATGTAAGCTCCATTTTTGAGAAATTAAGCACTGTTTTACTTAAATACAATTTTCCTCCTCACCTAATTTTTAACGTCGACGAAACAGGCTGCAGCACTGTTACCAATCCTCCTAAGGTCATAGCAGCAAGAGGTTTGAAGCAAATTGGGCAAGTTACTTCAGCGGAACGAGGAGCATTAGTGACTACTCTGTTCTTTATTAATGCTGCCTGTGTGTATTAATCC